>CM043015.1:48181852-48513166 GCA_023690525.1 Holotrichia oblita | reverse complement strand
GTTGTAAAGCATATACGGAATTAACGCATTGGCGAGCGTGCTATTCCGTATACGTTTTACAACCGCTCCACTCTAGATCTATCTCTTTTCTAGGTGGCCTTAGTCGCTCTAAATGTTCTGTATGTGTAGAGATGTAAGTATAGATGGTATTTCAAAGGTAACAGCTATTGTAGGTAGGAGCTTGCGTTTGTTGAGTATCTACTAAAATTAGTCATTATAACAATTTCTTTTAAAGATTGAACGAAATTTTTTACAACTTGGTTATTATACAAGCTTAAAACTGACACCTTTACTTTATATTAAATTAATGTTACCTTTCATCGCTGAGTGAAAATAAATTGTTTCTCATACTAAATGGAGTTTCTTCTTATTATAGACCATTTATGGATTTCTGGATTTGTCGAATATCCGATCTTACAGTAGGTTTGAAATGCAAATTAGCTACCTACTAAAAATACAAGTATTTCTCATTAATTCAACTTTAAAAAGAAATAATTAGAAAATGATCTATCCTAGGTGCATCAAATGAGGTATCAATAGAAAGCGTAGTAAAAAGGCTTTCTTAACGAGCAAATATACAGGGTGTTCCATTTTAAAATTTCAGATTTCGATTTTGCACAATTATGAACACCCTGTATAAAGCGAGCAGTTGCAGAATTTATTTCATATAGTAACGACAGTCCATACTAGTAAAAAATATTCTACTCTATTGGTTTTGAATCTTTGTTTTTCCCTATGCAGAATAGCCACTGAAATGTATCAATTTATCAAGTAAAATAATTGTTTACACAGAAACTATCAACTTTAGGCCTATACAACATTAAATCGTTGTAACCAGCTGCGCGGATCATTTTTCTATTAATATACAGGGTGTTCCATTTGAAATGCAACTTTAGTCTGGCATTTCCATCTGGAACATCCTGTAAAAACAAAATATTTTTAAAACGTGCACTTGATGGTGCGGAACAATATCCGATGACTAAATATTTGACAAACTTTCAAATAAGCGTGTAACTTCCGTCCCCTGCTGTTGTTGGACCCTGTATAATAGCGAATAATTTCAAGTTAAGTGTAGGCCATTATTTTAGTCAACAATTTAGGACATTTAGTGATACACTTAGTTTGTTAGTGTATTCACCTGTTCTTTATAAAAGTGGACGACAATGGAGCGTCTTTCAACTTTAATTGCTTTTTCTCTCCAAAATATAGGTTTTAACCCAACTAAAGTTATATCAGATTGTTTGTGGTGTAATTAGCAGAATAGATTGTAACATTTTAATACCGAGCATCCCATTAAAAAAAAACATAAGTTTGGCTCGTCACCGACTAGTTCGATCACCCTGTGTAAAGAAAATATTTGTAAAACGTAGTCTATGTATTTATAATAATTGCAAAAAGGTTTTTAAAATTCCTCACCGTTTAATTATAATCGTTCACCCCATCTTGGTTGCACCGCCCTGTATATAAGAGGAACCTAATTAATGGTAACACAAGAATCGTGTTCGTAATAAAATATAATTTTAAAACCGTACCTCTTCTGTTTGTGTTTTTGTAAATCCTTGTCCTGTATTATTTCCCTCCTGTATTCATTCCCTTTAATGTTTTAAATCTTATTTATTTCTGCAGTTCTTCATCCATTTTCTGTCATTCGATTCTTCTTGTAAATAATTAATTTTTTTTAATCTTTTTTGGCTTAAAGTTAAATTGACACTAACTGGAATAAAATGGCTTTTAGTTGAGTCCTGTTTTATTGACCTACAACTAGAAACAATAATCATAACTTTTATTTATACATATAATACATGGAAACTTAATAAAATAAAAAAATAATATAGTATTAGGTTATAAATAATAGATCATGTGATCATCACACATTGTAACAGCAGTGTTGTGTGTGGCGCCATAACGAGATTCCTATTTCTTGACACCAATGTTACATGTATTTGCATGGAAATAGAAGACAAGTATATACTTAAAAATTGTACTACAGAATACGTCCCCTAATGGACCTGACAAGAGGAAAACCTAATTTTGATTTTTCATCAGTTTTGCTTATAGAATGAACTAGTTTGCTTACTAAAATAAATTCAAGTAGAGATACAGAGTGTTAATAAATAAATTAATTGAAATACAAAAAAATTCAAGTATTTAGATGTCGTTAAACATGTCGTTTTGAGTCTAATGTAGATGATTCTGATGCTGTTTTGTGGTTAAATGTTATAGCATCGGGAAAGATACGTTTCGAATGTGGATAATGACATACAACCATAAAATCTAAATTTATTTTTTTATATTTCACATAATTCACAAATTAACGTCCTGTAGATCTAATTCCGCCGTCTAAAATTAACGTTTATAAAGTTACGTCGATATTATTAAATTTTTGCACACATAATAATTCTGCATCATTGATTATAAGACTGTATTTTTTACCGTTTTCGAGTTATAAAAATCACTGAAATTCCTTATTATACGTAACTTCATCAACCCATATAGATAGAAAGATAAAGTGTAGTAATCCTCTCTTTCCTTACAAAAATGTAAAGATAGAAAGTTAGAAAGATCATTCGGTAGTCAAATATGGTCACACGATGGTCAATCTTGCAACAAAAATGGTGTCTTTTAAGAAAGAAAAATTCTAATTTTTACCACCCTCTTGATATGTTTACAATGGCTGTAGCCTAAACAAAAACCTATCAATCGAAATCGCTGACAGTCAATATTTGGCCAATAAATAGTCAATTTTTCTGACGTTTTTTGTGGATTTATGTATTACTACATATTTTAAAGTGCCAACTTCGAGGTTGTTAGTGTAGTTGCAATTTCTTTTCATACAAAGCTATTTAAAGTAAATAAACATATATATACAGGGTGTTTCTAATTGAATGTCAATATTTTAGAACGATTTTTTAGTCAATTTTAGAAAGAAAAACTTCATATGAACGTATGACCTAAACGTCTGTCAAAATAAGTAGCTGAAATTCCGTACGAACACCACTGGTGGAAAAAAAATGTGGTGCATTCAATAACGCCTCTTGATACATAGTACACGTATACCACATTTTATTAAAATATCTAAAGTAGTCTTACAGGAATTAAAAAAAAACTATTTATTTTTGACAACTTTACCACCCTGTATCTCAAAAGTTAAGACGTTTAGGTCATACGTTCATATGAAGTTTTCTTTTTAAAATGGACCAAAAAATTGTCCCCTAAAAAATTGACATTCAATTAGGAAACACCCTTGATATAAGAATATCTTTGGCAAATTAAATGCTAATTTTTCAGCGAAGAATTTCCATTTACTAAATAAAGGCTATACTTTGAAACAAATTTAATTTCTAAAAGAGAGTAAGTACTGCTTTGACGAACTTTTTAGAGTAATTAAATTCACTTTTAAAGCAAAGCCCTTTATTTACAAAATCAACATTCCCCGATAAAAAAATCGCATTTAAATTGCCAAAGATGGTATGTACTTTAATTTTGGTATAAGAAAAGTATCATATAAAATTTATTTGATATATTTATTTTTCTAAAACATTTCGCTGTGTATTTTAAACAAATTATACTGCTTCATATAAATCAAAACATATCTGAATATATAGAAACGATACTATAAAATTCTATGCAATATTAATAGAATTAAATGGATACACTGGCCATATATCAAAGTCGAGACATGTTCATTGAAACGTGACCACATCCCTAACCTCATAGATTGCTCAATCATTAACTGTTAACCTGAATTTACATTGTCCACTTTGATGATGGTAAAGTGCTAATGTAACGTTTCGGAAAGTACTCAACTATTTAATATCCCGTTACTTATTTCACTTAAAGCAGCGTTTAGGTATCTATCTAATATTTATTTCTTTATATAGTGTTAAACAAATAGAAATCTTTAATTCAATGTTTTCTTCGATGCACAATGCATACAGGTATAAGTACTTTGTCTTATATAGAGATCTGAAAACGACGGTCGAGTATGTGTATAGTTGTTCAACATACAACCTTTTATGGCATAAAACAGAAGCTATTACTTGTCAAACATGTCAGCTGTTCTTTTCAATACCTCTATATATAGAATGAAAAAAAGGAAAATATTAATAATGAGTGAAATTTATTAATACTGCTTTAATATTAATTGTTGATCGTTACTTTCTTGTTAATATGTTTTACTAAAGAAATGACTTCTCACTCTCTATTATGTTAATGAGAATACTGCTATTCAATTAAAGAGAACAATGTATTGACAAAAATAGATTACTAAACAGAAATATTATTGCATTATAATACTAACTTAACTTACACAACATTATTAACAAATATGACCATATTCCGTTACGCAAAACTCCCAACACAAATTATGCGTGCATCTGTGCATCATAGTCATATCCAACCAGTAGTTAGAAGCACGTGCGAGGCTCTAGACCTCTTGAAAACACCGAATGCAAAAAGTAATTAAAATGAGATTATAGAGTTTGAAAGGAACAACTTAGTACTTGCAAGAAGTAACTACTCATATGGATATAACGTTTTTAACTTGAACTGTGCTTTTTTTAGAATCGTGTTTGTGTTCTTCCAGAAATGTAATTCGTCATCTATAAATATGTAGTTCAAAATTTTTAACACAATGTTTCCGTACCAACTTAATGTCGATAATCTGGAGATCAATTTTATTGAAAGCTAGGTTCCTATAAAAACGACTCTTAAAAACTGAGAAATAGCGAAGTGAAAGATATAGAAAATGAAAAGTAGTGCTCCAAGAACTGAGCTCTGAGGAACACCGGCCTGTCAGAAAACAGCATTGAAAATTATCTCATCTATATTTGTACACTGATGTTGGAAGAGTTAGAAAAAAAGTAAACAAGTAGACAGAAGGCAAGAAGTACTCCACTCAATAGCCAAGAATTGAAAATATAAATAAAAAGTGACAAAAGGAAGATGTAATTCCAACATGTTAACATGTGACATCTGTACTACTAAGCATAAATGAAACGAACTTACAGCAGCCTCGATCTGTGCGTCAGAAACCTCTTTAAACAAAAAAGAAAAGACACCTAATTTGATGTGTTATTCATAGAAATGTCATTAAGTTGAAAAACATTTCACAAATGAATGAGAATACCATTTTTGTATATATGTATTTCAGTTAGATAAGTTTTTCTATAATATAATTGTAGTGGAGTCATAATTTTTAAAATCTAATAGTGTAGTCGGTAACTCACGGTAAGGGCTTTTCAGAGAATATTTTAGTTTTAAATCAAAACTGAATTAAAGCAAAAGTTATTAGCCTGTTCTAATAACTAACAAGATCTAAATATGGATGACACTAGTGATCTCCTAGCACCCACCTCAATATCAACCCACAGGGTTGAGGAAAAAAGGTTTTAGAAAGAAGGTTTTAACAAGGCTAAGGTTGAAAACTGAAACTTAATACATCTAAGGTGCAAGCCTTACACAGTAGCTTAAACAAAAAAATATAACATAGAATTAAAAAGAACAGCAACCAGATAGAAACAAGTTTTGGCAATTGAACTGTCTGCAAACCTTACACTGCACAGCTCCACAAAATCCAATCAATATTCCAGATCAGGAACGGTCCAAAAGAACCAGCTGAAAAATTCTCTATACTTTCCCTAAAAATTAGACAAAATCCGCTCTGTTGTACTATTTACTATAAAAGTGTGTTGGTGTTGATGTTTCTGGGCGGTAGGAGTGACTATAGATCAAAATTTCGTCGGTGTATATTAAGAAAATTTTGCTAGAGTGGGAGAAGAACTCGTGTAGGTAGATATTATAGTATATGGAAGCAATATATGAATCCTGAGATACTCCAGCAGCTGTGTGTTTGGCGGTGAACAGGGTTTGGTCATTTTTTACTTAGAAGCTTCGTTCTGGCAAGTAACTTCTGAGGAATGTGGTTGTTGTTAATGGCATGTTATTTTTAACCAGCTTCTGTAGAAGAGTGTCGTGTCAGATCTTTTACAACTGTTTTTCTATACCTAAGACTAATATTGCGAAATGTTCCTTCTTGTGATAGCCATTCTCTTGCACAAGATACATTGGCGCCAAAATATGTATTAGTTTCACTTCAGATCGCCTAAAGCGCTGATAGTTATGATAGCCATGTGAAGATAGATATCAGTTTATGTTTTGTTATGCTTTATCCGTAAATGCAGTTGAATATGATTGAAAAATATGATAAAAATTCGTAGACATTCTTAATAGTGCTAACAAAAATGAGCTAAATTATAAAATAATTATTTCGCTGTGATAATCATATATCTATTGTTCTTATTGAATATTTGAATACGAGATATGATTCTTCATAGCGAAACAATTATTTTAAAATCATGAAAATAATTTACCATACTGCGGCTGCAGGGGACCTGAAGTGAAGCCAAATCAGTCCTTTTTTTATTTTTGTATTTAGTGTCTGGTCCGTGCTCATATTGCATGGCAATACTCCATACCGAAAGACTTTCCTTATAGTACTCCTTCCCCTCTCAAAGTTTGATTTTTCCTTAAAGGATTATAGATGATTGCATAATCAGGAATATCATCGAAAAGCCAGGATTCCTATAAAGCGACAAAATCGGCACTCAACTCGGTAATCAAATGTAATGTAATCAATTCTTTATAAAACGACGCTTTCTATCAATTTTTGCTGTTGCCGAAGCCACTTACATTAGTAGCGAAACACCGAGTTCTCTAAAAAAAAATGATGTAGAATTACATTACCACTATTGCAAAAATATTGTTTTGCGGTTACAGCTACTGTAATTTTTCTACTTTTTACAATAAGACATATACAGGGTATGCCACTTAAAACTCCCATGTCAAATATCTCGGAAACGGATAAAGGTATTTCAATTTTGTAAAAAAGCAGTTGCTAAAGAATGTGATTGGCTCAGATTTTCCATCTCAATTGTGTATTGTTAGGTAAAAATAAAGGTGGCGCTGCGATCAAAAGCATTTCTACTAGAATCTTCATTTGTTTTTTATTTGAAAGAGTATTAAAATTAATGCAAATTTTATTCTTTGTGTTAATTTCAAAAATTTAACGGTGTCATAGACATTCGTGTTTAAAGAAAGTAAGAGTAATTCCAATTTGTGTCTTTATGTTTTATAATCTCTTGTTGATAATATAGAAAATATTTGGTCACTGATGACATTTGCTTGATTACTAATTGTTATAAGAATTAGCTTCGTTCAAACATTTACTTTGCGTTGAGATTGTTTTAAAAATATGATTTTACATAAAAATTAAGACAAACTAACTATAATTTTAATTTATGGAGAATCACGTACAAATGCATCTAAAGCAGTGCGATTATATGCTCTATGCTCTCCAAACAAGCCTTTACCAGATCATAAGACATTTATAAGTCTGTGTGCAAATCTCAGAAATTACACTAGGTTAAAAAAATGATTATGCCACGGAAAGACTTAGAGAAGATGAAAATACGGTAGCGGTACTACAAACAGTTAATAACAATCTGCATACATACATCAATACGGCAATTAAAAAATCAAAACAGGATCTATCTGTAAGCTCTTGCCATAAAATTCTAAAAGAAAATAAATACTTTCTGTATGAAGTTCATTTAGTATGTCCGGGGTGACTTCGTTGACTTAACTGGTTCACGGACGGATCCTAATCCAGTAAGGGCACAGGTGCCGGTATTTATGGTCTGAGCCCAAGACATAGGATATCCTTAAGCCTGGGAGAGCATGCAACGGTCTTCCAGGCAGAAGTATTCGCTATTGCAGCCTGCGCAGAACTGACTGCAAAGGAGGCTGCACGAAGAGGAAAATAAACATAATGACTGATAGTCAGGCCGCTGACAAGGCAATTATGAATCCTCTTACCTGATCAAAACTGGTTAAAGACTGTAAACAGCACCTCAATTGATTGGCACAAGACAACAAGGTATCTTTGATCTGGGTGCCTGATGGACATGAGGATATTAGAGGCAATATAATAGCCGATGAACTAGCCAAGGAGGGTTCTAGGAAACACTTCATAGGACCAGAACCCGTATGTGGAATCACAAGGGATTCTACTAGAAGGGCAATTTGGTCTTGGTTATATAAGGAAAGAGTAAGGAAATGGAGGTCGACTGAGGGTCAACTCCATACTAAAGCGCTAATAGGGCCTAATTAGACGCAGTAAAAAACAAGTTAAGACCATTATTGGGTTGATAACTGGACACTGTCCCTTAAGGAAGCATCTATGCAACACGGGTCGAGTGAGCGAACCTGGTGCACGAGATGCGAGTTACAGGAGGAAACAAGTTTACATGTAATCTGCACATGTGAGGAATTGAAGGTACTCAGACAGAAACATTTCGGAAAGGATCTACTGGAGCCTTCGAAGGTACTCAAATTTCCAGTGGGCAAGTTACTGGAGTTTGTAGAGGATAGTAAACTTCTCAACTGGAAATGAGGGCTCCAATAGGGATCGTACAAAGAGCACCCAGCTCAAGTGCCTGGACTACAGGTGTCCAACCCTAACTTAATGAATGAATGAATGAAAGTCTGTGTGCAAATCTCAGAAATTACACTAGGTTAAAAAAAATGATTATGCCAGGAAAGAGTTAGAGAAGATGAAAATACGGCAGCGGTACTACAAACAGTTAATAACAATCTGCATACATACATCAATACGGCAATTAAACAATCAACAGGATCTATCTGTAAGCTCTTGCCGTAAAATTCTAAAAGAAAATAAATATTTTCTGTATGAAGTTCATTTAGAGTATCCTTTAAGAATAGGAGACAATCAACGCAGACTGGAATTTCTGGCAGAATTTTTTTGTAGACAGAAAACAACTAACTCAATAAATCAGATTATGTGGAGTGACGAATGCCATTTTCACAACAATGGCACTTTAATAATAATAATAATAATAATAATCTGTATTCATCCAAGGATGTTTCAAGTACACAATTATCAATCTTACTAACTAATAACATACAAACTACAGTATTTCTTAAACTGACTTATACTACTCGCCTGTTTTACCTTACTAGACAATTCATTATATAATTTTAATCCTTTGTGATATAAATTATTCTGTGAACAGGACTTTTTGTCTAAAGGCAACCTAAAACTATCTATATTTCTCGTGTTATAAGCATGTATATCACAATTATATGTAATGTATCTATTCAAATAATTAGGCATTTTACTATGTAAAATTTTATATATCAAGACCAAACTATTGAAATAAACTCTTTGTCGAATACTAAGCCACTGCAACGCATCCATGAGAGATATTTTCGTATATTTGTTACAGTTCAATATTATTCGCATTGCTTTATTTTACAATTTCTGCAATTTAAACATATCACCATCTCCTAGTAGAAGCAACACAGAGGCACAGTACTCAGGTGCCCAGGTATTAAGCGTGGAACTGATTCTACCAAAAAAAACGACTTTCTTAGCAACCTTTTTAACTATATAGTCTACGTGGTTTTAAAAGATAATCTGTTGTCTATAATAATGCCAAGGTATTTAATTTCTTTTACAAGTTCTATATGTGCATCGTCAACAACAATGTCACTATTAGTATCCGCACACAACTGTTTAGTACCAATTATCATTGCTTTTGTTTTGGACGTATTTAATTTAATTTTATTTACTTTTAGCCACTTTTTTTCCTAGTTCCTTGTTAATTTTAATAATAGCAGTTGCAATATTGTCTTCTGAAACACTTACGAGCGTATCATCGGCGAACAGATTCAAAGTACAATCACTAGTTACACAGCATATGTCATTAATATATAAAACAAATAAGAGTGGACCCAATTTTGACCCATGCGGCACTCCTAACGAGGTTCTTCTAATTGACGACGTATTTTTTTGATCGCAGCGCCATCTTTATTTTTACGTAACAATACGCAATTGAGATAGCAGACCGGAGTCAAGCACATTCTTTAGCAACTGTTTTTGGCAGAATACAAAGATATTTATCCGTTTCCGAGATATTTAATCTGAAAGTTTTAAGTAGCACACTCTGTATATAGCATGCACATTTTGATAGTTAATTGTGTCAAATGCTTTAGAAAAATCTAAGGCAACTAAGACTGTAATTTTATTTGCATCAATTCCCTTGATAATTCATCAGTAATGAACGTAAGAACAGTTTTCCAACTTTAATTTTTTCTGATTTTTTGCTGATCCAAAAGTTGAAAATCATTTTTTTAATAAGATAGTCTGATTCTGAATTTTGATATGACATCACAGCAGGTTTCCTGATGTAAAATAACCAACATGCTGTAATTTTGCAAAAACTTTTTGCGTAATAATAATAATACCTGCACTCTTAATTACAAATTCCTCGTCACTCATCTGAAGTCCATACTTTTTTATAGCTGTAAGTTTTTAGTTTATCAATATGGTGTGTACGGTCGATGTCCTCTTCTTTTTAGGTCAACATTCATTGTTGTGTTGGATATTTTTATCATACATACAAGAAATACAGAATAGTGTATTTCTTCTGAAACTTCTAAATTTCTTGACTTTTTGACTGCCACAGAAAGTTTGCATTTTAATATTATTTTTTAAGCTTAACATTTTTATCTTGCATAGCAACATACATTACATTAGTATATTAATTTAATTCTATTTTGTAGTGTACAACTGTCATCTGTCAAGCAAGATTTCCAAGTGAAAATCACTTTATCCTAAATTATTCCTGTTTTTGTCGCTCTCTTATTCCTATGCGAAAAATTATCATCAGCGACCGGTGGTTTATTGAGACATGACGAACACAAATACCAATACGTCAGCTTCTCTTCCACGATGAAATTTGAATATTTAAACAAACATACGGTACACTCCGCTTTCGATGTCACCAACATTCCGTAATACACCTATATCAATCTAGTAACATTCCTCAAAAACAATTCCATATGTACGAGGAAGAAAGTCTTCCATGTAAAACCGATAGGAAGAAATAAAATAGGATCGATACGAAACGATGTAAATCAGTCGCTAATAGCCTTTTCGAATTTATTGCTATAATTAATTATACGACGCAGACCATAAGAAACGAGTCTGCATGAAAAGATACGCTGGGGATGTATAGTACGATAGAAGCATTATACATCAAGTTGTGATGTGCTATCCGTCGCGGCAGTCTGGCCATAATAGAATTAAAATTAATTTAATTGATGACGGAACTTCTTTGCTCAAGCATATTTTCATGTATGTATGCTGTTAGAAGGCTCTAATTCTTACGGAACGGTATCCGGTTTAACATTATGAAACGGAGCTGTATAAGGAAAGAATTTAGATTTACAAGTTGTTGGAAAAAGATTATAAATCGTATTAATGGACCAGAAACTGTGAAACACGCCGTTCACTACTTATGAACAAGAGAATAATACCGACATAGATTTAATCTTCTATAAAGCTAATTGCAGGCAGATAATTCTATGACAGTTTGTATAATAAAGGCAGAACGAAATGTATTTGCATCTTTGATACATAGCCTACATTTTACAAGTGCTACTGTGTCCTTCACAGTGCTGAGATAACCTTATCAGATGATGCTACAATTATAGCGAAAGTTTTAGAATCATTGAGGCAATCGTGATCCTGTCACTATTGTGACGATCGTTACACAATTGAATGAATCCTGGAAATCATGAGGTGATTGTAGAACTGAGTAGGGAAGAAGAAGAGAACAATTTAGGTATGTTTGATGAATTGGCGAGTCGCTTGGTGAAGCTTTGAAATGGTGTTAAAACTGTTGTGGTAGTGCTAATACTTGCAAAATAATTTCAGAACCGCGACTTGTTAAAGTAGATCTGTTGAGATGATCCAAAGGAAAATGTCCCATAGATTCACAAGTGGTGTAGAAGAGACGTTCAGAACTAATAATGTTGATATAAATGTATATATGTATACTTTGATACACTTTCAGTTTACAATGTTCATGAATATAAAGTAGAAGGTAATCAGAACCTTGAAACGTCAAAACACATCCATGTTTACAGGATTTATCAAAGCCCCTATAATGTAAATACAAGCTAAATTAAATGTATCGACGCAAATTGAAAAACGGTAAAATTACCGTGCGTAAGTTTTTTTTCCCGAGATTACTAGGTAGTTACATACACAGTTTACACAGTTGATAAATACGTAAGTAGTAGATTATTGGCAACAAACCATCAACATTTTTTCGCACAATGAAAATATTTTCTTCTCTAAACAATCTGTTTCTACCTTATACGTTCAATAAACTAGACACAGACCGCTCGTGTCATGGAAACTGTTATAATTTCCGCAAATACTGATGCATAAATGTAGGTAAAGTTGACAGATAAGAAGAAATATGTGCAAACAGGCATTCAACCGGTAGACATGCCTAGCATACTTAATTGACTTGAATCAGTTAATATATGCGTATAAACGGATTGATTTAACTACTACAACGGATAACTGCACAAGTACTTTATATCCATATATTTGATCGAATAAATCTGCGGTAATAGCGACTATTATTCATTACTACTACGCACGGAAATAGAATAAATTGATTATATTGAGTACAGGATCGGATTTGCAATAAAATTCATATAAATTATAATTGTTATTATTTTCTTATAGAACAAAATTTAGACATAAGCATACGAGTAAACTCAACAAGTAAAATAGGAGATAAAACGTGACTAATCGAATTAGAAACGGAACAAAACAAGAAAGAAATTACGAAGAACAACCAACAATTTAACGATGTAAGAAAAAGACAAACAAAAGCATGAATCAAAGAGGAACCTCGAAAAACTTGATGGGAAAACCGGATAAAAGAGAACTCCAAGGGAAAGCTATTCAAAGAACTAACAACAAACTAGAACAAAGAAAATAACGCAAGTGTTATAGTAACAAAAATGGCTAAACGGATTACAAAAGGAACGAAGAAGTTGAAGAGAATAAATCCAGAAAACATTGTAAATCAGACCAAATCAACCATAGAATAAATAGACTGCCAAATGGAAGATGAAAATAACAATCTAGATGCTAACGAAGAAATTAACAAAATAAGTGGAAAGATATAATTTAAAAATTATAGGGTTAAGTAAAACTAGATAATAATAGCGACACAATAGAAAAAAAGAAAAACGTTATTAACAACACCAAAAGACGTACGATTATAGATAGAAATAACAAAAAGAAACGTAAAGATTCTAGTGGGAAATATACATGCAATAATAGAAAGAGACAATACAATTCCAAAAGAAGTTACGGGAAAAACTAACTATATACGTGTATAAAAAATAAAACTGGAAATTTAGTTATCAGCTTTTGTACTACTAACAATTCCATAATAGGAGGAAGCTTGTTTCGGCATAAAGCAAGATAAGTTGTTTTCACAAGAAATAGATCATTTTCGATAGATTTCGATAGAAATTTAAATATGGATATTAGATCTAATTGTAAGAGCAATAAGAGTTGCAGACAAAGGAACAGATCACACACTAGTCAGATCAAAAATACAAGCAACGCTGAAAAATCGAAGTGGATTAGAAACTCGACAAAAGCCAGAACGCTTCAATGTTCAATGGTTAATAAAATCTAGGAAGATAGAAGCAAATATCTACAAAAACTAACAATACAAAAGAAAGTACTAGGGTACTTTAATCAATATAACACTGAGACGATATGGAACAAATACAAAACAATAACAAAAGGATCTACACTTCAAAAAATAAGAATTAAGCAAGCAAACATCAAGGGATGGATGTCGAAGGAAACAAACAACAACAAACTTTTTAACGAAGTAAGGAAGAAATAAACAACAAAATGAACAAATACATAGATAAATAAATTGTGAGAGATGTCAGGAACAACGAGAAGAAGCACAACATGATAGCATTAAACATACAGGAAAACAACTTGAACTACGAAAGCGTATTGATAGGAGAAGGTAGTGGGGGGTAAAATTAAATGTATCGATTTTAGTATTGTCAACTGTTTGTATGACAGGAATGTCAGTGGTTATGTCAAATACTATGACAAATTATAATAAAACCACTTTATAATTTGCACTTTTTCAATAACTGTATTCCATACATATTCCATATTAGGATAAAGTTTGATGGTTCGGTAAAATATTTGACATAACCACTGACATTCCTGTCGTATAAAAAGTGGACAATAGTAAAATGGATACATTTAATTTTAACTCCCACCTTCCTCTCCTATCAATAGGCTTTCGTAGTTCAAGTTGTTAGCCTGTATAGTACAAGAAAAAAGATAACAGAAAAAATAAAAACTACTCTAAACACATTAAGGATAAGAAAGGCGGCATGTTAGCTAGATGAAAAGATATAACTAAAAGAAGAAAAGAGTACATGATAGAGTTATTCAATGGAAAACAACGCATTAAAGATAGACACATAGGTCTTCAATAAATGCCAATAAAAATAAAATTATGTCGATAAACGTAGAAGACACAGGTCACACGATCACCAAATACAAAGGGAAGCAAAGGACGTGGAGGGAACTTGCAATAAAGACGTCCAAAACAGAACAAGCAAGCCACAATAAAATAAATGTCACAGACAACAGCAAAATCAAAGACCAGAATTTTCACAATGGATGTCAAAAGTGTTTTACTCTATGATTCCGAATTATAGGCAATAAATAAAAGGTAACGAAGCAAACAAAGGCTTATGGTATCTTCCAAACCAAGAACCAGCGCAAATAACAATAATACAAATAAAATGGTAGTGGATTGGTCATACTCTATAGAAACGATTACATCATAAAACAAACCTGGAAGAAATGAAACAGAGAAAAGTGGAAAAAAATAGATGGAAATAAAATAAGTTACAAAAAGAAGGAAAAATTAGAAGAAATTAGCAGAAAAAAATTGTAACTAGTAACTGTTACTCAGTCAGTTGTCAGTCTAGTTACAAGTCAACTCAAAGAAAAAGAAAAAACAGCATAGAGCATCTCGCTGTATGCTCCATAGGAGACCAAAAGACTTACTACTACTAAACTATTAAGTTTATTAAGTGTTATGTGTATTAGGTACCGTAAAATCATATAAATATGATCCAAAACTGCGTCATTTGGCGATTAAATTCCTTCAAAATCAAAAACTATTGGTGTATATTGATTTGTATTTAATTTATAACATAGTTAATTAAGCTACAATCAAAATGCAATGTCATAACGGAAAACTAATTAATTGAATTTTTTTTTGTTTTTCCAGATTAAAAATATCAAGAAAAAAGTATGTTTTAAGGAAATTTGACCAATGTAACTGTAACTATGTAAGTGTAACTATAGGCAGGCATGTTACCATAATTTTTATTATATCTTTCTATTAATCTTATCTATTAATATAGTTATAGTAGTATGTTAGATAATATTATGTTGTAAACAACCGAGACTCGACATATCAAAACAAAATAAGTGTATTTTTTTTGGTTTTTCCCACACATGAACGTGGTATAGTGCTCTCGTTGTACTGAGTTCTTTTCGTGCCTTTATTTTAAATTTTATATTCTGAAAATTATAGAATATTGAATCTTCTTTTTCCGACCATTTCCAGGACGAACCGCAATAAGCCATACATTTAACATATGCGCCTTCTTCATCCAATGTTTGGACCTGCCCAGCCCCCAACTCGCCTTCATATTCAACGACTACATAATCGCCTGAGTGAATGTCGTTTTGAGGATAAATATTTTCTTGGTTTCTTAAGAGCTCTACATCATCCTTTTCTTCTACGAATGCCCCGTCGGAATCATAGTCGTTAATTATTTCCAGCTGATTACAACTAACATATGTGCCACTGTCTGAATTTTGTACCAGAGATGAGATTCAGGTTCTTCGACCACCCTTCCCCTGAGCAACAACTTCATTCTTTTATTTTCTAGAAATTCTACGAATGAGTCATTAACATGGGTTGGACCAGTAGCTGGTTGGTGATATATTTATATCATCTAGCTCCTGGCTTTCTTCTTGACACTTCAACTGTTGGACTATTGTTGAAAGTAAAGTATGGAAAACTATTATTTGCACACTAAATTAAAAAGATTTTGAATATACTACAACTACATATGGATACTTAATAACTTGCCTTTAAAACCTTTAAAATAACCACCGTATTTTTAAGGCTCATAGAGTAATCTATTGACAGTGTTTTGAATTAGGAAGTTTGCAATCTCTTTTTGTGGAAAAATAACATAATAATCTGTTACATGTCGTTTACTTCAATACCATAGTGTTAAACGTCACGACGTCTATTTGGACCAGTGCTGTATATTAGGATTATAGTTGCATGATTTTACGGTACTCGTTTTACATTTTATTAGACATTTTGTGCATAATTGTCCTAATATTTTAAAATTATATCGTTGTTATAATATCTAATTCTTATTTTGTATAGCAACACTTCGAATTACAAAGAACACACAAATAAAGCACCTTTCGCTGTCACCTGGACCAGAAAATGTTCTTTAACACCAATTCGTTAGCATCACAATATCATATCGAACCCAAACTATTGTTATGGTCATTAGTTTTATTAAATGAAATTATATTATTTGACGTTTCGATACGATGAAACCACATCTTCGTAGTTGGGCTTATAAGCGGATGGATTGAATTGAAGTCCGCGGAACATTTTACGTCTCAACAATGACAACAATAAATGCGGTAGCCGTCAACTCGAAGAATAAGAAGTCGGAATCGTTATGCTGAATTTTAGAGGAGGTATGTGTTGCACACATCTCCATATCTAGCTCGGTACCTATTAGTGCTACAAGTTATTCCTTTAAGCTTTTGATTATTGTTGCGCGTTTAAATATTATTATAAATAATCTAGCATAGTCATGCCAATAAACTATCTCATATATAATATTAGATATCTTTCCTATTGTGAAAAGAAACCGATCGTTAAAAATATCTTCGACTGAAGATATGATACATGTGAGAGAGTGTTTCGTTAATAAGCAATCGCGATGTTTTTATATTACACATAAAGAATCTTGCGTAAGAGTGACTTATTTATTTAACAAACCGCGGGTGATTTTTAATAATGCCGAGAACATTAAGGAGAAATAAAGAAGATTGATAGACTCTTCATATTGAAGATATTGAAACTTGACGTTTTGTTCTTATTGTGTAAATTGTAGATAAAGGAAGTGGGATGTGAGGTTAGTGAAATCAATTCGGTAGAGAACAAACACCGTTTATAGTGGGCCTGGTTAAGACGATATGCTTCGTTATAAAAATATTTCAGATTTCTTTTTATTATGTTATATAAAATTAAAATATCTGTATTATGTTTGTCCCTAGGGCTTGAACAGAATTTTTAGAACTTGACAAAAAATACGTTAATATGTATATGAATAATAAGCACCTGTACAGAGTGGGCCAAATTCGATACTTTTAGTAGGAAACGTTTCTGAAAGAATTTGACAAAAACTAACCCATGTTCCCGGAGCTCGATTTTAAAGAGAAATCGATTGGTGTAATCCAGATTTTTATATCTTCCTTAATTTAAGCAATACAAAGTATTTTATAAAAATATGCAATTCTTAAAAGCTCTGGTAACTTTTTTGTTTGTGAAAATTCTTGATTTATATAAAAACTTTATTAGGGCGCAGAATTCTATGATCTCAATTATTTTTCTTTTATACTCATATTTTTTAGTATCATCAAGACTTGTGTTTTTTTTTATATGGAACACCCTATATATTTTTACGTTATTGAAAAGCACATAAAATTGCCTCTAAAATGATATAGCACACTTGGTATTTTATTTAAATAGTTTTTACATTATTTGATTTTGTGTTTGCAATTTCACAGTATTTTAAGATGGCTATGGATGGGAACTAAGCAATGTGATCCGCATTTATTTTATATTGTCAATATCAATTTTCAGTCAGTTTGCATTAATATTACCACTTTGTTATCTTATCATTCAAAAATTTATGAAAATGATGAAAAGTCCGACATGTTAAAGTGTTTTATAAAAGCAGATGAAAATAGGGTACTGCATCTATGACATTAACCAAGATCGATATCCCGAAAGACAATAAACATTCAGAGACATTTTCCCCAGATTAAAGAAAAATTTAATAAATTTTGGATCCTTTCAAAAGCCGAGACCGAAAAACTATGTAGGAAATTGCTGTTTTAGTGGAAATTGAAAATAACCCAATGTATTCTACTCGCCAGATCGCTCAAACAACAGGTTTAGGGAGAACTTCGGCAAGGCGTATTTTAAAAAAGCATAAAATGAAACCCTATCGAACACATTTTTGGCGCCGATTTGAGGCGATTTTTGGAAAAATGTGAAGAAAACCAGAATTTTGCTTTAAATTGTATATGGATGGATGAAAGTAACGTAAGCAGTGCGGCAATTTTCAACAGGTATAATTGTTATACTTGGTCGCGTGAACATCCCTATTGTTCTGTCACAAACGACAGAAATGAAAGATTGAAATTATTAACACAAATATAATAATAAAATTGTACAAAAACTCTTAAAATTATCCCACCCTCTTTCTTACCTTGCTAATTATATGTGTGTGTGTGCGCGTGTTTATTTTGTTATTCTTCTTTAGTTAATCCTCTTCAATTTCCCTTTAAGTTCGCTCGTCCTGATGAATTGTTCTCTGTTCTTTCTTCTTTTTATTTCTTCTTTCTTTTTCCTGACACCCACTTATCACTTGTAGCGTGTTTTTGTATAAATATCATTTTTTTTTATGCGTTTTTATGTTAAATTTTAATTTTTAGTGACTGTTTCTTTCTGTCAAAAAATAATCTGATTACTTCCACCTGCTGCTGCTCCGAACTACCAAAACTGCCGTTACGTCATTCCCCACTAGATTTTCTAATTTATTTAACGATGTATTTTTAATTTGGAAATTAATGCCTAATCGAGTCGTGTTGTGTCATGTATGTGTTTGTATGTGTATGTTACATTAAATTTTGAATTTTTCTCTCAAATAAAAAATTAATTATTATATTTGTGTTTTTCATTTTTCACTACCTCTATCGCTGTTCTAAGTCTTTTTTTTAACAATTAACGTAAAGTTAATAAGTTATAACCATCATTAAACATTAAACATTTCAAAAATTAATTAAATGATAATTAATTCAATTAGAACTCTTCAAATACCACATAATATTACCCCCGCAAAATATGAGCGCGGTGTAGACGTACATACAACGACGCTTATATTTTCAAAATAAACACGCACACACACACACACACACACACATATAATTAGCAAGGTAAGAAAGAGGATGGGATAATTTTAAGACTTTTTGTACAATTTTATTATTATATTTGTGTTAATAATTTCAATCTTTCATTTCTGTCGTTTGTGACAGAACAATTTGGCGACCGCGACAGGACAATATTGGCATAAGTCAATATATTCTCATATTTGAATCATTAATTTTAATTTAAACTCAATTTTTTATCAAAATTCAAAATTTACACCCCATATTAGATTTCTTTAAGGCCTAATATAAACTTTTCATTTCAATTCAATCAGTTAAGTACAAAATTCAATAAATAAAAATTTCAATTTCATTTAGTTAAAATATGCCTAAGGTAAGAAGCGTAGAAGGTGATGGTGGGGATGACATTAAAGATATGTTAAACATCATAAAAGGTAAACTTGATAATATTATGTCAAGTCAAACTTCCTTCGAAAACAGGCTAAACTGTTTAGAAGAAAAGGTAAATAAATTTGGATCACCGTCGGAGTTAGCTTCTCGATTATCAATTGTTACGCCTCCTGTGACTGATACTGTTCCTGACATTTCCAACATAACCCAAAATGAAATGTCATGTGACTTTGGTAGACAGACATTTTCTGATAACCTCAAAATCAAGGATCTGGTCCCGAAGTTTGACGGTAGGTGAGGTTGTCCGTGGCTTTCTTGATTTCAATCAAACGGGTGTTAACGCCAGCAACATCGCACGTACAATTATATAACATTCTTAGATCATCATTAGTGGAGGATGCTTCAGTCTGGTTTTCGGTTGTTGAGAATTCCTTCAACACATTCGAGGAATTTGAGGCACTTTTCTTAGCTAAGTATTGGTCTGAAACCGAACAAAACAAAATTAGAAGTAATCTTTTCATGGGGAAATTTAATTCACAAAAAAGTAATTCACGCGAACAGTATTTCATTAATAGGTACGCTACTGCGCAACATTTGACACTAAAATTAAGTGAAAATGAGATTATAAGACATTTTGCAAGACATTTTGATTTCGAAATTAATAAATCGGTCATTACTATATTAATCAAATATTACTACTTTTAAAGAGTTTTGTGAAGTTCTTAGACAATACAATGATCTTTACAAACATAAATCAACACAACACACTCATAATCACACAGAAGGTTATACGCCATATTACCGACAAAATTCTAACCAAAATTATAAAACAAGCAATT
The DNA here is from genome assembly GCA_023690525.1 of Holotrichia oblita. NCBI lineage: Eukaryota > Metazoa > Arthropoda > Insecta > Coleoptera > Scarabaeidae > Holotrichia > Holotrichia oblita. The sequence continues at coordinate 48,492,709 of CM043015.1, read as the reverse complement.
TTAACACACATTTTAACAGCAGAAACACCAACTATCAACAAAATTCTCGTCCATATCAAGGTTACAATCGCTAAGATATTCCACAAAGCTCTAATTCACATCAAAATTACAGTCGTCAAAATTATCAACAGAATTCTAATTTTAATCGAAACGAACACACATTACATCAAAATTCAAATACACACAGACATTCTAATCAACAATCTGGAGTTAAAACTCACAACAATTCACGGCAACAACCAGAACACCGCAATCCATATGAACATTCACACAACGTAAATGCATTGAACGTTATAGCTGACGTACACAATTCACAAGAAAATTCCGATCATTTTTTATAAATAATCCACAAAATTCTAAGTATACAGTAATCTCAGACAACAACTATGAACATCCGAAGCATTTATTCACAACTCACCACATAATAGTATATTACTGTTGAGACAAGAAACCAAGGACGATATAGTTTCAATGTGTCGGTAATAATTTTTCGTGGCAGGATAATTGGACCCTACATACATAACGGAATTCTCAACTTCGACAGCTATTTGCAAATTTTGAGGCAATTTATTGGACCTTTGGTAGATGAAATACCTCTAAATCAATTATTGCTATTCTTTTACTTCCAACATGATTGAGCACCTCCTCACAAAGCTGTCCGGATTAATGAGTTTCTAAATCAATAATTCGGTAACAATTGGATCGGAAATCAGGGACCAATACATTGGCCGACAAGGTCGCCAGATTTAACCCCATTGGACTTTTTCCTTTGGGGAACAATTAAAAACCTTACCTTTAAGAATTCTCCCAATTCAAGACAGGAATTAGAAGGTACAGTACAGTTTTGTAACCTTTCGGCTCTCTATCTCCATTCGAGTTCGTGAACTCAGCTCAGAACGTAAGAAAACGGCGTCGATTATGTTTACAACAGAACCGCGGACAATTCGAACAATTTGATATTGATAATATAAAATAAATGCGAAGCACATTGCTTACCATCCATAACCATCTTAAACTACTATGAAATTGCAAACACAAAATCAAATAATTTAAAAACTGTTTAAATAAAATATCAAGTGTGCTATATCATTTTAAAGGAAATTTTATGTGCTTTTCAATACTGTAAAAATATGTAGGGTGTTCCATATAATAAAACACAAGTCTTGATAATATTTCAAAAAATACGAGTTTAAAAGAAAAATAATTGAGATCATAGAATTCTGCGTCAAAAAGTGCCCTAATAAAGTTTTTATATAAATCAAGTATTTTTACAAATAAAAAAGTTACAAGGGTTTTTACGAATCGCATAATTTTATAAAACACTCGATATATTGCTTATATTAAGGAAGATATAAAAATATGGATTACACCAATCGATTTCTCTTTAAAATTGAGCTCCGGAAACACGGGTTAGTTTTTGTCCAATTCTTTCAGAAACATAAGTTCTCTTATCGAATTTGGCCCACTCTGTACATTGGTCGTAATATAGATATATTCACTACATATTTTTGGAATAAAACTCTTAATTTCGCTTTAATATAAAGATATTCTTATTTTAATATAAAATAAAAATCAAACTGATGCTGCTTCACTGCGTGTATACATCATATGATATCCATAATTATTTTCATATTACCTGATAGAATCATCTTCACAGGTATAGTGCACGAGTATTATTAGCTTAATGTGAACATCTTACTCCCATTATAATATTCACATACTTCATTTTCGATTTATTCAATTCGAACATTTTTCTTTATGTATAAAGATCAACGTGTGCGGTCTTCATGCCTTAACAAAACGGAGTTTTGTATGAAAAATAATTAAGACCAGTACAATTACCTACAGGTAAATGGTATATTTAAGTGGAGATTAGCAGGTTATTATCGAAACGCATAGCATGTATTGGATACACTTACGCTTTTGTATAGAATGACTGGATATTTACAGATTCATCGCAATTGAATCATCCTACATTTAAAAAACAATAAAAAGAAAATAAGAGAAGATATCGAAAAGAGAAATACATAAATTTCGATTCATAATTTAACAATAAATCAGTACATCCACTTGTAACAGCAATAAATATGTAAGTAACTCCAACAGGAATACAATGTACCTTTTTCCAGCTGATGAAGCTGAAATTTATATTATACTGGAGGTATCAAGGAAAACTGACCTATTTTAAGTCACGTCGCACAATTTATTGTTTATCCCTCAAAGTCTAATTAATGATGAAGAGCAATACAAAACATTTACAATTTAATAGAAAATAAGTTTAGGGTAGGGTTTATGATGTTTGACTTGTCTCGAGCTTTTGCTCTGGTTGACCATACTGTGCTACTGCGTAAATTATATGACAATGGTGTCCGTGGAGCATGTTATGACTGGATAGCTTCATACTTGCATAAACGTAGTCAAACTGTAGTTAGCAAACAGAATGATATTGCAGCATATTCACAACCAAACTGTTTTAATATTGGTATACCGCAGGGGTCTGTTTTGGGGCCACGACTGTTTGCAGCTTAAATTAATGACCTGCAATACAGCTTTGAGAATTTGAAGGACATATGTCAATTCGCCGATGATACATCTGGTACGGTGCATAGAATGGATTATAGCGAACTATGAGTCGCTGGTCATAAATCCGCCTCACTGATTTCTGAGTGGACAGAATCAATTTCTTTGCAATTAAATAAATCCAAATCTAAGGTAATGGTTTTTGATCCACATAAACTGTTCGATCGTTCAGTTTTAATTTGTATTGATGGCGCTGCAATACCGACATATAATTCAAGTAAGTTTCTCGGATTAACTTTAGACAAACATTTATCATGGGAATGTCACATTGATAATATAAGAAAAGCTCTTAATTCTTTAGCATACTCCGTGCGAATGTTATGGCAGAATGTCCAGGTTCCAGTTTTAATCACCTTTTATCAGGCTTGTATGTATTGAGTCTAGACTTCGATACGGGATAATTATGTAGGGATGTTCCAGTCATACGAGAAGGTTGTTCATTCTCCAGAAGAGAGTTATGCGCATTATTTTCTAGAGATCTAAAATCTAGAGATTCTTGTAAACAACACTTCATTGAGAATACAATACTGACACTGCCGTCATTATACCTGTATGAATGTGTTATTTTTGCAAAGCAAAATCAAACTCAAATTGTAAAGAACGGGGACTATAATAAGACGTATAACACTCGTAACGGATGTTCTCTCAACATCGGGCTGGTGGCTTAGTGGCTTGCACACTTGCCTCGCAGTCCGGCAGTACCGGGTTCGAACGCCGGTGCTTCCTTTCTGAGTTTGGTTTTCTGTAGTTTTCCAAATTCCACGGCAAATGCGGAAAGGTAACATCTTAAGTCGGTCTACAGCCGCAGGCCGTAATAATAACTCATGGCCAGCCGATGCCCCCTGTAATTGGCGCAAGCTGTTGGGGGATGCTAAGGCATGGATTATTATTATTATTATACCTGCGCACAGCTCTCAGATATACGAAAAATCTCCATATTATAATTGCGTTAAAATTTATAATAAACTACCCGTTGAGATGAGGAAGACATTATCCAACAATAAATTTAAAAAGGACGTCAAGGAATAGTTTGTTTGTGATGGCTATTATTCTGCTTCGTTCCCCACTTTTAGCGAATTCCTGTATTATTATGTTTCTATCGTAAAGACTGTATGTATTATGTATTTACATATATGAAATGACAAGGTTAATACGTGCCTATGGACGTCAAAAGCTATAATAAATTATCATTATTATAAGAAAACTTTAAAAGAATATTGCAATCACAATGTTGCCAAACGATTTACAGCTAAAAAAATCGATCGTTACCAATAAAATTATTTTTATCGAGTACACGACGTTATCTGTAATCATCTGTATAAGCCATTCGACTACATGGATGATGCCAAATTGTATTAAAAAATACTCGGTGCTAAAGCATGAAAAAAAATAATTATTTAAAATTCCAAACTGATAATGAAGACGTAAATTAAGCTTAATAGTATGTTGGTACGCCGCGGTGTACCACATATTGATACGGTATTCATACAGTTATTAAAAATTATAACGGTATAAACTTTCTTAGTATATCCCAAAATTTTTAATTGACGCGATAAACCTGCCTTAAAACGTAGGTAAGTGAAAATTAATATTGTATCAAGTATTCCTAAAATTGTAGCGCGAATGTTAGAGCAACCATCGCAATCCATTATTCGTAAAATATAAACATAAGACAATCGCATAGCAAAAAAAAAACGGACGGGAAGATTGAAATTTGAAACTACGATAACGAGTTTTGGTCAAGAACAACTTTATTTATGAAAGGAAATTTATTATCCAGAAGATATCGACGGATTTTACGGTGCCGCTCTGTTAGAAGTAATTCCGAGCTTTAATCAGATGATAGTAGTCTAAGATACATATAATACAAAAATAATAATAAAATAATAAATAGTAAAAATCCGCCAGTATTGTTTGTTATGCAATAAGTAAGAAAATGAGATGAACCTCTGAACCTCCTGAGTTAGGCGTGGGCAGTGGCGGCTCGTGGTAAAAATTTTAAGGTGTTCTGCAATTAAAAAAAAATTATATTGTAAGGGGTTGTCTCTCATCGATTTTATCGACCTTTCTCCGCCTTCCGTATTGAAATATTGGATTTCTGGAACGATTGTCAATTGCCACACAAGAAAAATAAGAGAGTCACGCACTAAGCACTACTTCGTTAGCAAAAAATTATTTCTTATAAGTTAAGTCTGTTCGACGTTATTTTCGGTTGGCAAAAAATCTATAGGCACTATTTATCTAACAAAGTATTTCTTATAAATTAAGTCTATTCTACGTTCTTTTCGGTTCACAAATGTTATAATCACTGTATCATTAAAATTGTCTATTTCGGAGATTTTTTTTTTCAATAGATAGCATAGAGCTGTTAAAAAATAAATTCTTAAATGTCCCGCATTTTCTCACTGCACATTCGTTACAATTTGTCGGTCTGCTTGTCGGTGTCAATCGACATGCACCTATGCACCAGCCGCCATTATTCTGCTTATATTTTAGAGTTCTTCATTGCATTGTAGTTTTTAGCAGTTCTGTTCGGATCTTAAAAGTCTTTTTAATGAATGAATTCTATATATCGCCTAAATTGAGTTCTCTGTTTTCGCATAAGAGAATTGTCAATTTTTGGTGATATGTAGAATTACAGGTATACGGAATTCCACAGATTGATTATAGAAGTACAGAAATTTATATTTAAACTACCCGCGCACCCGAGATAATTTTAATGAAACCTGTATTATAGAGTTCTTTGCATGGGTTACTTTTTCTACAAGTTGTATAGATGGGGCTTTAGAATGTTCCTTTTCTGTTCAATGTAGTGTCGTTTTTATCTATCTTTTGCCTATGCGCTGGAGAAAATGCAGCGAACTATTCCGTTATAATCACGGCTTAGTTTTAGACCGTCAAGGGGGAGAAGTGTGCAGCGCGGGTGTTTGAAAGAGCTCACAGAGCACGTTCATGTGGCCCAGCTATATAAAATATCAACGATCGAGCGAAATAGGTTCGTTATTCCACTGGTGGACTTTACTTACGCTTTGCGCTTAGCCGGCAATTGGTTTGTTATTTCAAGCTGTGGCTTGTGTTCGCTCGCGTTTTTTTATTATTATGACAATGCGAAGGCCTTACAAAATATATTATAAATTTTATATTTGATAAAAGGAAGGAAATATTTTAGTTAAATAGAAGATTTTTTGGGAGCTCTGCAGCACTGCAGCGCTTATGTACTAGCCGCCACTGGGCGTGGGCATACAGATGTGATGCTTACGCCTAACTCAGTGCCCTACGACAAGCACAGAATTAAGTTTGGAGGTTTCAGGTTCAAAACAAAAAATTCCGTCGAAACCATAATTGAGGATATCGTGTTGGGTGATTAAAGTCCCAATAAAGAATGACGCAAAGATCCTGGGAATCCATCTAGATGCAGGGCCCAACTGGCATGCTCATATTGCGCAAATCAATGTAAAACTAAGTAAGGTCTCTTATGCCTTGAGGAATTTAAGAAAGTATGTCTCCGACGAAACTCTTACTATGGTTTATCATGCGAATTTTGAGTCCATGTTGAGATATGGGATAATTTTCTGGGGCTGTAACAGGAACATAGAACGAGTGTTCGTCACGCAAAAGAAAACAATCAGAATCATTAACAATATGAAATATAACAAGACCTGTAGAGCGAGTTTCAGGCGACTGAAAATAATGACCGTATATGTCCTCTATATACAGCGTTGCCCACTTGGCATTCTTTCTTAAATAGTACGTTTAATATTGGTTTTGATCAGAAAATGTTAAGTACATATTTTATTCGGACATTTCTCGTTTACAATTTAAAAATATTTTGTTTATGAGCAACCACAATTACCACCATTATTCTGATATACAGGGTCCGGCAACGACGCCGGGAAAAGGAAGATTACACGCTTATTTGAAAGTTTGTCAAATATTTAGTCATCGAATATTCTTCCGCACCATCAAGTGCAAACTTTTTAAAAATATTTTGTTTTATACAGAGTGTTCCAGACGGAAATAGACCAAAGTTGCATTTTTTCTGTGGAACACCCTGTATATTAATAGAGAAAATGATCCGCGCTTGAAAGCTGGTTACAAAAGATATAATATTGTATAGGTCTAAAGTTGATATTTACAAAATGTTAACAATGATTTTAAATTGATAAATTGATACATTTAAGTAGGCTATTCTGCATAGGAAAAACAAAACTGATTCGTTAACCAACAGAGTAGAATATTTTTTTTTAGTATGGACTGTCGATAACCAATTTGAAATAAAATAATTAAATATTTAATATAAATAACAGGGTGTTATTTATTTTAATTTTAGCAAAAGATCTAAAATTTTTGAGTAATTTTTAAATGGAACACCTCTGAAACTATTGCTCTTTGGAAAGCCCTTTTACTAAACGCTTTCTATTGATACCTCATTTGATGTTCCTAGGATAATTATTTTCAAATTATTTCTTTTTCAAAGTTGAATTAATGAGAAATGTTCGTAAATTTTGTTAAAACTAATTTGCATTTCAAACCTACTGTAAGATCGGATACTCGACAAATAATCCATAAATGATGTTTATAAATAAACAGAATAAACTCCATTTAGTATGAGAAACAATTGCTTTTCACTCAGCGGTGAAAGTAAACATTAAATTAATATAAAGTAATATAGCATTTTATAGATATCAAAAATATAAAAATATATAGGGTGTTCCATTTAAAAAAAACTAAGTACGGTCCTGTACAGATGAAACTGAGGCCCTTAGGGAACTCCAAATATTTTTAAGTTGTAAACGAGAAATTTCCGAATAAAATATATACTTAACATTTTCTGATCAAATCAATGTTAAACGTACTATTTAAGAAAGAAGGCCAAGTGGGCAACCCTGTATACATACGAACGCTAGCTAGTAGTTTTTAAAGATAAAAATAAGTTTAATCATCAGGGACAGCATCAGTATGCAACAAGGGCATATGATATCAACTACCCTCGCCATCGCCTGACTGCAACGAAGAGGAGTCCACACTACAGGGGCATAAAATTTTTCAATTGTCTGCCATCCTCAATAAAGACTGAAAGTAACATTAACAACTTCAAGTACAAAGTCAGACGATTATTAATTGATGTAGAACCGTATGGTTTAAATGATTTCCTGAATAATTAGCACTGTTTTTTGCTTTGTATTTTTCTGTTTGACGTAGTTTCATTTCTGTAATTGTGTTACATATTTGAAATATATTGCTATTATTAAAAAAGAAAGGTAGGTATTAATTGTAAAATTAGGCGGTCCAAAAACAATAAACTTCGAAATGTCGGTCACTTTTTAAAATTTTATCACATAATTAAGTTTGCAGGTCTTGTAGCTATTGATTTTTTAAATGATCTGCCTAAAATTAAAAAAGTTGTTATAGTATTTGGAGGTCTTAGGATCCCATAAATATTGATTTTGAAAACGGTAATAAAAAATTAAACCCAAGTTCACTTAAATGTACTCTTGGCCATTTCGTTACTGACTGATAATTTTTAATATTCAACTGTATGTTAGATACTTCACTATCTCATCAATCTACACGGTGCTTTATTAATAATGGGAAATATTTTAGCTGGAGGTACCACGTATCAAATAATGACGATTGACAAAAATAGCCTTATTCAAAATGGCACGGTTTTTGGGATAAAGGTCTTCAAATTTCCAGAAAAAAAATCGTTATTTCCATATATTGTTTACATAGGAAGTATTGAAGACTAATCGAAAAATTGTCCTAAAATGACAATTCCGACAGTGACGTAGAATTTGAGTGTTGGCCTACCCGGATTTTTGCTGTTTAAACTATTTTTAGCCACAAATCCTTTCGAACGTTCTCGTTTTTCTAGAAAACCAAGCATAACACGAAGTTTCTACAAAAGGACCTTATTTTTGGCATTTTAAGACGTTGACTCTCTTGATTTGTGTGCGTTAGAAAATTTGACACTTTTGTCACTGCGTGCGAATGGAATATCTCTGTTAATTTTTGGCCGATTTTAATTTTATAAATAGAGAATAATTCAGAATTGCATCTACTGTATCATACTACTATTGCTTATGCACATGCCCCCGAGGGCATGTGACGCACACAAGCAATGTTTTATTACTTCTGTGCGGCACATGCCCCCGGCGGCATGTGTTGAACACGTCCGTTCTTGTTTAGTTGCAGTTTAATATTACTCTATTTAGTCATTTACGTGATACGCAAGACAGTGCACGTATATTTGCTACATTTTATTTATTTATGTTTATTATAATGTTGCTATAAAAATGAGTGTTAGATGAAAATATATAGTTTGAAATATATTATTGTTTGTATGCGACACGGATCCCCTCAGGCATGTGCTATTGAAACCAATGGTAGTCTTCAATAAAACTTTCGATTTAACTTCATAGAGAGCGTTATATTGACACCTCTACACACATGCCCCCGGCGGCATGTGCCACACGGACGGAAAGGAACCAGTGGTCAAAACTATCAAATTAGGATCCGCAGTCAACGTGTTTTAACTGGTCTATTAGATGATACTAATTTCGTGCTTGTAAATCAAAAAACAAAAATGGTCTATTGATGGATATTTTTTTTTCTTTGTTGTAAATTTGCTAATTTCGGAAAATTCTACCGTAAGAAGCATCTAATAATACTAAATCGCCATACCAAATTTTATTTTCATCGTACAAGTAGATTCGCTTAAAGATGGAAAAAACAATTTTTTCTAGAACTTCGAAGTCCTTCATCTCGAAGACGGTGCGATTTCGAATTAGGCTATTTTTGATCAATGGTCATTATTTGACGCGTAGTATTTCCAGTTAAAATATTTCCCGTAATTAATCAAGCACCCTGTATATGTAGTTCAAATTAAGATAGTTTTTATATTTTATATAGGAGATAATAATTTTGTCAGGTGTAATTTTCAATAATAATAATCATCAAGATAGAATATAATCAGTACCAATCATTTTGACAAATAGTAACAATAATAAAGGCATTATTTAACGTTGAAAAGACCCGAAAATTAGCCGTTTTCATACTGTATTCATAATGTGTCTAAGATTAGCAATATTATTATTAATATATCTTACCGGTGAGCAACAAGGTTTACAAGAAACACAATCGCCATCTACATATCCGCATACAAATCGTCAACATCTGGAATAAAATAAATAATAAATTATAAATTGTGGTTAAACACTTTACGTTTTAAGTGTGAAGCGTGAAATCGCAAAATGGAAAACATCCGGTAATTATTAACGACATTAGGTGTTTTCGCAGTTGTAAAAGCCAATTTTTTCCTGATATACGATCCTGGCACAGCAAACATGAAACAATTTTTGAAATATGTATTTGGTGACACAAAATTTAATAAGAATCCTAGAATATATTTTTTATAGTTTACCTCCTTTTCCATACGAGAAAGCGGCGCAAGGCTTCCTTAATAGGTGACAGGAACAAATGTCTGCATATATCCGAGCCAGTTTCTGCAAGAGCGGTTGATAACGTTTTTATGTTGATAAATCGATACAATCAATCGTATCTGTTCACCACCGGTAAACCATATTTCAATGATTTCAATGACACTAGACAAAACTAATATAGGTTTAAATCCATGTTGTAATTCATTTGTAAATAAATGTCTAATTAAGACTGTTAAAGTCCAAATTCGTTGAAGTAGTTTACTAGAATCATGCAGAGGACATTTACAAAATGTGAAAGTTTACAGGGTGCGAGCAAAACATTTTCCAGTGCTCTGTATATTGTGATAACTCTCAATCTCCAGTCGTCAATGGAGAATTCAAACATTCCATATTGCTTGATACATGTGTTTGCATGTATGCAACTGCAAAAATTAAAAGTAAAAAAAGCATTTAACTATACGTACATCATTGCTGTCGAGCAGATGAGACTAACATAATTTAATTCATTCATTTTATATTCATTATATTCATAAATCATGACTATGAAATATAACCTTTGCAATTTGGCATCATTGATGAGAATAACTTATCCTCATATGTACGAGACGACGTGGGAGTTTTGTTTAGTAACTGCCTGATGTAGAAGGGGGACACGTATCAGCTGTAGTTTAAAACTATCTCCACCCAAAGACAATCACAAGAAGATACCATACTAGAATTATTACAGTTATACATATTTAAGATATTTAAATGATTTTGTTATTAAAATACTTCAAATTCACATCTATACTTTATAAAAAATGTACACAATTAAATAACGACCCACTACTAAGAAGCAAGTTCAGTTAGGGGGATTTTAAAAACAAAAACAGCAACTTTTGAACATCACTGTATGCAGTGAATTTTGGAAGAACCTGTAGAAGTTAATGAAGACTATCATCAGATACATAAACCGCGGAGACAGAAACCAGAGCTCTCTTTGAATATAACCACTTGTTCGTTTAGACTTAGAGAAGCAAACAATGGCTAACATCATATCAAGAACCAATTAACCACTTACAAAAAAAAAGCTTTTACTATAAATGTCGCAATTTAGTTTTTATTTTATTAATTATTATTATTTATTATATTAATATTATTTAAAGTTTATAAGTGGCGCCATCTCTAAGTAGATATTTAGAATTTAGCTGAAAAATTCTCCAATAGCTCTATCGTAGAAGTTGTCTTAAAAATAATTGATATGCATATTCCAAATATGAACGTCAAGAATATTTTGCCACTATAACATGAACATAAATGAAAATTCGTTTTATTTCCTTTTTCTTTTGGTAATTTTATCTTGTTTTTTTTCAAAACCTGCAACGATTTAAATTTAGACTATAATTAGTTGGAACAATGGATTTACTTAGGAAGTTTTTTCTCCAAAAGAAAGAGTCACGTTCCTGACATTTGTAAATGCGACTGGTTTGTATTAATTAACTCCTTTGACAACAGGAAAAGATAAAAATCCTCAATATTTCAAGCATCCTTACATTCCTGTATATTAGGAACACTCAATCTGCATGGATGACTGAGTGACTGGATGAGTTTTTAAGGTATGGTTCAATGAAATGTTTGTTCCTGAGGTGAGTTTGTTACATTATGTGTGCCATAAATTTTAAAAACAAAAAGCTTGACAGCGCGACAAAAACTTAGACGAGGTAAATATTTTAATAAAATACTTTATAAATAGAGAAACAAATATATTATTCCATTTCATAGTAATGTACAAAAGTAAACTTAATCTAAAAATGCCCCTTTTATCCAAAAACAAAATATAGAATGTTATTTGTTAATTTGTTGATAGTATTAAGCGCGACAAAAACAACGAACTTTCTAATTGCAAATAATTGCCAATTTAGTAGTGTGTTGAACCCCCGTTGTGTTTAATTAACTCCAATAACCACTTTGGGATTGATATCTATAAATTCTGAATTTTTGTCCATTCACTGACAATGGAAATTTTGAGGTCTTCAACTGAAACGCATTGTCGCCCATTGTCGTCTAGCCAGCATACCCCATAAATTTTCAATTATTTTCTGGTCGGAGACCGCGCTGGCTAGAAGAAAGTCTTAATATTGTGCTCTTCCAAGCAAGTAGTAACAATACGTTCTTTGTGAATTGTAGCATTGTTCTGCTGAAAGATGTAATTTCGTCTAGCCCATCTATTGGCGGCGAATAGGTGTTTAAGGTACTTAATAATTCTTTATATTTTGCATTTATTTTGTTACTACAAAATACCACATCACTTTTTTATTTAAAACCAATGGCGGCCCATATCATAACTGAACCACCACCCATCTGCCTACTCATTCTCACCCGCTGTCCGTTTCTAAGATCACGGTAATATAAAGAATAGCCATTTGGTCCCTCCAAATTAAATTTCGTTTCGTTGGAAAATATTACCTTTCCCCATTCTTTGCTCAAGGAAATGTGTTCTTCGCAAACGTAGGTCCCGTTTGCTTATGTTGTGTCCAAAGCGGTGTAGGTGACGGTTAAAATACGCTGTACATTGCGTAGCCCTTGTTGTTGCCGAAGAGTGCAATGCTACCCGTAGTATTGCTCGCCGATCTCCAGTAGATACTTACCGCCCTTGGTCGAACTTGGCTCTTTGGTTTGGCATAATTTTCCGGATATCGCAAGAAATTTCTAATATAGTGATCACTTTGATGTAATCGACGTAGAATTTTGATTTTTGATACACCAGCCTCATGTAAAGCAAGCACATTACCCCTTTCTATTAGCGATAATGGTTTGTGTCATCCCATACTACTACATATAGATTGCAAGTTTTCGTAGTAATGGAGGCTTCATCTAAGTTTTTTTTAACTGTAAAGCTGTGAGAAAGCTTCTTAGAAAAAAAGGTTTGTCAGAGAAAATACTTTATTTATTGGATAATGTCCTAGTCACCCCCCGGAAGAACAACTTTCATCTGATGAAGATCTAATTCATATTACATATACAGAGTTTTCACGGCCGAGCGGGACATAGAATACATAAAATCGGTTTTCGGTGAATATTATCTATACTTCATCGAAATTTAAGTGCCGCATATTATAACTGGGCAAACAATGAACATTTCCACAATCATAGTACAAAGAAAGTCATTTTAATAAAGCCAGAAAATTATTATTTTTAAATCTATTGCACGTAAATTTCTAATTGACATGTGAGATCCTGCAAGCGGCCGTGGCTTTATTAAAATGACTTTCTGTGTACTATGATTGTGGAAATGTTCATTGTTGGCCCAGTTATAATATGTGGCACTTAAATTTCCATGAAGTATAGATAATATTCACAGAAAATCGATTTTATGTATTCTCCCTATGTCCCGCTCGGCTGTGGAAACCCTGTATGCCTCCCAATGTCACACCTTTAGTTCAACCTATGGATCAAAGCATAATAAGGTTAGCCAAACTTCATTATCGCTCTGTTTTTGGCAATAATTAAAGAATGTTGGAAAAATATTTTGAAAACCCAACACAAGGGCAATCCAATCCCGGAGATAACATACCCATGGCAACACAATTGTTAAAACTGAACAGGCGCTGTAGAAACTAACCATAAGACTTCCCCTCTGCGGATATCGAAGAATGGAATCAAAATAACTTTGATGAATGTGAAAATTGAACTAGAATAACTTAATCTAATGATTCAGAAATCGAATGTGTCACAGATCTAAACGAAGTATTTTGTAAAGACAAAAATCAGCCATGTAGGGGTTGAGCAAAAAAATAGAGGATATTCAGTCCCTACAAAAATTACATGAACAACAATATTGGATTAGTTTTTAAAGAAAAAATAATTAGACTTGTTTACTGGATTTGTTTGAAGCATATTACACATTTAAATTAATTTTAATACCACCTTTGTTTGGGATTGACTTTATCCAGTAACATGAACTTCTCGGTCGTCCATAATTAGTTCATCTTATCGAGACTGCACTGTATATATTAATTTTGCTTACTTTAAAAAAATACTCATCCTCGAAATTCAAAACAAATGAACTTGAATTATTAACGATTATGTCATGAGACACGTTGCATTCATGCAGTTCTTCAAAACTTCCTGCCTGGATATAAAATATGTTTTTAATTTGCATACACAGTAATCTTCGATATTAAAATTAATCAATCAACATCTTGTTTTTACGTTTTCCAATCCCATAGAATTAAAATATCCAAAACCAGTACACATTAATTGTAGTAAACTTGAGTTAAATGTTAACTGTAATTTACTGTATAAAAACTTGCTTATCATGACTCTCACTCCATTACCAGTCTAATTAAATTACACGTTGTTTTCATTTATAGCTGTTCTACTAATATTTATCTTAAGTATTACCTCCTATATTATGTTAACATCTTGATATTGACATCACATGCTTACTATCTATCATATAAGCGCTAAATCGATTTCAAATAAATGCAACCGTTTACTATTTTCCATAAAAAGTCACTGCTACTGAAACGATTTCCAATCGCTCCAATATCGGCAATGCATATATATACATACATCTTCCTGTAAAGATAGTGCTAAATCCACTTTTATTGTTCTGCAGATATACACTGGAGATTAATAATTTACCGTAATTGATACCCGATACGGGCTCTTAACACCAGATCAACTGCGATGAATTGCTCTCCATGGTAGTAGTAACAGTAAATGAAGAAACTGTCGCAAACCGAATAGGCTTGTAGCTGTTGCCAATGTTGTGTTGCTATCATCGTCTTTTATTGATTTAATTGATATGTATGTACAATATATGTATTGGGAAAATGCTTTTAATTTTTGTACATATACATATATAATCTAACAAAAAATATTAATCAATTTATGTATGAAAATTAATTCACTCAAGGAAAAACCGTAAGACTAATTAGAAATTTTAACAGCGAGCGCACACTTTACATTACGCTTTTGCAGTATCGTACACAATTTTATAAATTCAGAGAGAGATTATTCTTGACTGTACTAGTTCTTTCCATTTTATTCGTCACGTACGCTATAAATTATTTTATTGGAAGAAAAATATTTGCAAATCGAGTATAACTACTGCACAAGAACGTAAGTTTATTTAAGGCTACAAAATCTGTGTGACTAGAAAATCATTCGTTAGAAAGCGTTATGTACTCAATCTGTAATTTTATTAGCGTACAGTGTCACTTGTATATATTTAATCTAAAACGACAGTGAAAAATTAGGCGTAGGAAGTGTGACATATGTAGGAATTCTTGTTATACATAAATTATAGAAGTCGAAGTCCTTAGAATGAAATCACTATGCCTGAAATTAAAAATAAGATCAAACGTTAAAATGAATAGTCGATGTCTTTTAATTACATGTGAAAATATTAAATGAAAACATACAGAACTATTAGCAGTTACAACGATTACGAAGGCGGAACAAGAATTTAATTAATATTCTACAACACGCAGTCTTCTGCTGTAACATCTGGTCAAGATATGAAGGAAAGACAAATACTAGTATCAGTGTTATTTGATTAAGCATAATAGATAACCATTAATCCATACTTAAAAGGAATACTTATTATAGACCTAGTAGTCTGAACTATTTGGCCAAATTCTGCAACGTATAGCTTGTAAACTAAAAATCACACATAGAAATGGAAAGGAAACATCGCCAACAGTAAAGTATGACAAGGATTTCCATCCACAAGGAAATATTGATAAAAACACTAAACTATATTAACTAAAAACTACGATATTTCATTCATTGATATCAGAGGTTTACAGTAGTGTTCAGATCAGATTAGAAATCAATTTGTATCAATACAACAATCTAAAATTTTTATTATTTTGCATTGTTTTAAACATAAAAACCGTATTGTAACATAAGGTACCATGTCACATTTTCAAATTAATATTTTTATCTGTTCTCGCTAAGATTAACCTAACATTTTTTTAAGTAATATTTAATTTATTAACAATGGGTACATACATATATGTACATATAAATATAATTTATTGTAGTCCCACTGTCGTCTGGTTCCCGTCCTCTTTCCTCGCCACGGGCTGAAGCGGTATAAACCTGGTCCCGGGTTAACGGTATCGAGGGCGCTGTTGGCGTTGATGTCTTCCTTTCAAGTGTCGGTCTTGTTACACTTGCCCTTGTCTGATCATTGTTTTTATTTTGTTTTTATATTGTAAGTAGTGTAAACTTTTTACTTGCTTTGGTAATTTATTATATAGGTTTATGGTTTCAGTAGTAGGTGTTGTTTTGTGTTTGTTACAGTTATATTTTTTTGTTCTTATGTCGGACTGTCTTCTAGTGTTGTGTGAATGTATGTATTTGGAGTTTATTAGTGAGCAGTTTGTTTTTATTAATTTTTTTTCTAGTTTTATTTTTATTTTATTTAGTAAGTCATTTGTAGCTGATGTAGTGACGGAATTTTTTTGGAACGCATATTGTCTCCTATGGATCAAGTTATGTTGTAGTAGATAATCGCTCATTTGTTTCTGTATAATTTTTTCTAGTGTTTTGCTCAGTGTTGGTAGAAGGCTTATTGGTCTATAGTTTTCGGCATGTAATTTGTTTCCTTTCTTATACAGTGACCGGCAGAAAGTGCGCAGCATATGGGAAAATGGTTTACCTTTGAATATAGCAAAATTATGTTATTGCATCATATCTCGGCATGACTTGAAACCAAAATAGCACTCGCGATTTCTGCCGAAACTCTCATCGTATACGAGGGAGAGTCAAAAATACAAAATTACGTTAAGAGTAAAGTACCCCCATTTTTAACATTCGACTTTTCTTTATTAACCAATAGTTCTTTGGTTTTAAAAATTAAAGTAAAATATCGAGTTTCATTCACTTTTGATAAAAAATTTCAGTTTACTGTTTATTCTGAATTACCCTGTGTAAGAAATTGAGCGCGCTCATACAATACGCAAATCTTACTCACTGTAGACATCGTAACAGAAAACCATAAATAATACGTCGCAAAAGTCAGCTACAAAAATAATATAGCTCTTGAAAATAAAAATTCAACAATGTGAAATAATTTTGCTGCACAGCATATTTTACGTTTTCAGAAGGCAAAAAAAATTATTTAACTGAAATTGTGTGATTCATTTTAACTTAATCATCTTTAAAATTGTAATATTTTTTCATAAAATTAGCAACACTTCTTTTTATTCAGGTTTTAATAATAATAATATTAAAGATACATAATAGTAGGAAATAAAACTCAAAATAAATTAACAAAATCGTAAACAAAAATATTTATTTACAAGTACATTATTTTTCTACGTGAGCTCTCCCATTCTCTATACAATTCATTGTCCTGTTGTTAAATTCTTGTGCTACGTTTCTTAGAAAAACCGGATTAATTTGAACGACACACTGCCTAATCGTATTTTCTAAATGGCCCAGATTTCTAAATGGTCGATGCTTGTATACTTGGTTCTTTAAGTAACCCCAGAAAAAGAAATCCATTGGGGTAATGTCAGGCGATCTTGTAGGCCAATGATTTTCTGAAATGCGTCCGATCCATTTTTGAAGAAATTGTTGATTGAGCCATTCTCGTACTTGCAATGTAGAATGGATCGGAGCACCATGTTGTTGAAAATACATATTTGCTCGTAGATTTAAAGGCATATCATCTAGGAACTCGCTAAATTCATTCTGCAAGAATTGTAAATATCTACCTGCATTTAAATTTTGCCGGAAAAAATATAGTCCAACTATTTGAGTATTCAATATACCACACCAAACGTTTGTTTTAAATGAATATTGGCTTTTACATTCAATTGTAAAATTAGGATTTTGATTAGCCCACCACCTACACTTTTGAGAACTTACTACGCCGTTGCTTGTGAAGGTTGCTTCGTCAGTAAATAATATTTGACTTCCAAAATGGGGATTATCTTCCTTCTTGCCTTGGAACCAAAAACAAAAGTCAATTCTAGCATCTAGATCTCTTTTTTGAAGAGTATGGGTGAATTTTGGTTTATATGGTTTAAGAATTCTTCTAATCGATTTTTCGGAAATACCTAATACTTCTTCTCTTTCAGACAATGGCATAGTAGGAACTTCATTTACTGATAATATCACATTTAAACTATTTTCATTAGTTACACTCTTCTCATGGGGTTGCTTGTATTTACTTTCCACCGAACCCAGTCTGTTTAAATTTGTTGAGAATTCGGCATACAGTAGAATCGTGAATATTTTTATTGTGTCTATTGTTAAAAATATTTGCTGTTTTGCGATAGCTATAGTCATTTTCTCCGCGAATTAGAACTATTTCTACCTTTTCTTGTACCGATAACCTTTCCGCTTCCATTGTAATAGCAAAACTAAATGTCGAAATGACATTTATTGAATTCAGTTCATGTTTTTTTAAATCAAACACATGCAGTACGAAAAAACATCTGTCGAGGATTATACCGAGACTAACTTTTTTATTTTTGTCGCTCTTTCTCGTCAAGCGTTTATTATTAAAAGCTGAATAAAAAGAAGTGTTGCTAATTTTATGAAAAAATATTACAATTTTAAAGATGATTAAGTTAAAATGAATCACACATTTTCAATTAAATAAATTTTTTCGCCTTCTGAAAACGTAAAATATGGTGTGCAGCAAAATTATTTCACATTCTTGAATTTTTATTTTCAAGAGCTATATTATTTTTGTAGCTGACTTTTGCGACGTATTATTTATGGTTTTCTGTTACGATGTCTACAGAGAGTAAGATTTGCGTATTGTATGAGCGCGCTCAGTTTCTTATACAGGGTAATTCAGAGTAAACAGTAAACTGAAATTTTTTATCAAAAGTGAATGAAACTCGATATTTTACTTTAATTTTTAAAACCAAAGAACTATTGGTTAATAAAGAAAAGTCTAATGTTAAAAATGGGGGTACTTTACTCTTAGCGTAATTTTGTATTTTTGACTCTCCCTCGTATACGATGAGAGTTTCGGCAGAAATCGCGAGTGCTATTCTGGTTTCAAGTCATGCCGAGATATGATGGAATAACATAATTTTGCTATATTCAAAGGTAAACCATTTTCCCATATGCTGCGCACTTTCTGCCGGTCACTGTATATAGGTATTATAATTGATTTTTTTAAGTAAGTAGGAAATTTTCCATTTCTAATGATGTTTTTGATTAATTTCAGTAGTATTGGTACTAGTTTGTTCCTATTACACTTGATAATTTTTGCGCTTATTTTATCAAAACCTGGTGCTCTGTTATCTTTCAGTTCAATGATCGTTTTTTGTATTTCATCTTCTATTAGTTCTCTCAGTTGAAATTGGGTATTTAATGTCGGAGTTTCTTTGATTGGTTGTGTTTTCAACGGTTTTCCCATATGTGCCTCTGCTAGGTTCTTGCCTATAAATGCGAAATATTCATTTATTTCTTTTGCAATTTCTTTTTGGTTGATGGTGGTTGTCTTGTCTTTTTTCTCAATTTCAAGTATTTGTCTGTTTGCGTGTCTGTTAGTGTTTAGTTCTTTTGTACACAGCTTCCATGTCTTCGATGCATCAGATTTGTATTTTTCGAATTCTTTGTTGTAGTAATCCTTTTTAGCTTTTTTGATTAGATATAGGGTAGATCGTTTAGCTTGATTATAGGCGTTGATGTAATTTTCATTTTGTGGGTGTTGTATATGCCTCTTATATAGTTTGTTTCTCTTCTTTATTTGTTTTACTAGGATATTGTCTATCCATGGACATTCTTCCCGTCTTTTAATTTTTTGTATGGTTTGATTATCTTCTATGATTTTTTGGAGTATGATTGACAATGTTTCGAATGAATTTACTTTGCCCGCCCCAATATTCCGTATTTGGCTACTTATATTGCTATATTTCGTTTCTATTCTCTCGTAGTGTTTGTAATACAGAGTATTTGTAGTGTTTGTCATTGTTGTTTTTACTGCAAAGTGATCCGAAATATTTGTGGGGATTATCTTTATTTTGATGTTATTCTTGATGTTAGTTATAACATGATCTAGAATACTGTGATTATTTGTAACGTTTCTTCTAGTATAGTGTTTGCGTGTCTTTTTATTTAATATTTTGTAATTGTGCTCTTTAATTGTGTTTTCGTATTTGTTTGTGATATTGTTCCGCTCTGCTAGATTTATATTGAGGTCGCCCATTATAATATGTTTCTTGCGTTTGTATAGTATGTTATTCTTTAGTACTTGTTCCAGTGTGTTATAGTGGACCTGCAGCGGTTTCTATATAAGTATTATCACGGTCTCTTCTTTATCTAGTAGTATAGACAATATTTCTATACTACTGATTGTTTGGTTTAGGAGAAGTTATATGTTATATTTTCCTCCGCCTCCTCTACTTGTTCTAGAATTAAATTCAGCTCTGTAGTTCTGTAAATGGTACAGGTCATGTTCTGTAGGTGTTAGCCAGGTTTCTGTTACGGCAATAATTTCGAGATGTTGTTCGATTGTCGGTATTGTTTCAAATTCTATAATTTTACTTTTGATGCTTCTTATGTTTTGCATATATATAGTATACATTTTTGCTTCTATTTGTTATTATTTTTCTTATTATTGTGATTTGTTTAATCTATGTTTAGTAGATCTGTTTTGGTTCTTATTCTAATTTTTTGACTCGATTGTGTTTTCCTGATATAGATATTGCCATCTCTTGTCCATGCGTATTTAATTTTCTTCTCTTTCTTTAACTCTCTAGCGCTAAAGAATAATGTATTCATCATTCTTGTTAGTTGTTCGTTTATAAATATATCGCTATTTTTTCCTTTAAGTTGGCAGTCTCGAGTTGTGATCTTGCCCATATCCTTTCTTGCCTTTAGTATCTCTATTTTTAGTTTTTCCGTTTTCAGTTCTACAATTATGGGCGCATTTTCTTTGTCTTCATTTTTTCGATAACAGTTTGCTATTCCATTCTCCACATTGATATTAATTTTTTCATAATTTTGTTTACTACTTCATCCACCTTTTCCTGCTTCTCTTGTTTGTCGATTCCATTTATTATGATGTTGTTCTTTATTTTTTCTTTTTCTGTCTCTTCTATATTCAGTTCTAGTGCTTTCACTCTTTCTTTCAGTTCTGTGTTTTCTTTTTCGCTTTCTTTTAGCATTTTTTTAATTTCTGTTTTCCTTTTGCATTTCGTCGAATTTTATTGCCATATAATCAATTGATTTTCTCATTTCTTTTAGCATTTTGTATATATTGTTTGTTGTTGCCTCATCGTCACTAGAGTCTGAATCACTTTTTTTTATTTATATTATCTTTTTTAGTTTTTCTATTTGGCATTTTGTTTCGTTTTTTTTTCTTAAGGAAAGGGCAGTGTCCAACGTTTCACACATTTAAAATGAAAAACTACGGCGGCTTTTCCGTGAAGGGCGGTGGAAACTACAAAGTATACAACATCACACATTCCAGAGAGAAATAGAGAATTCTAATAAATCGCGTCATCGCGAAATATACAGATATGGAAACTTTTGGAATCGATTCCTGCAGATGTAAAGGTTGTAGTTGTAGATGTGGTCTAGCAAGAGGCAAATGGAATGTCACTTAATTAAGAAAGTTCGAAATAGTGTTCTACAAGTTGTGTTATGTGCGATTATCAACCGTGCAAGAGGATGTAAAAATTCTCCGAACTCCTTTTCTCCTTTTCGTTCTGTTTGTGGATTCTATTTTACAAAACCATCATTATTAACTCAATGAAACAAAAACAATAATTCTTCTGAAGTCCTGTCATACACCAACAGATCACGTCATGGACTGTTACTTCCGATTGCGAGCTTCCAACTTCAATGCATTCAAATTCTTTTGCAAATTCCACGGACGAGAAAAATATAAACAATATTTTGAATATGTCATTTTCCAAACTATCCCACGTTTTGTTCCTTCTAACAAACCACATTTGGTTTTACCAAACAAAAATCACAAATTTTGGGATATCAATTTAAAAAATGGAAGCTTTCATATTTCACTACAAGAAATGGGAAAACGATATCAGGGTAGTTGGGATCCTGTCATGATGGGAGATTATTGCCATTATAAAAGGAAGAAATAACTCTAATTATGCAAAATTTTGATATATCAGCAATTTTTCTTTCTGTACATTTAAGTATTTTTATGTTCTTGATACTAATAAAACATTTGCTTATAACTCTAAAACTAGATGTGATAGAAAATTTGGTTTTTGGTTGCGCCTTCAGACAATTAAATTGTCATGAATCAGTCATTTCAGAAACAGCACATGTCATTAAATATCAATTTTGAGAAAATCAAAGTAAACGTTATAACTTCTATAGTTTTTGTTGTAATTGAACTAAACTTTGTAGGGAATCGATACCAATAATAGTAATATTTTTGAGTTGGTTCATTTTGATTTGGAACTCTGATTGGAGTATTTGTGGGCTTTACTAATTATCTAACATGTGCTGTTTCTAAAATCAATAAAAATTTTAAAAAGTTTGAAACACTATCCAAATTAAACTTTATTCGTCAAACTAAATCCATTAAATACAAAACTATTATTATTATAAAAAATGTTAATCTTCGTAAACTTCATTAGCAGCTGGCTAAAGCAATAGTTCTTTATAAAAAGCAAAATTTTCCTCCGGAACGTATTCCATTAAAGAGTTTATTTTTAAAATTTATGGCTCTATAATGACGTAATTAGTAATAATTTATAAATAATGCTGAGATTTGTTTCGAGGTTCAATTAACGATAAAAAACTGACACTTGTTCTTAATCCTTCTACGGTAATTATAGCACGAAACCGTATTTTACAGCATTTTTAGAACCTATTAATTTTTATTAGGGGTATAATACGAAGTTTTATTGCCAATATATTTATTGCAACCTTCCTCTAAAATCAAATTAACTGTTACTTCCAAACTGATACGATTTTATTTCTTTGCAAAAAGTTATCTTCGTCCCAATCAGTCGAAAAGAAACGATTTGATATATTTCAGTGAGTTTACTTCATAAACTTTTGAAAAGTATTAAATTGAAAAGGTAGGGTTTGATAAAATTAAATATTTATACAAAAATTTGATTATTTCCTGGAGTTTTAATGGCAAAATAACAAACTCATGTTTAATCTGAAGAAAAGTGCATCGGAAAGTTATCGCACGCTGTGTGAGGGTTATGGAGAACATGCTTCGTCACTTTCGACTTGTGAATTTTGGTTTAAACAATTCAAAAATGTTGATTTTGATACTAGCGACAAAGAACGTGAGGGAGGGCCAGCAACGTTTGAAGACGCTGAATTGGAGTCTTTATTGGACGAAGACCCATGCCAAACTTAACAGAAGCTAGCTGAATCTTTGTTAGTGATTCGCATATAAAAAACATGGGTATGATCCAGAAAGTGAAAAATTAGGCTCCTGAGGACTGAAACTAAGAGATATAGAAAAGCGATTTTGCATGTCTGAAATGCTGCTTCAGTGGTACAAAGGGAAGTCTTTTCTGCATCTTCTGGGGACAAAAAAATAAATCCATTATGATAACCCTAAACACAGGAAATTATATGCATGGTTTGAAGGTGATGCTGTGTATTTAGTGAGATCAGAAGAGTGTGGTATTATGAGCTACTAAAACCGAGTGAAAACATGAATGGGGAACCTTACCAATAACAACTCATCGAATTGAGGCGAGTATTGAACCAAAAACGGCCGGATTGAACAACCAGACACGAGTCATTAATTTTGCATCATTATAATGCTCGGCCACATGTTGCACAACCCGTTAAAACTTATGTACTTGGAAAATAACGGATTGGAAGTCTTTCTCCACCGCCCATATAGCCCAAACATTACCCCCTCTGACCACCATTTGTTTCGATCAATGCAGAATGCTTTGTCGAGAATAGGCTTCACTTCAGTTAAAGGTATTAAAAATTGAGTCGATACGTTCTTGGCCTCAAAAGGTAAGCCGTTCTGTTGGGACGGAATTCATATGCTCCTTCAAAAATGGGAAAAAGTTGTATCTTCCGAACGAAAATACTTTGAATAAAATATATTGTACCCATTATACGCATTATATTTTACTATGTTCAATGGTAAAGTGATTCACATTTTAGCAAATATGGTTTGAAGTGCTACATGTAATGTGTGTCTAGCCAAACCAAGTGAAATCTTCATTTATAACAGTTTAAATCATTCTGGAATGTTATGGTATTTATAACGCACCGTAAGCACATTCTACGAATGCAACTTTTCAAAACTAATATTCTGTTTTGCATGTTGTCCTAGTAATACAGAACAGTCGAAATCAATTTATGACGGTGATTATTCAAGAGTTTACATTGCAACGTATAACGAGTGCGGTTTTAATGCTCCATTACATTAACAGAGACGAATCTAAATTATACGGTGTCAGATCATTTCTGAGATATTAGCAGTAGATTTTCCCCAGCCGTACATGCTGAAAACATGATTCCATAGATAATTAAATAAATCTAAATGCAAATTCAATTACTATTGCTACTGTTTTACTTATTAAACAACATTTTTGCTTGAGTTTGCCTAACTTATTACGTACTAATGCGTTCCAGGTATATATGGAGACAAGTTGCGTGGATCCTCTTGGACCGGTCTCAAGTCCTCATTCCTGGATGATCTTTATTTGCCAACCGCGAAAGCACTGTTGGATACATTTTATGGCGCGATTAATTGCATCAAAATGTCAACGATTTAATTGCAGTTGTTTAATTTGTTTGTTTGTACAATAATATTGTGAAGTATCTGAGTGTAAAACGATCGAATTATGGCCCAATTTAATAATAAACTCCAATTTATATTTTTATTACAGAAACTTAAGCTATAATCAAAATAGCTTCTCCGCAAGAATATTAGTACTTTGGCTTTGAATAGTTGTCAAATCTTAAACATACAAGACACATTTTAAGCCTAAAGCTAAAGTTATGCATGCATCTTTATGCGTACAGATTATACAGGATGTGCTCGTCACTTTTTTCCAATAGTGTATGTAGGATCTTTTGCTGGCCGCTGCTGCACCATTTCATTTTCTAACATCAACTAATGAAGTTAAGGTCATTTATATAATAATATGAGATATTTCCGTTAACAGAAAGAGTTGTTTCGATTGTTAGACATAATTATGCACCTATAAATATATACAATTAGTATTAAAGTGTACACAATTGATGCGTTACCTTAAGTATATTCCCGCCAGGTTAAAGAAATTTTGGCGGATAAGAAAGAATGACAGGTTGGTAAATTATTGCTCAAGATTCAAGAATCGACACGCCAACTAAACAACTTAATGTTCTGATAGATCGACTACAAAATTTCGAACAACATACAACAAGGTTAAGGTAAATCATTTCAGTTCATTACCTTCCATTTATTCTTCACATGTACAGAATAAGTTACTAGTAGGTGTGTGTAACTACAAAAGTAAGCACATAAATTTAATTAGACAAAGAAGATCAGAAATGAGTTCATTCAACGGAGAATAATCGAACAAGTAAGTACATATGGTATATATAAACGTGCGTAACACACGCGAAACAACTGTTGCACATATTTGTTTCCGTAAGATGAAAAATGCCAAACTGAACTAATTGCCTAGCTTTTGTAAAAGCATTATCATTCTTGTGCTGTCTCGTAAAAGTTTCTTTAGATCACGTTTACCTGCAATGCATTTAAACTTTATAAAAGGACGGCTAATTGACGGATGTATTGATAACTTTTTGGATTAAATTGTGAAAAAAATTCGTAACTTGCAACTTGATTGTATTTTATTATGCACCCTTTTTTTAGTACTCGAAATTTCGTTTTTAATATGTCACGCTATTAACCAAATATTTTTAATTTGATTATTGTTGCACGTGTTAAATTACATTTTTATGATACTCTCTATGATTTCATGTGGTCCTCTTTTATGACTGTAAGATTCTATCATCAATTCGTAGTAGGACGTATGTAGAGACTATGGTTATGATAAAACCTAGCCATATTTAATCAAAAATTACATGTTAGAAAATCTGCCGTTCAGATAAATTGTAAGTATATTTTCCTGTACTCTGTCTGTAAATGATTGCAGATGCTGCTATATGGCTTCTAAGAAACTTAGCCCTCTTAAACTGAAGAGTATGTCCAAAGTTACCAAATCTGGTAAAAATTATTCATTGGCGTAGCTATTTCAAACATATCATTTTTATATGTTTGAAATTCTTTTGCGTTAAAATTATATTGTTTCATTATATATTTACAATAAGTTCTTTTTAAGGCTTTAAAGGTGTAGTAAAGTTATTTGTAAGTATTCCAGTTTTGGTTATATTTCAATTTTTCAAGAATTTTAGATGTAAACTAAAGACAGATATCGTGCATCGACTTATTTTTTGGATATATGTATATTTTAAGATGGTATAATGTAAAAATACACTATTGAAAAAAAGTGACGGTACTGTAAGAACGTATAAAGGTATCGAGCGATCGAATATGATTGTCCGCTGCCATGATAAAATGCGAATATGACCACAACATGTCAAATTGCCGCTCACCTGAAACTGTTTTCATTGGCGTTGAAATTCTTTAAATGTAATATATAGGTAGGCAACTTAACAGTCTCTTGTGATTAATGGAATTGCATAAACAAGCAGATATATTGCATGTCAATATTTGAATTACTCAGGATTAAATTTGTGAAAAAGAGCAATTTATAGAGAAAAATTATTTATTTTAAAAACCAAATGTAAATATATATTTTATCATTATTGTTTTGAATATAACAGATAGTAACAGTAACGTTAATAATAAAATAAATTTTATTTACAAATTATGATCAATATGCCCACTATTATTAAGTAAACATGTGTCGATTCTTCTTTTCATACCTTCGAACACATTCTGCAACATTTCTTGCTATTCTCACAGCTTTCTTCAGTTCTTCGAATGTGTGCAACCGATTGCGTAATATTTTATTCTTCATACAACCAAACAGAAAAAAATCTAATGGGGTAAGATCTAGAAATATTGGGGGCCATCTCTTAGTGCTAATAAGCCGCTTGTCATGAAATTGTTCTAGATAATCAATAGCCTGTCTTGCAGTGTGAGCAATAGCATTATCCTGTTGAAAGAAATTTGCGGCTGTAATTGTTTCTTCAAAAAGATTGGTTCGATCGTCTACCGCGGACCGTACCACCTTTCTGACATGGTTATGAATTTTCTTATTAAGTTACGAGTCTATTTTAGGTTGCCTGTGCTGTGTAATCGTACTTTGTCCGTAATGGAAGGCCGTTCACGTTACCTGAGCGAATTTGAGCGAAGAATCGTTATAGGTATGCTCATTGCAAGTGTATCCGTGAAATTGCACGCCGTCTCGAGCGGTCGTTTTCGGTAGTGCACCTGGCAAATATGACGATAATAGAATAAGCAAGGACGTACGCACCATCAACCGCAAGCGAGAAGACCCCCCCGTGACTAAGGCAAAGAGTAAGGAGACAGTGCACTTAGCTATTGGCGCCAAAATAATCTTAACTAACTAACTTTGGGAAGTACTATATGTTTTGACAAGAGTTTAATAAACGCACGCTGTTAATACAATCGATTGAACACAGAAATTTATCCAAAGCTTTTGGTTCATTTTAGCAGTTTAGCTTTTAGAATTCTGAATTTTTGGACTTAAGGGTTAGTCAAGATGCTCTTTCATTTTAAAATATTTTCAAGGCCGTACCGCTTCCAGTAACACCGGAAGTCGCAATTCACTTTCTTATTTTAAATGGAATACCCCATATATTATCTAATTTTTGAATTCCCGAGGGAATTTCATGATGAGTTTTATATAGTTTTCCTATACCTATTTTTATTTGTTTGTTAGATATCGTGATTATTTTGAAAATTTTGAAATATGTAGCCTTATTTTCAATACTGCGCCTTTTACCCATTTTCGACTGGTGGTAAGCACTACTTGGGTAGACGGAAGCTCCGGAATGGTACTTTCGAAATTCACTTTGACAACTCATTTATTGGTGTCTAACATTTTATGATCAATTACATCATCTTCAAAGTTGAGAAAGTTCAGTTTTTTTTATACAACGCCCTGTATATTATTAGATGATCGAATACAGAATTTAATTCTGCATCGATTCGCTATGCCTTTTCCTATACCTATTTTCAACGGTTTTCTTGTTATTCCATATTGTCTATTTTCCTATGAGTTTTGACAGAAACGTGAACATTGTTTATTATTCGAAACAAAAAGAACATGATTGAAACGGCAGAAATTAACTTGAATCAAAACACTAAAATAAAACAACAAAATTTAGAACGTAGGTAACAGCAAATGAATAACAAAAAACAACCGAGCAATTCTAAAATGGGTATTCTTTGCGCAATAAAAGGAGTAAATTTTGATACAACTAGCTGAAATGTAGCATCATCCATTCTTAAATAATTTTTATAACATGACATATCTTCAACTTTGAGTTCCTTTATAAGTTTTGGTGTATACCCAGATCGCCAGGTCTCGAAACCCATGGTTTAACCCACTCACATCTTCTTTACTTTTTATTGTCAGTCTTTTGTTTTTTTAATATTGCACACATTACGACAGTTAACTAATTGATGCCGCAGAAGCATAGAGCTTGTAATATTTTGGTGATTTGTGTTTTACTAGCTGCTGGGTGTCTGGGTCGGTAATTACCTTTTTGTGGGGTAAAATCTCTTATCACTTCGAACGTCGCTCGGAAAACGCTGGTGACACCTGATAACGATAAGTGGAACCTTGATTCACCACCGTTATCGTGACTTACCACAGGCAACTTCCTTATCGGCGTCAGTATTTACATGATGTCAAATAATAGTTTGTTTAAAGACTGATTGTTTGAAGTGAAAACTTGAACTTTCGGAAGGTAATTTGTAAAACATGTATTCGCTAGTAATTAGCGAAAATTACATAAACCCACGGGTGCTCTTTTGTCCAGGGTACATGGGGATTAAAATTAATCAAATGGGTGAACGAATAAATACGTATATTGAACATAAAACGAAATATGATGCTTTTTACAACAGCAAAAACACATTAACATGTGCATAATATATTTACATACAAAAATATGAGAGATTGCGGAATGTATTTACAATATAATAGATAGAAGTACGGTTTTGAAACTTATATGTGTCTGTATTAGTTCGCGCATCAAAACAAATAGTGAACCAAACTATATGATCGGTTGAAACTTCACGTAAGATTAGCGGCCAATATTAATCAAGACATTCGACGGAATAAAATTCAGGTAAGTGCACATTATGACTAAATTATGTTCATAAAATTCACGGTCAAGATATTTGGTCAACAGGGATACAAATTTTACTCGGGATGGCGTGTAAGACGCAACTACATGAATACTTAAACGGGAGATTCGACTCCTGCGAAAGGGTCGTGCTTTCAACTCAGCCGTAGCTGGTCATGTACAAGGTACAATATGGCGGCTATAAATAAACGTGATCGGCAACCATGAACTGATCTTGAAAATGGAATTCACGGTTAAGGACTTGAATTTCGGCCTGCCTTCTGGCTGGTCGTGAAAACAAACAGGGTATTTACGGGACGGGCACTCGACTTGGCGTTTACCAGTCGCGGAAAGGGGTCGACCGTCGTAACGATCTTGACGTGCCCAGTACAATTGACGGGAAAAGATGAAATAAAATAAAATAATATAGAATTCAAATCAAAAATGTTCAGATTAAGATCTTAAACGCTCGTTAGCACATTACCTGGATTCTATCCGGTTCGCAAAATTTTAAATATAGATTTACGGAGATGGTATGACTGAAATAATATTTTTAAAACAAAGGCAGAATTATTTAAAAAAACTAAGTGTTCGGTTGGAAAAATGCATGAGACGGTACGGTAAGAATTCTAGTTACATAGTCGGTTCGGAGGACTGTAATTATAATAGCTTTGTTTTGGTTCAGAATTCCGAATGGTTCTAGAGTTGTTGCGCACGCGCATTTACAGTTTAGCGTTTTGGTTATTTAATGGCCGTTTGCACCGCATTGTTTAAGCGCAGCTTACCATTAAGCCGGACTTAAATTTAAAAATTTGTTTGCACCGCTAGTTAAGCTTTCCTTAAATATCGTTAAGCATAGCTTTACTTAAGCGGTCAATATTCTAGGTTTAACGGTCCCTTAACTTTAAGGAACGTGTACATTGGTTATGCGCGTGCGCAACATATGGCTGCGTACAATGCATCGCGTTTGTTGACATGTTTTTAACATATGTAAATAATTTAATTAATTTAATTAAAATTTAATTAATTAATTAATTTAATTAAACGGGTCGATGGCCGCAGTGGTTAAGCGGCTGACTATTGTTGTGAGAGGACGATAGGCGCCGGGGTTCAATTCTCTGGAGGGACGGTGACATTTTTTCAGAGAGTTTAATCCCGGATCGACTTGCCATTCGCTGTTGGGAGCAAAGTGATTAACAGCGCGGCATCATAAAAGGCGATATGATGCTGTCACAAAGCCAATTGAACACAACATACACACACAAAAACTACACCGCGAGAGTTGCAGTGATAGCCAGACAAGCGATACAGTTTACGGAGTCACTGCAACTAAGCACCCACCACATTAAAAAAAAATACCTATATAAACATAAACAGTATATAACAGTTCATAAAAAGCGTGCGTTATTGCAAATATGATATTTTTCAACGAAGATGAGGGCGATGCTTTGTTTGGGGAAGATTTGGACATAACTGATTCCCCAGAAGAATCTATCATATAGATGCATAACCTCAAATACACTGTAAACAGTGAATTGTATCGATGGATCGTTGAAACGACCCCAGGGAATGTGTATCGGGAACATTTATCCAATACATCTATCCTACATTTTTGAACGAGATACAACATGTACCGGTTATTTAAGAACGTCTCAATACATTTACGGGCTAAACCGCTTCAATTTTCGTAAAGGCCTATTGATGTAAATGACATTCGATACGACACGATCGCACACGATCAGACACGATTCACACAGGATCTTTAGAGCAAATGTACTCATAAAGGCGATGTTGCCGATTATCACCCCGGTTTAACTAAGCCTGTCCCAATATTCGATGGTGCAATTCATTTGAAATTAAACTAAGTTTAATAGTTAAGCGGCCCTCAAGTTAAGCGAAGCTTTAATGCAAAACGGTGCAAACGGGCATTAAGAACGCGAACCTAATTTTTAGTCCGATGTTTTGGTTACTGACAGAATCGATTCAGAATGGTTCTGGAACCGTTCAAACAGTTCTTGCACTTCCATGAGTACCGATTCTGAATTATTAGTTCGAAATTCCGTCATCGGTGCATGTGTTCAGAAATTCGAGTTATTTCGATACGTTCGTCATCAATGACATTGATATTTACGTTGTCTTTTAAAGTTTGAGATTTTTTCCGTTTGTATTTGATTTTTCTTTGTGAATTACTGTCCTGGGAATAAAATTTATGGAAAGTGAGTGGTATTCTAAGATAGAGACAGGATTTGAAAGATTTTAGCGCAGAACATTCGCTATTGATATTTTGTTGGTTTGTATTTTAGTCTGTATCTAAAAGATGGCAGTAACAGGCTCCTAGAATGTGTTTTGGTTATTAAAAGTTCGGAACCATTCTGGAATTATAATGTTGTGCGCTTACGTTCTGCGCAGTTCTGTTACTAATAATGAATTCCGATCCAAAACAAAGCTAATTTCTGACTCTGTCGGAATCTCTCTTCGCCTAGCTCGTCCCCTCCATAAAAGAGACTAGCGGGAGAAGGTAGCCGCGCGCACATTACGCTGACACATATAAACTTGTACAATAGAAATTAAAATAAATGACCGGTTGCTCGTAATTAAAATAAATTCAAGAAATGAAATTAAATTGACCTAAGTATAAAATTAAAGAAAATCAAACTACGGTAATAACAAGTCGGCAAAAAAAATTAAATAAACAAGACAAGTAAAATGAAAATGCGGAAAAATATATACATAAAAGAAATATAAATTTTCTCATTTTACTTCCGGGAAGACGGATTCGTCACAAGCTGTTGTTCATCCATGATAACAAGTGACAACTGTGATAAAATATTTTATGTAGTATAATAATAGTTTTCAGATCTTTTTTTAATATTTCATCAAAGAATATTTTATAAGATCTTTTAATAAATATCTTTTATCAAATCTTTGATAGTGTAATACCGGCCATAGAAACTGAACGAAGTACTTCGTTTTTTTACTTCTAACATTCACTATGTTAATACTTACATATTTAAAGTTTTAATTGCATTAAATTGTAATATTTCCAACTTTTTCGGTTTAGTGACTTTGCAAATTGCGTGTTGGCTAAACAATCTATGCAAAATTTTCATAATAAATACTAGCCAACCAAAATTTGGTGTGCAACTTTCTGTGTTCCCGATCAGATCGCTCTATCGAGGCCATAAGAATTATTTTACGCATTCATTCGTAATAGCTCTAGTGCTCTTTGTAACTCTACTCTTTGACTAAAGCACGCAAGGACCGCGTCCTTGTGCTCAGCGCTATATATAGCTTAAGCTGTTACGCCAGCAGGAAGGGAAGGCGTAGTCACTATGTGAACTTTTGCTAAAGACTAAACACTGATTTCCTACCACCACCGCCGCCGCCGGCGCCGTACACTGCACCAGTGGCTCGAGGCAAGACATCGATGGATTGCCAGCTGGAGACACATTTTGTTTTCCGACAAATCCAAATTCGAATTGAGCGTCGGTGATGGGCGAATTTTGGTTCATCGGAGACGTGGACAACGTCAACTCGAACAGTCCATCCAACCACGCCATAGCCACCGCCAGCAGGGCATTACGGTATAAGGTGCGATTACACATGGCGGGCGTACCTACACGTCTATTGCGTGTACAGTAGACGTTGATGGGTCGCCAATACGTACAGTTTGAGCATATCAAACTTTCTTCTGCTCACGCCGTTTCAGTCGTTTTCTTTCAGTCGAGATATTCTCAATACCCAACTATACATCTCTAGGAGCATTTACGAAAACGACCAAACGAGAATGAACGGAAGAAGTTTAATAAGCGTTTCAAAGGGAAAGACATTACTTAATACAGTACTTCCATGAGGTGCTTCAACCCGTCGTGCTTTTAAGCACAAACGTGACATAATTCTTTAGTTTTTAGAATACTGTGTTACCAGAGCATATTCTCTTAAATTAGCGCCTGAAAAGTAACAATATGGTATACTTTAATATACAGCAAAATCTATCAGTGGTGAAAGTATTTTCCTAACACTAAACAATACTTACATTCTTTAAACTCGACAATAAATTGCTAGAGGGCTTCCTGAAATAGTTATACGAAAAAATATTAATGGACTTCTAAAAAGCCGAAGTATTCAGCTGTAAACCTGCTCCTTTATATTTACATACAACTAACATATTCTACTACCTCTAGAGTAGCGTATTCGTAACAAAAACGATGACCGTTGAGAGGCACATTCAATTAAAAGATAATTAAAATTCTCGAATAGGAAAACGAATTCGACTGATTACGTTTCGGGCGCTTAAACTGTCAGAATGGAGTTAAACGAAACTATAAATTATACTTTTCTACCACAGATACATGTGCACACATCAAGAGGTATAATTAATAACTTTAGCGCGCTACGTTCGATTTTTTAATAAAGTTAAAACTTCGTGACTCATTTCCGAAATAAAGACTGATAGATCTCGACTACTAAACTAATTATTCGTTTATTTCTCTCTACATTGATGGATTAATTCGTCTGTAGACAATCGTCTGAGACTTTAATTTAGTTTTCGCAGATGCATTGTATTGTGAAGTCGTAATTGTGAACTGGCGCTAAGTCTGGTTTTTTTTTTTTGGTTT
The DNA here is from genome assembly GCA_023690525.1 of Holotrichia oblita. Lineage (NCBI taxonomy): Eukaryota > Metazoa > Arthropoda > Insecta > Coleoptera > Scarabaeidae > Holotrichia > Holotrichia oblita. The sequence continues at coordinate 48,458,802 of CM043015.1, read as the reverse complement.
TCCTGGAAACATTAGATAAAACGTATTTATTAACTTGGTTTAATTGCTTAAGAACTGAAATTATATTTGTTTGGATATACTGTGTGTGCTTGATATTATCGTAAGAGAAGCTGTATTAAATAAGCAACGTTGCACGTTATGTTGGCAAATTAATCTTTTCATTCTACTGGTGCGCTGTGTTAGTTATTTTACTTACGTTCTATAACTGACTCTTCGAAAACTTTTCTTTTGCTTGAATTTGGCTAACATTTTATTAATAAGCAACAAAATATCAAGCTATCATTCCAATATCCCTCAAAAAATTTGTTCGGACATCTATTTTATAAAAATTACATTAAAAAAAAGTAAATATCTCTAGAATGGTGCAAAATAGAGACATAAGTGCAAACACAAAAGCATTTAAGGTGTTCCAGTACATTTGAATAACTCTGTATTTACAAAGAAATAAATTCTTCAAATTAGTCTTGAAAATATTATCCTCTTTACAGCAACATAATTAGATTACATGTAATTAACACCAATTACTACATTAGCACTTCCGATACTTCTATTAAAACTAGAGTAAAACAACATTAAACATCATAATTAATTGTGGAGGAACGAAGAGGCATTAATTAATTTGTCGTTTCTTATGCCTGCATCTATCCATAACTCTACATTACACACTTCTCGGCTGTGGCGCAGCAAACAGCGCAGTAATTATTTACGCCTTGCTGTAGAGCTGTCATCTAGTAATCCGTAAACGCCACTCCACACATCCGTTTAACATGTTAATCGCGAGCAGTCGCATCATAGCTGGTAATTACCTTGTGTTCAACATTACTCGATTTAATATTTACAATTTATATGTACCAGAGGCGGCTGGTGCAGGAGCATCATATAGGCCGTGCTTTCTTAGAAACCGTCGAGGTCTTGTGGATTTCAATGTTTCAATGTATGTATGTATGTACTGTGACGAAACTATACGTATACTCCACATGATATTCTCAATACTTTTTTAACTTTGTTCTATGAGGTACTATGTACAACAGAAGTATGCATCGTCAATAAAAAATAAATTTAAGAAAATGTACAAAAAAAATGTGTATTTTTCCTTGAAAGTGTTGTTGAAACCAGTAAATCAACGCTGTAGGAGCATTCTTTTTTTAAATCGACTGAGGTAAGAGGGAAGCATTATAGTAATGTAAATAAACTACCAAAGTAAAAGATAGTAGAGCAATCTTATTATTCGTGTGGCACAAATTCTTTTCTCCGTATTTCATAATGGTCCAACGTGGCAACAATGTAGGAATTTTACAAAAATATTGCTGCAATGTTGTTGTGTCCCACCACATATTTTATATCAATGGCGTCCATTTTTTGAGTTTCCCAAAGTGTGATCCTCATCGACTGTCTGCAGAAGGAGGGACGATCGCGGGGCAATATTACTGCGATTTATTGACCCGATTCGATGCAATTGAAAGAGAAACAGCCTCGTTTGCAGCAGAAAAAAAGTGTTTAAAATGAGTTGCGCTACGAATTCGTCTCTCATCCTCCATATTCACCAAACGTAGCCCCCAGCGAGTTGTTTCTATTTCCAAACCTGTAAAAATCGCTGGTAGGAAAGAGATTTGTCTCAAATGAGGAGGTCATCGCCGCTACAAATGATTATTTTGCAGACCTCGAAACATTCTACTTTTCCGACGTGTTGAAGAAACTGGAGCACCGTTTGAAAAAGTGTATTGATCTTCAAAGAAAAATAAAAAAAATAAAAATAAAAAACCATACCAATACCGTGTTTTTCTTGTCAATTCTGGAAGCATTTCAGGTCGCTCTCATACTTTTCAGTAATTTGGGAAGACATTAAAGTAAAGCACCAACAGTCGTTAAATGTTTTTTTTTGTAAAAGCATTCTAATATAAATAAAAATTCTGTATAAAAAAATGTATAAACAATAATATAAGAAAAATCTCAACGAAGAGTTACTGATTAACTGTTTGGTTATCTGTCAATTTCAGACAGATTGTTTAAATATCTTATCTTATTACGTTTCTACACAGATATTAAGTATTCTCGTAGGTATACAAACAAATCGGTAAATTACATAAAAAACTCTGTAAAACAATAAACTGATATTACTATAAAAAAATACTAAATTAATTATTACATAACAGAAATACGACTTTTGATAAATTGACTGCTCACACAAATTAAGTTCGTTAAAACAACAAGATATGTGTATGAAACTTTTGTCAGTGGTTGTTTTTTCAAAAAACTTGCAAAGAAATGTCCTTAACAGCGAAAAAAGAATTGCTTTCCAAAAATTTCACAAAACATCATAAGAAAAAATTATTTTTTTCTGATTTTGTATCCATATACCAACTTTTAATTCTTTAGAATGATCTTAATTTTTCTCTCTCTGTCTAAAGAACTGAAATAGTTTGACCATTCAAACTACCACACCGTATATTCGTGCCTCATCCATCGACAAAATACGATAAAGAAAATTAATATAATTAATACTTCTCGTATGCCTTTAAACCTAAAGAAAAGTGCTATAGATATATCTAGTAATTTGAGTTTCATTAATAAATATTACCATGTGCTTTCAAGTTCAAAAATTGAAACTTTGTTCTATCAAACTAATTTAAAACCCATTATTGACAGAACTCCCACAGTTCGATCAATCACCTATCAGAAATCGTAGATTTTAAGTAAAAATAACCTATAATCAACTCTGTGTATTGTGTTATTCTTCTTTCTTCTGCCACCTAAAACCCTTAAATCATATCTTGTTTATGTAGAACTTCCATTTTTGTTGACAGCTCGGAAAAATTCATAATTTTTTTTACGTGTGGTGGGTGCTTAGTTGCAGTGACTGCGTAAGCTGGATCGCTTGTATGTCTATGACTGCAACTCTCGCATAATTATCAAATTAATTAATTAATTAATAGATGTATTAAAACAACGTGCTTGATATTAGAGATGTGTGATTGATTTCAGATAAATATAATTTGTATTTTTCTACACCCGTCAAATCCAAGCAAATATTTTATTTAAAAAAATATAAGCGGTAAGCAGGTATTCGAACTATGTCTCCGGTAGTGCAATTGGTTAGCACGTCCGTCCGGTGAACGGAAGGTTCATGGTTCGAATCATTGCCGAGACGCTTATATTTTTAAAATAAAATATTTGCTTGCATTTGACGGGTGTAGAAAAATACAAATTATATGTATACGTCAAGAAACACTTCGTTGTTAAAAAGATATCAGATAAAATTTTATTAACCTTGTATTGTGGAAAATTAAATTTGAACTTGAGCAAAGTTGGAAACACATATGTGATCTGAAGATGGGCGTGTGTTTGTGTTATTATTATTGTAATTGTACGTAAGTGTTTAATGCATTTAATTAATTTCTTGTTACTAAAACACTTCAAATTTACATTTACACGTTATAACAAACTCGCATAATTAAAGAACACCCCCAACAAAAGCAGAGCAAACCAACAAAACGAACAAGACTACGAAGAAATAAAAGTAGAAGGACTAGAAGAAGTACTTAAAAAAATGAAAATGGGAAAGCACCAGGAGATGACAAGATAACCACAGAAATGCTGAAATACCTAGGAACTGAAGGGAAAATAAGTCTATTGGAAATAATTAATAAAGTCTGGGCTGAACAGAGAATACCGAAGGAATGGACAACGGCATTAATAGTACCAATACACAAAAATGGAGATACTAGAGACTGTAACAATTATAGGGGAATCACCTTGCTCAATACTGTCACTAAGGTTATCGAACAAATTATAAATAATAAAATAAGACCTCTGATACAACCCCACATAGCAGAAGCACAAAGCGGATTCAGACCTGGACGTAATGTGCATGACCACATTTTTACAATCCAACAACTAATAGAGAAAAGGACAGCACAGACAAGAGGAATATATTTAGCCTTTATTGATTTGGAGAAAGCTTTTGGCCAAGTACCAAGAGCAGAAGTATGGAAAAGTCTGGAGAAAGAATAATGTAAACTACATAATAAAAAATAATGCGAAGTCAGAAGGTTTTAAAACAGAAGTGGGACTCAGACAAGGAGGAGGATTAAGCTCAACACTGTTTAATATCTTTTTGGATGACATAATCAAAGAATGTAACGAAAAGACCAAGAAAATGCACATTGGATATAGATATTTGAAACCAGTCGAAATAGCTGAAGGAGTATTCGCGGACGACGTAGTTCTGATGGCTGAAAACGAAGAACAACTACAATACAACATACAAGTTTGGAACGACATACTACAACGAAAACACATTAAAATAAATACTGGCAAAACCAAAGTAATGACCATAGGAGGAAGAACGAGCAATTATCAAGATACATAACACAAAAATACAGCAAGTCACAACATATACATAAATACTTGGGAATTCTAATGGATGAGACAGGAAAGCAAGAAGCAGAAATTAGTAATAGAATTGAGAAAACTATTAAATTGTACAATGCAATGAACAAAAGATTTATCAGCAGAAGGGTAATTTCAAACAAAACAAAAATACAAGTATTAAAGAAAAAAGACGTTCTATAGACCAACCCTAACATAGGGATGCGAAGCGTGGGTACTTACTGAAGGACAAAGGAGTAGGTTACAAGCGACTGAAATGAAATACTTACTTAAGAAGAGTGAAAGGAGTAACGAGAAGAGATAGATTAAAGAACACACAAATTAGAGAAGAAATGGACGACAAATGAGTTGGTGGGGACATATACAAAGAATGCCAGATAACAGACCGGTTAAGCAAATATATGAGGCAAGGATACAGACGAAAAGAAAGAGAGGAGGGCCGACGAGGCCCTGGAATGATGTAATAACAAAAGTAATACAATCCAAATCAAAATTGGAGCGCAGAGTGTCACGCGTTGGAGTATTCTTCAACCCTTCGGGAAAGACATCCACCAAAACTTGGTTCTAGCTCAAGTGAAGATTAAAGAGAAAACCAACCACGCGCACACACAATCATACTTATATTAAAAAAAATAAAGTAAATTTATTTAGTTGATTCTAAGTATTACCTACCAATCAAAACATTTAACTCATAGCGCCATCTGAAAGTCAGTATCTAAATTTGCTGAGCGCTATAATGATCATTTTGGTGAAAGTTTTGGTTCATTAGGATTCAGTTGGTATCAATCAGCATTTGTATTTTGCATATTTGCACTTGTTGCAAATTTAAGAACTCAATGACGCTGAGTCAAAATTTAATTAAACGTAGATTTTTTTCATGATAATATATAGCACTAGACAAAATACATATACAAGGATTGTATTTTGCTTTAAAAAATCTCTTGCTTCATTTACGAATCATAATAATTACTAAATCATTATTCATGAAACATTAATCTTGAAATATTAAGTAAACGTATTCGCTCTCTCGATATTGCTCACAACCCGCCACTGGTACAAGCTTATAATATTTATATATACTCGTATTTAAAACAAACGCCTGGTTTGATCAATTTTAATGAAACGACAACAGATAAATCCGAAATTCGATTAAACAAAATAATAACGCAATCAATCGTTAGTTTGCGGATACGGATAGCCACCGGTTGTTGCTCGTGATACGAGCATGCGCCTATTTTTAACCGTATGGTGTACTGGCTGCTGGCCGAACGCAACACGTGAGAAGCACGAGTCTCAACGCTTGGCCGGTCAAGTGAGATGAATGGGCGTGCGGCATCGGGCTACTTGATAAACATATGTTGGCGGGCTGGACGCGAGGAGACTTCAACGAGCTAGCGTGCTACCAGGTTAAAACGGGTAACATCATCGCTTACCCTGTCAGAGGGTGTGGAACTAATTGTGATGATTCTAACGATGGTTGTTGATTTAAGAGGGTGGAATATGCGTAGTAATATGTACAGGGTGTCTCTCTAGTACCACATCTCCCCTTGTAGTTTTTTTTTTTTGAAAAACAATTACACTGAGGTTGGAATTGATATGGCACATGTTCTAAAATTACTTTCACTTATACAGGCTGTTCCATTTTCACTGAACAAAACACAACTTTATTATTTTAAATACAATGGTATAATTTTTTTCAATGCAATCGATTCTACGCATTATTTGCAAATATTTTGTATTAGGGTTTCCTATACCTGAATTCAACTGTTTCAAGATATTCACAATTTTCCGTAATATTCTGCTATTGCACCATCTTAAAGAATAATTAATATTGTACCAAACTTCTGCAAACGAAAGTAAAGGGTTATAGATACTGAGAACTGTCATAACTTTCAACAAAATCCTCCAAAAACCTACTTTTTTTGAAGATTTGCTATAAGCATTGATAAGGGAAAAGTTCTACCTGCAGCTTTGTAGGCATTTAAAGGACATACTGTATATGTACATGATAACTGTCATATTGCCACTATCTTAACATGGCAAGAAATTATTCGGGCAGGTAATCTAATTCATTAAGTACCACACAGAAAATTTTAACGCCTTTTCGATGAACCTTAACTATAGAATTATGTTAATTTAGCCTTAACAGAAAACATATTTCTTCCGTTTCCATAAACAATTTCACCTCTGCGATATTAATAAAGTTTTAACTCCCTAATAGAGAAGAAAAGTGAAACTTCTCTTCTTACCGGATAAAGTAAATAATGTTTATACTGTTATGTAGTTAATTGTCATCGCGACGAAGTTATTTTAACAAACAAAATGAAGAGGTTTCATTTTTATTACTGGTCTAAACTTTCATTTTTATGTAGATATTTTACTCAAGAGAAGAAAGCAAGAATCTATATACAGGGTGTAACAATTAGTGCGATATTCCTCCGTATCTCCCTTGCTATACAAAATAAAGCAAATATTTAAATATAAAAATTGTTTAGGTTGACGAAGGCTAAAACTCAAAATTTGTTCATAGTATACGAGGAGATTCATAACAGAAAAATGTAACATCGTGAAACTTTACTCAACGCTAGAAATATCTTCTATGATGATAATAAGCAGATCTATACTTAAATATCTTACACTTTGGAAATAATTGAAATGTAAAAACCTTCATTTTTTTAAATTGAAGTTACTATATTTTTATAGGTTACTTCAAAATAAAATTTGATTGTCGATTAGTTTGAATAAAGCATGTATGCAGTGGCGGATCCAAGGGAGCCTTCCCCCTCCCTCTCCTCCCAAAACGACCCGACTGTATACTAGATAAAACATACTCTTTCTTGTACAAAAATATGTTTAAATATCGCATTTGAACCCGAATGTTTAATGAAATAAAAACAATAGATTTACTACCGAGTAACCATTTTGAAACATTTCTTACGCTCAAATTTGGGATTAAACTTTAATTTTTCTTCTTGCGTACGCCTATATTTTAGTTAGTTAAATACTTCAAAAACCACCTCCGTGGGTTTTAAATTTCAAAAATTTTCCCAGGACACACCTCTACCCGGGGCGGTATTCCATACCCCCTGGTTTTGCCCCTCTCCCCTCCAAATGTTTTTCTGGATCCGCCGCTGCATGTATGTAGTTACTTAAGTTAATGGTTTTGGAAATATTTCCAATTATTTCATTATTACCTTCAACATGCTGAGTTGCTTCAACTCGATCCTGAAATATTGCACAAGTCAGCAATATTTATTTAAAAAAGCAGTGTTACAGCTAAAATTGTTTCTAAAGCCTGATCGCGTGGACGGCAGAATAGCATGCTGTTTAACAAATTGTTCTAGTTGTGATATCAATAATTTTTGCAGCTACCTTTGATATGGTTAATAATGGTAATAAGACAAAGATTGGCATATTGCTGCAGATTACCTTTTTTGAAATAAGCATTACAAGAGATTTCTTCGAGTAGGCTGGAAACGAATTACTTTCTAGACCAGAGTTAATGACGTGGATTACATAGGAAACAATATGGGGAGTACTCAATTGCAGAGATTAAATATTCAAGCGATCACAGTCATCGTAATAATAATAATAATAATAATAATAATAATAATAATAATAATAATAGTTTATTGGAAACAGAAGTTTCAAGTCATACAAAAATAATATTTTTTTTTTAATGTGTGGTGGGTGCTTAGTTGCAGTGACTCCGTAAGCTGTATTACTTGTCTGGCTATCACTGCAACTCTTGCGGTGTAGTTTTAGTGTGTGTAAGTTGTGTTTAAATGGCTTTGTGACAACATCATATCGCCTTTTATGATGCCGCGCTGTTAATCACTTTGCTCCCAATAGCGAATGGCAAGTCGATCCGGGATTAAACTCTCTAAAAAAATGTCACCGTCCCTCCAGAGAATTGAACCCCGGCACCTATCGTTCTCTCACAACAATAGTCAGCCGCCTAACCACTGCAGCCATCGACCCGTTAATAATAGTAATAATAATATAAACATTCTATACAGAATGATCTAAATTAATACTAAAATATTCTCTAACAGAATAAAAACTATAATGATGCAGCATTTTCTTAACCTCTATTTTAAATCTGGAGCTAGAAAGCTGAGTAAAATTTACAGGCAATTTGTTGTAAAGCTTAATTCCAAGAACAGCAGGAGAATCTTCTGTTAAATTTAATGTGTTTTTCTTAGGTAACATGGAGTTGCATTTAGTTTAGAGACGTGCATTTAGTTCAAATTTGCGGCTATGCACTAATAAGCAAACCTCTAATATATATAAACAAGCTAAGGGAAGAATATTTAATTTAGCAAATAGTGGTCGACATGATTCTGTTGGTCTCACTTTTAGTATACTTCGAATTATACGTTTTTGAATTAAAAATACTTGATAAGCATGTGGCGAATTACCCCAAAATACAATACCATAGGTCATTGTGGATTGTACATAACTAAAGTAGAATATTATTATTAGTAATCGTCCTACCGAGAGGACTATTCGCAACGTGGTGGATAAATTTGAGGCTACTGGTTCAGTTATCAAAGAAGCAACGCCAGTACGACGACGAAACGCAAGATCTGCCGAAAACATTACTGCTGTTCGTGAGAGTGTGCAGGGAAATCCGAGGCACTCAATTTCACGCCGCTCACAAGAACTTGGCCTTTCGCAGACCACAACTTGGCGATTTTTGCGTCGTGACTTGGGCCTGCACCCGTACAAAATTCAACTGACACAGAAGCTGAAGGTAAATGACCATAAACAACGACGTGTGTTCGCTGATTGGGCCCTGAGCCAGTTGGAAACTGATCCTAATTTTCATCAAAAAATTAACTTCAGCGATGAGGCCCATTTCTAAATGAATGGGTACGTCAACGAACAAAATTGTCGAATTTGGGACGATACCAATCTATATGATATCCAAGAGCGTCCAATGTATCCCGAAAACGTCACTGTTTGGAGTGGATTTTGGACTGGCAGCATCATCGGTTCATATTTCTTTCAGAACGACGTTTCGATGATATCTCGCACCCATTTTATTTTATTTAAATTTAAAGATAGCGCTTAATGATAGACCCTTTAGTAGATCGCACTACAATTCATGTCCAGGACAATCAGTAAAATTTTACGAAGAAATAAGAGGCCAAAAGAAATAGGAGAAAAAAGATAGCTTGAGGTCCAATCAATCAAGCAAAAAGGTTACCATCGTCAGTCAGAATCGTCTTTTGCTAATAGCCAATCGGAAGTATCGAAAATGATAGCATGATGATTAAAAGCGTTACAGGATCGCTGTATGAAATATATTCATTTAAGAGGATACTCTGTTGAATAATAAAAGGTGTAAATTTAATTGCTTCAATACTAGATTAAGAATACATCAACATCTCTTCGTAAGTCAAAGATCGTTAATTGATAGCATTAGTGATAAGAGTGACAGACAGTGACAACCGTCGTGTGCGAGATCCGATCTTCTTAATGACAGTGGCAGTGTTTCGGTAATTAATAGCACATCATTAATTGCAGCAAAGCTGTAACAAAGCCGTAAATAAATATTTATACATACAAAACTTACCTCATCAATACTACTGATAAGATATATATTTACAGTTTTCCAAAATTTCAGAAAGTAATATTTATTTTAGGATATGATTGTTTTATTTCCTATTCTAATGTAATTTTCCAGAAAAATTATGTTTATATCTAAACATCAATTTATAAACATGAGGCATCTATGATATTCCGGATGGTAGATGTTGCAAAAACAAAACTTAAAGTTGTAAATTCATATAAATGAATTCATTAGGAACGCAATCTTGTTAAATATATTGGCAACCACTGAAAACATTAATATTGACACGTTATATGTATATTTACATTATGGAAATACACCAATCAGATATCAACGTCAATAAGAAGCAATTACGTGATGTTTTCATTTCTCGTTCGCACTAACACTTCCTACACGAGCGTTAAACATTCAGAGTTAGATTAAATGAGGTGCTAGCTCTTCACGCAGCATCCACTTCGTTTATATAGAGTTTTTTCGATTAAATTTCCTAGCAAATTCCTAATGATGATGATTCGCATTAGCGCAACTTATCATTAAGCCGATAAATACATAACTAAGAAGGATATAGAAGGTAAACAATAATGTAATTCAATTCGATTGTTCCCTTTTGACAAATGATATTTATTAAGTATATTAAGTATATTCTGCTAAAGCTCGTCATACACAAACAACACACTCACGTGCATACGTCCGTCTTTAGTGTGGCCTTATTATTGGCATAAATTGAAAATGTTACATTACAGGAGGAACAGGTAGTTAATTGTTAGTTTAATGTGGTGGAATTGAAATCTTCTCTTAGGACGAAGTTGATGCTGCTTTTATTCAGGTCTGAATCACGTTGTAAATTTATCTTCAAACAGCATACCTATACCTACGTATAACATTGTAATAGTTGAATATATCAATACAGAGGTAATTTAAATTCTTAGATATGAAAACGAATATTATACGTGAATACGATTAATAAGAACCTATCTAGCTAGAACCATTATGTTTGATATAATTCACATAAAAGCAAATCAATAATATTTCGTAGAATCATAATGATTATTTTATTTCAAAACAAAGACAGCTCTTCAAATTTTTTTTTATAATTTAGATTTATCGAGAAAAGAATAGGATCTGACGCATATTCTCATTTAGTATTAATTAAAGATACAATCATTAAACCATCAAACAAAGCAAATAACATTAGACTATTAGACTCACAATAACACATTCTCTAAAGAGATTAATCCTAAGAAAGAAAGTCGGTGTTAATTGTACTGAACATAATTAGGTTAAGATTGTTTGTTCAGTATTAACCTACTACAATTCCATTAACAAAATCTGTTTAATTAGAAAATCCAACAGATACGCATCTAATAAGTAATTTTAACTTCCAACTAATAAGTAGTTTGGAAATACGAAACCTTCTATTTATCGGAACCACTCAAGCATAGGAAGATGAATGGTTTTACAAGGCAATACATTTGTTTTGTACGACTCGTGTTGACGTTTAAGGGAAGGAGAACCACCCCCTGCCGTAACATATGGCGACCGACTCGTTTTCAACTAGAGTCGGTTGCAAATGATAGCTGTTTTTGTTTGTGGATCATTTGCCGTATCACGTTTCAATAAATAAGTAGTTCCTTCTCTTTTATACAACTAATGAGGTCTATACGTAGGGAAGAATAGATTCCAAACGGTTACATTATTGTTCTAAATTCGACAGCGTAAAATAGGATTAGCAACAGGGGGTTATTTAATAGCTATAAAGTTGTAATAATAAATGCTACAGTTAAATTATTACGTTTTATTTTAAGGCTAGATAATAGAAAGAAAAGCACTAAGAGAAATAGTGCAATCGCAATATCTGTATCCAAATCTGCGCCAAACCACATCACAGCCATCTGTAATTTAAGCTTACTCTGTAAACAAAGCTTTCTTCTAGTAATCAACAGCCCATCGTGTATGATGTCCAGCAAATCTTAATTTGCGTGATCTGTGGTAAGTAACGGTGCAATAACAGTTTTATCCGTAATTTAAAAAGAAACGTAAATATATTAAATAATGTGCAGTTGTGGATATATAATTCGAGAATCGCAAAGCATAACAAACTAATCTCATTCACGAGCTTAAATTGGAACTTCTGGATGGAGTAACAGTAAGTGGACATATGCCAGGTTATTTACGCAATTAATACTTGTTTAAAATCGCCACCTTTTTCCGCAGATGAAATTATAACGGTTACGTTCTAATACCAATAAATTTAATTAATTAAAAGAACGCCATATGTAAACCATAAAGTTCAAGTTTGCGGAACAATAATACAAACAAGTAGAAGTTGTTGTATTAACGAAAGATTTAATTTGTAGTTCATTGAATGGTTATATGAATATATATTCCCGAGTTTCTAGTATTGTGTGAATATTGAATTTTAAAAATTAAATTATTTATTGTGGAATCGCATTAGTAACAAATGTTGAAAAATTGACATGAATGTCAAATTTGTATTTTCTATATTCATTTTTTACTATGATTACTATTTTGCTTTTTCAAGCACGCGGGTATCTTAGGTTAGGTTAGGTTAGGAGTGGGGTGGCATGCGGTCCTGTTTCACCGCGACCTTTACAGGTCTATTGTGATCCCCTTTACCTTAGAGAACGCTCTCTAGTTTCGCCTTCTTAATCAGACTTATCATTTTTGAGAGCGGCTCTTTTGTGTAACCGTTGGCTGTGGGGTTCTCTACCCCCATTACTAGAAACCTTGTCCTCGCTAGGCCGTCACAGTGACACAAAACATGAACTGGGGTTTCTTCTTCCTCTTGACAGAATCTGCAGAGAGCATTTTCTGCCAGACCTATGTTAAACATATGCCTATTCAGTCTGCAATGACCGGTCATCAGACTTACTATCATTTTGACAGTCTTCCTGTCTTTACTCAGTAGGTCTTCAGTAAACTTAGGCTTCTGTTCCCTTAGGAACTCCTTAGCCTGTCTTTGTCCTGGCGATCTTTCCCACCATTCCTTGGACTTGTTTTGTGACCATTCGTAGATGGACCTCTTAATTTGTGATTTGGTAGTGCCGAAGGAAAGGGCCGCTCCTATGAAAGGCCTTGACGAACCTCGTCTGGCCAGCTCATCGGCCGCCTCGTTTCCCTTCACCCCAGTGTGGCTGGTGACCCAGGCCACAGTTATTTTCCTTAGGGTGCCCGCCTCATTTAGGGCTCTTACGCAGTCCCAAACCAGCTTTGAGTCAGCACTTGCGGAACTAATCGCTTTAAGTGCTGCTTGGCTGTCAGAGTAAATAGCGACGCTTTTTCCTGGTTCGGACCAACTGTCTACTTCTCTAACACAGTGGTGAATCGCAGCAACATCAGCCTGGAAAATTGTCGAGTCCTTGCTGAAGCTCAATGAAAGCGCATTGCACGGCTTCTTTCTATAAATGCCAGCTCCTTCGCCGTGTTCCGTTTTAGAGCCGTCGGTATACCAGCTTGTGTCCGCTCTTACTGGAGGGTCGTATTCCCAGTCCTTCTTATCTGGTATTATAACCTGGTATTTTCTATCTAGGTTAAATTTCTGAACCATGGTGTCCCTTGGCGTCCCCGTTAGGGGCCCCGCCTTGAGTTCATCCAGTAGTTTTTGATGTTCTGCACCGTGCGATTTACTTATCGGTGCCTGACTGTGCATGAGTCTGTAAGCTGCAGATCTAGCGCTTCCTTGTATAAAGATTTGTAGCGGTGGCAGGTTTAGAATGACTTCCATTGCGGCTGTGGGGGTCGATCTCATTGCCCCTGTGGCGCACAGATAAGCTAGTCTTTGTACACCACCCAGTGTTCTGGCCGCCCCCGCCTGTCGCACCTTTGGCCGCCAAGCTTATCTTAATTTTTATTAAAAAAAGCTTCATTACATTTTTTGGAAGGGTTAAATTGTTAACACTTTATCTTAATAATAAATACTGCATACAAACGTTTGTTTATTAACTCTTCTTGATAGATGCTTGGAAGTTGTAACACAGTGAATGTAGGGTAAGTCGAGGAGAGATGGATCACTTTTTAATTTTTCCATCTACAGTCGAGATTTTGCGAAAAGAAAAAAAACTATTCCGTGTAAGTTTAAGTTTTATTGCTTGTGAAGAGAATCATATTTATCAAGATCCATTTCTATTAACATTTGACACCATACGACACGTTTGAAAGAAATCAAAAAAATCGAGGAGGGATGGATCAGGAAGAAAAAATGAATGTTACTATCATTGATTATATGTCGAATGTTTATTCATTTTTCAGTCTCATAAAGAACATTATATAGTTTTTGACAAATATAAATACAAATTAAGGCCAGAATCTTTTTGAAGAGTCTTTTTTTTCTCCGCATAAACTCATATTGACATGTACAAATACAAACGAAATACAAATACAAACTTTTGACTGTTTGCCAGATTTTCTCGCCAGCTATTTTTTCATCGCGTGTTTTTTCCTTACGATTTTTTTCGTAGTTGCTCTTGGTGCTCCTTCGAAGTAAAAATTTTGGCTCCTCACGTTGTTCGACGAGTCGCATTCTTAAGCTCTACAAGTCTCGGTGTTGGTTGAATTTCATGTGATTCAGTTTCCCTGTCAGACTATGATCTTCGAGATCGCTTTGGAGTTCGTTCTTGTTGAAGAGCTTTCAATCGACTTGTGAGTGGAGTTTCTTCATCGGTATACGCAGCGTCTTCCTCCCCAATGCATCTGACACAGCAAAAAAATGATCAGAGACTGCGTTCCTATCGAATGGATAAATTCCGGTTGCAGAAAATTCCAAGCAGTGTTAAGCAATTTTCCAAATTGATGTCGAGTCAGTCTTCCCCGATGTGCTACTGAACCCAAGTTTTTGCAGCAGCTCTAAAGTGAGCTTTGAGTAGAGCGAAAAATGATCTGTCAAGCGGCTGAAGAGCGTGAGTCGTATGAGGAGGTAAGCAGATCAGAGAGACGTCGTTAGCTTCAGCTGACTCGAGAAGTTCAATCGACAAGCAGCGACTTCCGTGTCCGTCTAAGATGAGCTTTGGCATGCAATTAGTCTCACACATTAGTTTTTCTCGACGTTCGAGCAGAGATGGTGCTTTTTTCGAGGAGAAACGGTTCAATAAGGCACATCTCTTTTGCTTTGTTTTTTTTTTTGTAAATGCTTCGACTCACGTGTTCCTTACGGAACAAATCGAAACGATTGATCGGAAAAATATTCTTATTGTTGACAACGAGAATTTCGGAGCATTTTCCGAATGGATCGGAAAATGATGGTCTTCTGACTTTGTAAATAAACGTGGTGATGACATGACCTTTTGTACTTCTTGTCTGTGTGTTATGACACATTAACTCACAGACAATTTGAGCTTATTGCACCGATTGAGCTGGCAATCGGTGCAATAAGACAAGAAGTGATCCATCTCTCTTCTAGACTCCATCTATTTTTGATATCTTACTGTAGAAATGTTCAAAGTGGACACAATATGTAGCTGCAGAACGTTCAAAACAATCTAGAAAGATTGGTATGATATGGTTAAATACTTCTTTCGCTACTGTCAGTACTTTTTTATTTATTTTTTTTTGTTTTCAAAAGCTGGAAATTCTTGAACCATACTCTTGAAATCAAAGTTCTTCACTGGATCTCTTGGTGCTGAGTAAAACACTAAACACTTCAACTCACTAAACAGCAAACAATTTTTAACTAAAATACCGACGCGCTTGTTGTGTTTAGTGGGCTGAAGTGTTTAGTGTTCTTGAAATCACCCAATCATCAAGATAAGTCGACCTTGCAACAAACATTGCATGTAAATCTCTCAGTGCAGTTCTGACAAAAATAGAAAGAAGTCTCATTACACTACTAAATTTTTCATTGAGAAAGGTCCCAACTCTCAAAATAATATTTTCCTGAAGCACAATCCTGAGCAAATGATAGAAAACGCACTATTTTAGTAGCGTAAATTTTACTACTTACGATTTCAAATTGTCAAGCTGTCATTAATGTTACACCATTGATTATATTGTAATACTGTCCAAATGTGACAATTAAAAATATAAACGCTTCGAAAGTACCGTTTACATTAGGTAAATTTTAAAATTTCGGGATACCAATATAAAAAAGTGTACACTTTCATTTGCCCACGATAGTACATTGTTGGACAAAGTGAAGTGTATAAGTGGAAGTATCCTCGGCGAGCAGCGAGTCAATAAGTCGTTGTATGGTAGTGAGAGGGATGGCCAACCATGCTGATTCAACTCGCCCCCATAGCTCCTCAACGTTAACCGGATAGTGTGGAAGTGTCCGACAGGTCATATCCCAGGCATGTTTGATCGGATTCACGATATGCGGTCGGGGGTTATCGCATATACGTAGCAGATGTGGGTGCCACCGAATGTAGGGAAGCACAACGGGCCATAGTACCTCATCGACGACTCGTCATCGTCTGCTGTAGAGCCTAAACACTTTAACATGACGACATACGACACTACTTCAAAATGTGTTGCTGTACAATTCACGAGAAGACTTCACTCCACTCTCCACTGGAAATAAATCATGAATTAAAAGATAAGTACATAAAGGTCAAAAAATACATATATTAATCTTAGTGATAATAGATAAAAATATTTTGAAAATGTGACGTGATATCCTGTCTTAGAATACCGTTTTTAACAGTTTGAAACAATGTGAAATGCTAAAATGTTCTCGGCAGGACAGACCGCCTTCCAGAATCCAGGTCAGAAGGGCCCTCGCCATTGAAGACTTTCAACCTTGAGAATGGAGATCACCTCATCAACCCTCTAGTCAAAATTGACTAAAGAACACTTACATACCCACAGATATCCTGGCTAGAAGAGCCATACCAGAGGAGATTGTCTATTGATGATGATACGCCACTACCAAATATGGGCGAAATCTGAAGCCAGTGGCGGCGCAGTTAACAACAGCACTATTGAATGCAGCTGTGATTCGATCGTGAATGATACGCCTACATATCACTGAGTACTTACTCTAGCAGTAACGTATTAATAGACTCGTCCGAACCATTATCGTTTTATACGCATGATGATATATGTGTACTTCTTTTTACAGACAGCAGACGTGTACGTCCACCATGTGTAATACCATCATCCCATACCATAATGCTCTACTGACGGTGGATATGGTGTGGTTGGATGCACTGCTCACCACGTCTCCGATTAACCAAAATTCGTTTTACCAGTTATGCAGCACAAAGTCTTGAAACATTTTGTTTTGGAGTTAAACAATTTTTCTAAACAAGACTTGCGCGCAACTATTGCAAAGATAATAATTTTTGTGTTTATATGATGCAACAAGCAATTGTAAAATTTTTAAATAAAGTATAGTATATTGGTATACTTGCTACAATTCAATTAAATTCATTCACGTTGGTGAATAGCTGCAAATAGAGAGCTTAAAATTCAGTAGGCAACTAATCAAATTATTCTTCTTGAGTATCCTTGATTTAATGAATGTATGCTAATAAGTACACATAAACTTATTGTATTTAATAGATTTAATACTCCTTGAATAACATAAGTGTTATTCCGCAAAAGTTGCAGAAGTGGATAGCTCCATAACTGGAGAACGTAAATATCTGAGTTTTTAGAAACTTTATCTTTCTCTCCAATAAATTGAGTTGGAAGACCATTATTTCTTTATGACACCATCAAATGCATAAGTGCCATTTATTATGTTATTTAAATTTTCAGTAATAGTTTATAATGCAGCATATGTTTTGCATTTGTTATGGTATTCTTTATAACTAACGATACACAAGCATAGATGTGTTACCATAATGTTATTAACATGTCTATACGTTCTTGTAACCACTGTCGATTCATTTCTTATTGAAGTATTTACAGTTACGAGGATTATTGTTATAACCATTATTATAGCTAGTAATACAGCATCTGTTTCGTTGTGTATTTAATAACTTTAGGGCATTTGCATTTTGTGAGGAAGAAGGTAGTTCAAGCACTTTGTTATAAGAAGATAAGCTCAAGATTTTTAATTTATATCTAATATTTTGAGGAAATTGATCGAGTTTTTGGTGACAAGTCGTATTACTTCGCTACCGTAAAGCGTTGGTACAATAAATTTCAACGCAATCTACTTTCCTTAAATGTCAGTTTTCGATCTTCTAAGCCATAAACGGCAGGGACAGAAAAAAATATTGTTCTTATTCGAAACTTGTTTGTTGAAAACGGGCATACTACTATCAGAACCATTCAAGCAACTTTAAAGATTGGTGTGAAAGTATTTAACATTATTTTACGTAAACATTTGGTATGTAAGCTTTGTTCTTGGTGGATTCCCCGCAACTTGACTTGAATTTAAAAAGAAAACCGTGTGAGATGGTGTAGATCTATGTACTAGATTGCCTTAACTGTGAATCATATCATTTGGTGTACATCGTCACAAGTGATTAAGCATGTGTATACTGTATGAACCTCAAAAAACTACAATCGACAGTTTGGGTCTTTGAAAATGAGTTGGCTTCGACAAAAGTTATTTGTGAATTCTTCCACATTTTTTGGAATTACTGGCCATGTTTCCGCTGCAGTACTAGATGGTAAACATACTGGCTAATATAGAATGGTACACTACAGCTTATTTGCCTCAGATTCTCCAAAATGTTCGCGAAAATCATCTCCAAGAGGAAGGATTATTTTGCATCAAGATAACGCTCCAATCCACACTGCCGCTCGAACAACTGAATATTTGAATGGTCGGACATATATATCATGGATCATTCACCATCTAGTCCAGACCTAGCACTTAATGACTTCTTCTTATTTCTGCGGGTATAATGAGTACTATTATCAACTAACATTTGCTGTCGTTAGGTTAGCCATCTACTAATGTTATTTATGATTATGTTTATTGTCGGATGTCAAAATAATGTCAAATCTGCAAGTTTGAGATATTGCTAACCTATAAGTGTCGATGGATACAAACTATTAACAATAAATAAAGCGGCGAATTTAGTTTAATGTTATTGTTTATTTACTTAAATATAAAATTGTACCAACAGAAATCAAATTTTATCAGATGTATACTAAAATCAAACCTCTTATCTTGTTTCAAATATCGTCAATCTCATATAGAGTACAGAGGTGCACAGTTGGCTTCAATTTTTCTGTCAAAAATCAGAATGATTTTTAGATATCAGCAATTATGTGAATTGAGTGTACCATTCAATTGAAAGATTGCATTCCCATAACCAAAATCAATTATATGCTAGAACAATTCAACGGTTACCATTCTAAATTACAATTCACTATAGAAATAGAGACAAATCAGGAAATTAACTTCCTAGACACGACATTAATAAGATCAAATAATAAAATAATAACAAAACTATACCATAAACCTACAGCTTCTGACAGATACTTAAATTACAATTCCAACCAATCAATAACACATCAAAGAAACGTAATCACAGCTCTTGCAGATAGAGCAATAAAACTAACAAGCGCAAAATATAGACCACAAGTCATTACTTACAACAAAAAATACTACAACAAAACAATTACCATTCCAATTCATAAAAGATATATTTAATAAAAAATACCACTGAAACAAGAAACTCAAACCAAAATATAAAATACATACCCATTCCTTACGTAAGACATTTATCAGAAAAACTAAATAAAATACTTAAACCATCCTAATATAACAATTGCCCACAAAAACAGTAATAACCTAAACTCATTATTCACCAAAACCAAAGATAAAATACCCCACAATAAATAAAATTCCATGTAGCAATTGTAATGGCATATACATAGGCCAGACAAAACAATATTTAAATGAACGTATAAACGGACACAAATTTTCAAAAAAACACCACAGCATTAAAAAAACATGAAAGCAAACAAAAACATTCCTTTAATTATAAAGAAACCTCAATAATAACAAAAGAAACAAGCTACAAAGCTAGAAATATATTAGAAAGCATCCACATACACAAAAATAAAAACTCAGTAAATGACAGAACCGGCATTGTAAACTTATCATCCATTTATTATTCCATAATATAAGACCCCCGAGAGACGACACTGACACATACGCACAAACGAATAAATACTTTGAAGTTAAAATAAGAAAAATTGTAAAAAAAAAATGAAAAAAATAAAATCTTTAGAAGTAAAATTAAGGTAAGCTATAGCAAACAAAAAAATGTTAAATAAGGAATTGGCAACACGTTAAGTAATTAATAGCACCTGGAATAAACATATTAATGTCAATTTGTATTTAGTTTTATATTTTTAATCTGAGGAAGACAATATATATTGTGGTGGATCTTAAATCTTTACTCTTTGTTTAATTTTTGAGTATTGTGCCACATTAATTATTTTTTTGAGATGTTAAATAAAAAGAAATGATTTTATCTGGGCTGGACTCTGTTGCTAATTTTGCAATCTCAGGGTTATGATTTTTTTTAAGTGGGTTCAGAAGGTAAGTATTGAAAGATGATTTTTAAATCTAGCGCCGTTTTCTCTTAAATCTGCTAGCACTGACGTTGCTTGGTTGCGTGTATCCTAACCTGTATCTTTGTCGAAATGAGCGTGAGAAATATCGATTGTTTGATCTTTGGATTGATTTTGATTGTGGTATTTTATTCCAGGTAAGTAGATAAACAAATTGTAACATTTAACTGTGGTAACAGGATTTTATTTTCTAGCTTCAAGGTAAATGTTCAAGGTTTTAATGAATACTTAGTGATACAAAAAGTGTTTACTTGCAAAATCAAATCGATGGTAAACCTGCAGAATCCAGCTCCCATTTAAACTGACATAATGAACGCATTTACGCATGCGCATAACCAATCAATATACGCGTAACGTTGCCAAACGCATACTGACAGAAAGAATGCTGATATAGGCTAATTTATAGGTTATTTTATATTTATTTTTATATTTATAGGTTAATCAAACGATATATACAATTAAACTAATTTATTTTGTAAATATCATGCCTATCAACAAAAATAACTAGGAAAACATGGGTATATGGGATTGTGGGTTCCGGACTGTGTGAATATTTGTCAATATAAGTGATTTTGTACCAAGACGAACCATATATCAATTAATAAAATAGAATATCAACTATATAAAACAAACACAGCAGCAGTTAAAATTATAAATTACAATGGATACTGTTCACGAAGAGCTATAATAAATTCTGAAAAAATTGAACTATGATTAAGTTGATTATGCCATATAAATTCATGTAAGTAGGACTCGAAGAGGTCTTCAGAAGTTCTAAACTGCGGACGAAGCTTCCTCTTGGTACGCATCCACATGTTCTCCACGTTCTGTGTATGAACAGTGCGATCATCGGGATCAACAAAATTCCGTTGATGCACAACAACACAATGTTCATACGCACCACCATCCATATCCTCGATACCTTTGTGTGCTCGCCAGGATCGAATACTTAAAGCTTTACGACATATTTTACATGGCCACCGATAACAATCACTAAGGTCACTCTTTTTTATGAATGACATAGGCACTTTGCATTCTACACAGTTATTTGAATGTTTTATTAAGCTATGTTTAGCTAACCACATGATAATATTAATTTTGTCAGGGAAAATAATATTTCTAAACGTGACCTTTTCTTCACGGATGTGATTTATTCCTAATATTTCCTCCTCTTCAACAATCCAATGTCTCGCAATTCCTCCTCTACCTGCCATTTCAACAAATTAAGAAAGAAATAACTTAACTGAAATTAATTAAATGTCACAATATAATGACAACACAAGCCAAGCCACAAAAAAACTAAAATTTGGCAACGTTGCAGGTTGTTTACTATATTCGTAGCGGGAAATTTAAATGGGAGCTGGATTCTGCAGGTTTACCAAATCGATTATACTAATAATTAAGACTAATGAAAAACTTAGTGGTTAATTAACTATATTGTTAAACTTAGTGAACGTAAATGCTTTTAAGTGTCTAGTTCGGGGAAGATTTTCTTCGGTTTCTCACCGATTTAGTAAAAATGGAAAATATTGATTTTAAATCTGATAACGTTCTTATTATATAACTTAACTTAAATATTCTAGGTACTTTACAATTGTTCCGGTTCATAGAATGTGGTTATTGGTCCGAATTAGGGTGATCATATATGTCTGGGTCAGATTCTGGAATCTAGGGTTCAGGGAATGCCGGGTCAGGACGGAAATCCTCAGGACTTGGTCTCAGCTGTCTCGGAAACAGTTATACTCCAGGATGTAGGAAGGTGTCTTAAAATTTCAGAGGTTGGAGTTAGTTTTCGGTAAATATTGTAAGTATTTTTTTTTAACTCTTCTAAGATTTACTTAGGTGAGTGAATTTTTATAAAAATTTAAATGACTATACTGTTTTAGTTTTATCTCGGAGAAGTTTCTGATGAAGAAATTTTTAAACGTTTATATTTTTGGAGATCGTCTTCAGCATTTCTGCTCTACACGCAAGCTACCAAACCACTCTTCTATTCTTTTTTCATAACTAGAGACTTCTGACACGAAAATGTTCAAAGCACTCTTTCATGTAAGCTTTCATACAATTTGTCGTATTACGATTGAGCTAAAACTTTGAATGTGTTTTGAAGATACTGGACAATAGGATAAATACCTTAGGAGAGTCTAATTGAAATGATATGAGGATGTTAAGACATAGATGAATATTCAACCTTTTGTTTATGTCCGAGTACGAAATTAAATAATTTGATTAGGACATTTGCTCATCTGTCAAAAAGGTTGGTACATAATTTCAATACAAAACTTAATTTTAACTTTACAATATAACTTCATAATAATTAATTTGTTACAATTCCTAATTTACACTGTTTCCATTTAATTTACTGTTCCTATAAGTGAAATATTAGAATAAGGTCAAATGACATATTTTCCTAACGACCAATCATCAGTTAGCTATGTAAATAATTTTGTAAGATTGTTGTAATGTGATTAATTGTAAATGGTTTTACATGTTTTGTGATCTTAAATTATATAATTTATTCTTAATTTTAAATATCTTGTTTTAATTAATGATTTTCCAAATTGTTATCTTACCCCTTTGATTTTACAAGTTATGCAACTTAATCTACAGGGCCGCATTAACAGTAATAGTCTAGACAAATGTATCCATTACAATATATTGTAGAAACGTTATTTTATTTTATTTTTAATTAAACGACAAGTCGCTAATTACCAAGACACAAACCTTATATTAAATCAACGGGAAAGGAAAAACCCAAAAATCAAATATATATATATATCCTGTACCCAGTTACCATATATGGTATAGGGTGGTAAAGGTACTTTCTTAATTTTGAGACATCCTGTACACGTGATTTTGGGACATCCTGTATATTGCGTCACGTGGTCAGACCGGCAATGCTTTATTCGGCACACTGCTCACCTCTAATTAACATGTGTATTCAACACCTGTCGGCGACAAAAAAAAAACCGGTACGAAAAATTTCGGAATCTTGATTTTTTTGGAGTTCCCGTTCGCACCACAAGAGTTCTAGCGATAGTTGTTAAGGAGCGAAAAGCTCACATTGATACTTTAAAAGTTCTCGCGATTTTTCGTACCTCAAAAAAAGTGAGAGAAAAAAAATAAATTTCGAAGTTTTGATTAGTTTATTTGATTGTTCTGGGTAGCACCTAAAGATTTCTAGCGATAATTATTCAGGTTCGAAGCTCTCCCGGAAATTCTCAGTTTTTCGTAGGTGGAAAAATCGTACATTTCGAAATTTTAAATTTTTTGTCGGAGTGCTGGATAGTACCTCAAAAGTTCTAACGATAATTTTTAATGTTCGAAGAGCTCAGACAATTACGTTTTATGAACTTGGTACCCCGCATTTTCACCTACTGTTTTCTGTGTTTATTTTTATGGAACTCTTTTTAAATTTGATCAAGAACTCTAGAACTCTTTGAGGTGCAATGAGAATTGCAATCAAAAAACTGTTTTTTCAAAAATGAGGTACCAAGTTCACAGACATTTTAAATTGTGGTATAAATGAAGTGTGAATTGCTGAAATCTTAATCTATTAGTTCAAACTGACAACAACCTGTGGTTTGGAGTTGTTAGAACAAACGTTTAATGAACAAAGTTCACAGACATCAATTGGAAACATAACCTCCTGTCAACATTCAAGATTATTCACAAATTGTCAACGAATCTATTTACCGTATCCTCATTGACATCTTTGTTAATAATATATATCTCAAATTAATATCCTGAATATTTTCGTACTAATCTTTAACTGAAGTATCAAGAATTTTTCATACAACTACATATTTCTCAAGATAACTGTGAATATTGCATTTGTGTCAAAATATTTTTCTGCGCAATTTCCACAGGTTACAAATCATCTTGAATTGCTGAAGAAGCAGATGGCTAGAATCGTTTTATGAAGTGTACAAAGTTTAGCCTCTTAATCGGTCAATAAATAACAATTGTATGTATATGTACTTACAACATTACACGAAAGCGCTACCTGAAGTAACGTCTTCACAAGATCATAAGAGTCCTTGCGATAGCCAGTAGCTAAGAGTATTCAAGTATGGTGGTTATTTATATTCTACCGTTTACATTATTCACACCTACACGAGACCGAGAATACCTACTCTTGTAAATACATACCTGCCTCGAAAGAAGTATAATTCGTGAAGCTGACTTCACTACATACATATTTGTAGATCTGCTATAAAAGGTTCTGTTCTAAATTCTTCGAAATATGGAACAATCATCTCGCAATAGTTTAAATCTACTGAGAAATTATCTCTTTGACGCCAACTAATATAACTTCTAACAATTTATACGGTTTTAAAGGTAGTTCTAATACGTAGGTATATTACTTTATTATACTTTGAAAACGTTTATAAACGAATAATTCCTTAATAGTTAGCAGTTAACATCGTTCATACGAAGCTTGCGTGCAAGAAGACGAAATTAGAAGAGAGATTTTAATGCTTCTAAGAAATTAATTACATCGCTTTGATACTGTAGTATTACTGTCATTCTCGGTCAATGTAAATTTCCGATATGCATGTGGATATAAGTAGTATAAAGTATTTGAATGGCAACGGAATGGATTTTAATACTAGTGAAAACTGGTAGGTAGCTTAATTAAAGTAACGCAGTTCTTTTGAATGGAAGCATCAGTAGTGATACGATTATAATGGAAAATTGCTTTTTAATTATCTTGAACTACTAGAAATTGTATGTATGACCTATTAAAAATAGATTTAATTAGATTTTTTATGATGCAATATATTAAAACGTCACATTACTGGAATTTCTTCGCATTTAGCCTACTTTACGATAAAATCGACATTACAAAAGAAAATGAACGAGATGAAACAGTTATGCATAATTAAAAAAAAAAGGATAGAAAATTGGAATATAAAGGAAAATTGCACTGCAACTTAAAGTGTTACGTCAAGTAAAAATACATATGTATATTAAAAATACTATAAGATTAGAACAACCACACAAAAATTCTTGTAGAGAACGCAAGAACAGCGGCTGGAGATAGCAATCCTTGATAATGACCCGATGCGGCAGACATTTCCTAGCAGGAAACTCTCACAAAATTTCTCACAAAAAGAAACCGCAGATCACACCCAAAAAAGAAAATTATAAACGGAATTTACCCGATAAATAATTTGAAACTATAAACGAAAATTTTTGTTGACCATGTATAAGTTATTACGAAAATTGTAATTTATGACCTTTGAAATTTGCTATACAGGGTGTAACATTGGGAACGCAATTGTCTCTGGTAGTCAAATGGTAACAATTTTGAAAAAGTTACATACTGGAATATATGTAGGTGGATTAGATCTACAATTTAAAAATAATAGGCAATATACAGGGTGTTTCAAAACTTAGCAATGTACCAAGCAATGTTTTTACTAATGGAACATCCTGTATTTTATGTCATTTTTGAGTTGTACACTGAAATCTAGATCAACTTTATTCAAGGTTTCCTTTTTGTCTAATTTTTGTAGTTTACGAGATATTTCAAGTTTTTCTCCGAAAATGCAATGTTGCAAGCGAAAAGTTTAGTCTCTTAAAAAATGACTTTAAATTCAGAGCAATGGAACGAAAAGCAAAATCAGTAGATCCTTTTTTTGATTGAATGCCATATTCAAAGTTGTCGAGTATTCTACAGGTCGTTCATGTACCGAGGGCAAACTTTTGAACTTTTTTTTTTCGCATTATTGGTGACTTTATTATTTTAAATGGAACACCCTATATGTATTTATGTTATCAGGTAGAACATTTTATTGTCTAAAAACCAGTAAACAAACAATCCCTAAAAAATGAGTATCTGTACTAGTCTTTAAGTTATTTGCGTTTTTTTTGAGATAACTTATAAAAAAATTTTATTATTTAACCTAGAGGTTGGATCCTCATAGAGAAAGTGTCAATTTGACGTGTAAGTCTGTTAACATCATAAAGGCGTAGTCGTTGCAAGAAAAAAATTCTAATGTGATTTTTTGTTGGTGAGTGAGGAAAATTGCTTTTTTGCGTTTCACCCATAAAAAAAGAAGTATTTTTGTCAAATCGAAAACATCCAGAATGAATGAAACCGTCTTCCATTCCATTTTTTCATTATTGATTATTTAAAATCACCACGTTTATTGTGCCTTGGAGCTCCAGCATCGCTGGAGTTTGAACGTGTTTGGAGGCATTAATGTTGCGATTATGTAATTGGATCATAGTTCTTCAATGGGCACCTAAACGGAGACGAATTTCTCCAGATTCTTCCCCAAACGGGACTTTTGGATCCTATTTGGAAAATATTTCTTGAATATTAGAAACCGGATGTGATTCAATTATGTCTGGCGCTCCTGCCCATTCTCCGTCAAAAACTACCTTCATAAAGAAATTTCCTTGAATAGGTGGATCGGAAGAGATGGTCCGTGCAATTGGCCACCAAGGTCTCCGGACTTTTCACACAGAGCCTGGTGCAACTGAATGTAGTACGCACATTTTCCTTTAGGGGTATTTGGACGGATCGTTTACAATATCTTGCCCTACTGCAGAGGATATGAAAACTTTTTAATCGTATTTGGATTTCAGTTCAGTAACAAAACGGATATTTTGACATTTGTTAGAACAGCATTTGAACATAACGTTATTTTCTGTACTGAAGAATGGCAATTATGTTAAACGCTAGCACTTTTTCGTTTATTTTGTTATGTTTTTTTTATTTATTTTATACGAAATCAGTTTTTCTTAATCCAACTACAAAAATATTTACTGCTGTTTTATTTTCTTTATTTTTTTTACTTGGAATTTATGTTTTCAAATACCTAAATTATAACAATATAAAATCAACTTCTTCAATAATAATATTTCTATCCATCGATGTAAAGATATACTGACTGTTCACTTACGTAATAACAAATTTAGTTCACTTAAAATCTAAAAAAAGCAAATAACTTGAAAACTAGTACAGATAGTCATAGGGATTCCTCATACTGGTTTTTAGACAATTAAATGTTCTATCTAATAATGTAAATACATACAGGATGTTCCATTTAAAATAATAAAGTTATGCATGAAAGAGTTCGAAAAGTTTGGCCTCGGTACTTGAAATCACCTGTAAATAAACGACAACTTTGAATATGGCATTCAATCAGTCAAAGGATCTACTATTTCCTCTTTTCGTTCCATTTCTCTAAATTAAGTCATTTTCGATATACTAAACTTTTCGTGCAACATTGCATTTTTCGAAAAAACTCATGAAATTCTCGTAAACTACAAAAATTAGAATGTAACCTATAATAAAGTTGATCTAGATTTAACTAGTGAAACTCAAAAATGCCATAAAATACACGGTGTTCCATTAAAAAAAACAAACTTTGGTACATTGCTAAGTTTTGAAACAACCGGAAGTTCACCATTACTGAAAATATTTTTTGATTGTAGATCTAATCCGCTTACATATTTTCAATAATAGAACTTTTAAAAATTGTTACCGTTTGACTACCAGAGGCCACGGCGTTCCCACTGTTACACCCTGTATATCAAAAAATTATATTCTAAAACCTAATCAATGAATTGTTTGAAACTTTAATGAAATATAAGACTTTAATATAAATTTTCTAGGTAGATCAAGGGGACTTGATTGCTTTGTTGATTTGATGAATTCATATAATGGTGGGATAACTATAGCTGAGCCAACACGTAAGGGGAACTGCTTAGATAATATCTGTATTAGTAAATCTATGAATAATGCGTGGGCTGCAGTTGTTCATAATGGGATATCCGATCAGTCGGCACAAAAATTGGTAGTTGCCTATAGTTTGCCTATAAAAAGTAACAAGGGTAGCACAACATATAGAAAACTCAGTAACCCAGACAATATTAATCACTTTAAAGTTCTATTAGGTGCTGATGATTGGTCAAATGTTTTTCAAGAAAAAGATGTTATAGGTACGTCAATTTGATAATTTTGATGCCGTGCTTAAATATGCAGACCTAGGTTTTCCGCTTTTAATCTTGAGACATAATACTAATAATGTAACTAATCAATGGATCACAAAAGGCATTCGCATATCATCGCAAAAATTAAAAGAACTATATACCTATATTTGTCATTGTGTGAGTGGGGATACTGCTGTAAAAAATTACTATCTCAATTATAAAGCAATTTACAAAAAAGTAATTAAACTGTCATTATTAAATGTATATGCACCAACGGAGAATGTTGAAACAATAATAAAGGAACAATTTTATAAAAGAATAGAAAAGGAAATAGAAAAGATGCCTAAAGAAGTTATTATCATAGTGTTATTAGACTGCAATGCACAATTAGGCAAAGAAGAATATATACAAGAAGTAGCTGGAAAATATACGATCCACGATAAAACAAATGACAATGGACAAAGGATGAAATCTAGCTGTAAGAACAAATATGATAATTAGCAGTACTAAATACCAACATCAAAGATGTCATAAAGTCACATGGACGGGTCCAGATAATAAGTACCAAACACAAATAGACCATTTTATGGTTACTAAAAGGAAACAAACATCAATAATGGATGTAAGAACATATAGAGACCACTATATGGTAAAGTGAAACAGAAGGTCAAAAAAAACAACTAAAAGGTGATCGATCTTTAAGAGATGGAATATAGAAGATATAAATAAAGATAACAAAAACCAGGCGTATGAAGAGCAAATTGAGAAATATACGA
Source organism: Holotrichia oblita (assembly GCA_023690525.1). NCBI lineage: Eukaryota > Metazoa > Arthropoda > Insecta > Coleoptera > Scarabaeidae > Holotrichia > Holotrichia oblita. Next base: position 48,429,612 of record CM043015.1, on the reverse strand, counting down.
AGGTAGGTAATGAAGAATACACTATATACGAGGAATGGGAAAACATAAGATCGTGCATGAGCAGTGTTTCCGAGCAATACATTGGAATTGATAAAAAGAAAACTAAAAAGGAATGATACAATGAAGATTGTCAAGAAATGGTGGAAAAGAAGGTACAAGCGAGGCAAAAATGGATAAGGTCAAGTAAAGAGGAAGATAGAAAAGTATACGAGAGCAGAAGAAAAGAATGTAATAAAATATTGAGAAGAAATAAGAGGCAATGGATAAATAGTAAAATAGAAAATATTGAAATGGAAAGCTTAAATAAAAACACAAAGCACTTTTACAGGAAGATTAGAAAACAAAATCAAACATACAAACACAGGTTAAATGGAATAAAAAACAAAGATGGGGAAGTAACAGTAGATGATGAACAATATAGGAGAGTACGGTCGGATTATTTCAAACAGCTATTAAATGAAAATCGGATACAAGACAGGGTTCCAATAGACGACGAAGATGATAATACTTTACTGGAAGAAGGAAATTAGTTATAAGACAGTAGTAATGGTAAAGCGGAAAAGACGGTATACAAAATGAATTAATAAAATATGGAGGACAGACTTTACATGAATTATATACATCAATTAATAGTAAGAATATGGAAGGAGGAAATTATGCCGAAAGATTGGGAGATAGGACAAATAGTTACAATTCATCAAAAGGGGGACCAGCAAGAATGCAAGAACTATAGAGGTATCACGTTGCTATGTACCACCTATAAAATATTGTCTACCATAATACAATGGAGGTTAGCTACAATAACGAAAAATGTAATAGGGCAGTATCAGTGCGGATTTATGCAAGGCAGATCAACAACAGATGCTATACACAACCTGAAACAAATAATGGAAAAAGCACACGAGTACAAACTTAATATACACATGCTCGTTATAGATTTTCGGCAAGCTTTTGATTCCATTAAAAGGACACAGTTAATGGAAACTATTAAAGAACTTGGAATACCCGCAAAGTTAAGACGACTCATAGCGATGACGATGAAAGGCACAAAAATGACGGTCAAAACATTGAACGGCGAAACATCAGCAGTGTTTGAAATCAATAAAGGAGTCGGCAACATTGTTCAATCTTGCACTGGAATATTTAACCAGAAATTTAAACAGGGGCACGCTGAGAACACAAGGAGGACAGATAATAGCATACGCATACGATATCCTACTAATAGCAAAAATAAGGGATATACTAGGCAATATGCTAGAGGAAATAATACGGGAAAATGAAGATAAAACAAAAATAATGGAAACTGGAAAGAAAATAACAACAGGCATAATACTCAATGTGGGAAACTACACATTTGAAAAGATGAATAAAATTAAATACCTGTTACGTTAAATACCGAGTTACGATCTCGAATGATGGAAAAAGGGAATCTGAAATAAAGGAGAAAGTAATAATAGCCGTAAATAAAACATATAACGTAAACAAGAAAATGGTCAGAAGCAAACACCTTAGTAGGAAGACCAAGATAAGAATGTACGAAACATTGATAAGACCAGTAATGATGAGAACATTAATGACATGGAGACCTAGTGGTTTAAGAAGAAGGGGAGACCCAGATCGAAGTGGATGGAACCAGGGACCTAGAAGAAAATGGCGTTAGGAATTGGCAGAGAAAGGCGATGGATAGAAGGTTATGGAGGACAATAAGCCTGATGCTCTATTATAAATGGGGACTGATCCACCTCGCGCAAAGGAATCTAGAGATCTTCGAAAGAAGAGGCACAACCCCTTGTAGGAGTGTACAGCCATTATACATAATTAAACAGGCAAAATTAATACATAATGACACAATTCTTAGAAATGCAACAAGTATTTCTGAAGTAGCATGGCAATTAATTAACAACTCCACTAAAGGTAAACCTAAACCGCATTATTACACACTAAATGTGAATGGGGAAATTATTGTAGATGCGGAAAATTTGGCGAATATTTTTAATAATTATTTCAACACTATGATCGATAGTTTATATAGCTTCTAACTGCGGGCTGATGGTATCACAACTACTACTTTAAAACAGTGTATTAATGAGATTGTTGATTCATTCGAACATGGTATATTTTTTAAGCAACTTAAAATTGCAAGAATTAAACCTATATTGAAAAGTGGTTCAAGTTTAGATATTAATAATTATCGCCCAGTATCCATTTTATCTGTGTTCTTAAAAATCATAGAAAAGACGGTTGCAGTAAGAGCTCTTTCACATTGGCGATTTAGCAGTGAAATCTTCAAAGAGCTAAATCTCAGAATAGTTTACAGTTCTGGGACTAGTTTACGAAGTCACATCGATAACCCTAAAGATAAGATACAACCTTTCGAAAAGTCAGGTATTTACGAAATCAATTGTAAAGATTGTAATCAAAAATGTATTGGGCAAACCAGGAGAGCAGTCTCAACTAGATTTAAAGAGCATATGGCTAATCTTCGAAGTAATAGAATTGAGAAATCGAGCGTTGCCCAACACATTTTGGAAACAGATCACAACATCGATCATACGAATGTTAAATTAATTAGATAAATAAACAATTGTAAGTTTCTAAATGTTTTCGAAAGTTTAGAAATATACAAAAATAAGTCATGTGTAATGAACTGTGATAACGGTCCTATCCCGCATTCGTCATTGTTTTCGTTAATCGGCAATTAATGATGCGTATCGAATTGACCATGCATAACATTTAGGTTACCTGTTATTTGTAGATTTTATTATCGCCTTGATAATGACAGTGTTGCTGTCGAAACGCCTCGGTTTTTAGTTAAACATTTTTCAACCACACTAAACCAAGTAAAGCAGATCATACACTGCTGTTTTAGTTAAAACTCGTTTGGTGTTTAGTGGGTTGAAGTGTTTAGTGTTAAAAGAGTTGTTAAAGCAGATCAACTTATGTATTAGGAAACCAAGATGCCTTCCATTGGACGGAGCTTTTCTTTGACATTGCCAAAACCCAGGTAATGAAAGCAGTCTAACGGAAAAGCAGGCACGGGATAATGTTTTCCTCTAGAAAACTACACCCAGACAAACTCAAGCTAAAAAATGTATAAACTTCTCGCCATATAAGGATAAGAAACTACTTGATGCTTGAAAGTCAGAGTTAAGAATAGATACAAGAAAAATCTGCAGGTAAATATCGATTAAAATTAAAATTTTTCAATCAAATGAACAATTATTATCATCATGCTAAATATCGTATAATTTTATACTTTTATGCTTCGTAGTGTGTATTACCCTCATATGATTGGCTACATTCAATTAACTAACATAGTCGTTATTTTCAGATCGTTTCCTTAATAAGTTATTGAGCATTAAGTTGCAAAACATGACGTTTAAAATGATTTCGCCGTCAGCAAGATTTGTTAAATTGCTACGCGCATGATCGCTACTAAATTGGCATTAAACGAGCTGGCCGTTAATTTAGCAACAATGAAAGATGGACATAAAACATACATACATGAACGCGGACTATTCAAGAACACACACGGATAACCGTATTTAATTAGATGTTAAGTACGCATACGAAATCCGTAAATCAAGCGTTGAGGATGAGCGAGTCGAGTACTCCGCCGGTAATTAATGTTGACACTGGACAGGCAATATTTGCTGACAATTTATTTAGTGCTTTTCGTATTTTACGATACAGGTTATATACATCAATAACCTAACATAATTTTAAAGGGATTGGTAAAGAAAACATATTCTCCCTCAAGAAGAAAATAAAATCAAATATTGCATCTCTCCTATCAAAATCTTAATTGTCCTGTTCTATTTATATGTACATAGGTATATTACATATATCTCTATAATATTTTATTTTATGATTAGTCTTATTTTATGTAACTGCTATGGTCAATCATATCTTTTCTTGTGGTTAAGTGGAGACAAAAATGAATTGCGGTTTTTCCTTAGTGCCATATAACAACTGTTACATCTTGAAAGCAAATTAAACCTGTAAAATTTAATAGATATTGTTTATACAGTTTCTTGTTTTATCCTGCATTACACATTAAGTAAATGATCTGATAAACCATTAGGCACATCTTTAAAAATTTTAGCGACCACAAATACAACAAAATCAAATAACTTGACATAACATTTTCCTCCAATCCCTCATAACGTATTTTAACAACTGCAATAATACTAAAAATTACAACAGATGTCTTTAAATCTTTTTTAGACTTGGCGATTTATCTTTATATTCTAATTTATAGACCTCAAACAACAGACGAGAAACAGATATGCTAATAAAATGAACACACCTCTAAATGCGCCTTCTCATCGTAATTTTATCCCGATTTCCGCGAAGATTGGTAGACAACTATTTTTACTATTGCAATTGTTACTCTTATACTCATAGATATCATTATCTGTCATTTCACAACAGAAATTAAAAATAATTTATACATGTTCATATTGACGTTTCTCTTTACGCGCCATCTGTTCACAAACAGTCGAACCTTCAAACCTTTATTTTACACCGCAGACATTATTCTAACACTAACTTTAACAGGTGTTAAACCGGAAACCACACATCTTTCAAATAAAGAAATAAATTCCTATCTTTGCTTTGAACAGTGGCGGCCATTAATTTGAAAACACCAATATTTTTCTATTGCAAATTGTTTATCACTTGTTTATAGATTTTGACAATAATTGTAAAAAATGCCGAGAAATCTCACAGAAGTTCAAAAAATTCTGGCCATTACTGAACTAGGAGAAGATTGAACCCTGGTACGCGTTGCGGCAAACCTAAATGTAAGCCATAGTTGCATTTGCAAAATAAAAAGGAAATGAACCTTCCACGACAGAGATGCATGCGCTGTTACGCGAGAACGTCCTAAAGTAAGCAGTAACTAAGAGGATGCAGCTTTCATTGATCACATCATCCAAAATCCGTTTTCTACTGTTATGGAGGCAGCCGACTTGTCTAGCAGGAGTGCTAGAAGAAAGCCTGTTTTAGCAGAAGCACTGAAAAAAGCAATGTTGGATTTGTACTTCAACATTTGAATAAAGGTCCAGACTTATGAATCAGAGTTGTGTTTTTTGACGAAAAAGTCTTCAAGTTTTGTTATGATAGCAGTATCGGCGTGTATAGACCAAAAAATTAAAGCTATAGTGAAAGATATACGCACAAACTGCACACTAGTAGGAAGTTCTCAGTAAATGTATGGTCATGGATTAGGGCGGATGGTCAGGGGATATGTTTGAAAATTACGGAAAGTATTATGTTGATTTGGAAGAGCAGATAAATGAAGTGCAATTTTATACACAATTTTTACCAAAGGAAAAACTAAAATTTAAGCAAACGTATCTACTAAAAAACTATCTTTAAATGTTTAACAGTTAAACAGTTTGTACATCTTATGAATGAACCATTTTATTTATGTGAAACTATTATTGCAAAGATTTACCAAACATTTTGACTGAATACTCTGAACTAGTGTGAAATGAAATCCGAGCACTAGTTGGAATTGATTTCCGTAAAATCCAGATACTGCGTAATTTTTGTAGGCTTTTGTTGCTAATACACGTCAAGAATAACTGATCGAGTGGTAAATTATCTTGGTTTTGTATTTAGTATGGGAGAGTAGCCTATATTGCACCGCTTCATAAATCGTACCACTGGACTTTTATGGCTATAGAGCATGTTGCCAGCGCTCCGGCAGCGTCTGGTGCAACTGCTATTGTTATTGAGTGGGTTGTGGAAGTTTAGTCGCGCTGGAAGTTGTCGTTCAGTTTTTATAAACAAATTTGTGATTCACAACATCGGAACGTCTGTTTTTCGATTTACTGAGGTGGATTTTACCACTTATTAAGGTATGTATAAAGTAATATCAAAAGTACATATGCTATTAGTGTCTAATTTAGTGTTAAAAATGACTTCATGGTTTCCGGCTCTTCCTTTTTAGGTTAGGAAATATTAAGTTTAGTGAAAAGTAACGAGTTGCCTATATCGTACCTCATCATGTTTCCTAAGTCGTACCGGTACGATATAGGAAATCATACGTCAAGTTCCATATATTTCAATCTTTGGCAATAAAGAAATAATTAAATAGCCTAGAACTAGGTACAGGTGGTCTAATAAAAAAAAAATTAATTCCATTTTTGTTTAAATGGAAAAAGAAAATATGGAACTTGGACAGGGGATGACATGCACAGGGCTTTGCATGCATATCGCAACGGAGACATGGGCCTCAACGAATGTTGTCGACAATACGGTATTCCATAACCAACACTTAGTCGCCACCTTCAAGGTCAAAAGGCCAATGAAGAATGCAAGTCGTTTAGAAGAAGCTTAAGCTTACATCCAGTAGTTGAAAAGGAGCTTGTCAATTATATTCTTAAACTGGAAAGCTGTTTTTTTCGGATTAACCATAAATGATGTGAGATCCTTTGCTTTTCTGATTGCTGAAAAAATGAGATACCACACAGTTTTAACCGAGAATCACATATGGCTGGTGAAAAATGGTTTTATTCCTCTAAAGCTATCACCCTGAATTAGCCGTGAGGGAGCCGCAAGCTAGATCAATGTCACGAGTGAAAGGGTTCAACAAAGAAAACGTATTTGACTTTTTTGATATTCTGTAAAAAATTGTCGTTGCAAACAAAATTGATTCTACTGGAATATATAATGTAGATGAGTCTGGCGTGAGCACAGCACAAACAAAATGCCAATAAGTTCTAGCAAAAAAATGTAAGAAACAGATTGGTGCTGTGTCAAGTGGCGAGTGAGTGGTAAATACCACCATTATATGCTGCACAAGTGCATCTGAGTCTTATGTGCCACCTATGCTTATTTTTAAACGGAAGTTGATGACAGACCAACTTAAAATTGGTGCTCCACTAGGCAGTATCGTCACAGTATCTGAAACTGGCTATATGACCACTGATTTGTTTGCCATTTGGTTGAAACACTTTATTGGCACAGTTAGACCAAATCCAGAATAAAAGGGTGTTATTAGTTCTAGATGGACACACGACACACACACAAAAAGACCTTGAAGCTTTGGAGTTATCCATAACTCATGGAATAATATTACCGCAACACCCTGAGCACACAACGCACCGTATCCAACCCTTAGATCGGAGATCCTTTAAGCCATTTAAAGTATTTTACAACCAGGCTATTCAAAAGTGGCTGCGTACAAACTCTGGGTTGTGTGTGACCTAATACCAAGTGTCTGGTATTGTCGCAGAAGCATATGGGAAAGCAGCTACCATCGAGAATGCGATGAATGGTTTCAAAGCGTGTGGGATCGCTTCGTTTTCAACGAATGTGGCTTTTGCCCAGCTGAAAACCTTGCTTCTGACAACATTGATAAGACTGCTACGCCTGTAGATATAGTTCAAAAGCCTCTACAAATTACACAAGATGCTAATATAGGAACACCTAATGAGCCTAATGGTTCTTTGGATATTGTTTGGTCAAACATCCCAAGTCCAAATGAAGCAGAGAGACCTTCTCTAAAGTCGACGGAGTCATCTTTGAAAATTTCCATTGAGAAGATTTCTCCTATTTTCCCAACCAAAGTTAGAAAATCAAAGAACAAAACCTGTTCAGGAGCACAAAAAGCGAAAATACTCACCAGCAGTCCCTACAAAGAACAGCTGAAGATAGCTAAAGACTTGCAAGCTGCACAGGATAAAGTAAAGGAACTGAAAATAAAAATGGGCAAACTTAAACCAAAAATCTTACCCAAAAAAGAAAAAAATTGAGGAAACTAAATCTGAAGACAAAATGTCAAAGAAACAAGTTGTAAACGTGAAAAGAGAGGTCAAGATGGACTGGATGGTGTGGTAGTTGTGGTGTCGCAAGAGACTTGGTTTTGCAAACTTTGTGAAAAACATGCTATTGAAGACATGGTACAGTGTTTAAAATGCAGTGAATGGGTTCACGAAACTTGCACTGAAGTGAAGGCAAATCAGAAACAGTTTTTCTGTACTGACTGTAATAGTTGATAGAGACACAATTTCTGTGTCATTAATTACAGTTTATATAAAAAATACAAAAGAAAAACTCCTTCCTAAAAGTATTATAGTTACAATAGCAATAGGACAACACTCAGCGCGATGAGTACAATCTATTCCACCCGTCGCAGATAGAAAATTCCACAAATGCCCGGCTGGCAAATTTTGGATTTTTGCGAAAAATGAGGTACAAATGTTAGTTTTTTCGCGATATCTCCGCTATTATGAGAGATAGGACCGTAATCTCTTCGGTAGAACACTTAGCGCGATGAGTACAATCTGTTCCACCCCTCGGAGTTAAAAAATTCCATGAGTACAAATGCCCGACTGGAAAATTTTGGATTTTCGCGAAAAATGAGGTACAAATGTTGGTTTTTTCGCGATATCTTCGCTATTATGAGAGATAGGACCGTAATCTCTTCGGTAGAACACTTAGCGCGATGAGTACAATCTGTTCCACCCCTCGGAGATAAAAAAATTCCACAAATGGCCGGCTGGCAAATTTTGGAATTTCGCGAAAAATAAGGTACAAATGTTGGTTTTTTCGCGATATCTTCGCTATTATGAGAGATAGGACCGTAATCTCTTCGGTACAACACTTAGCGCGATGAGTACAATCTGTTCCACACCTCGGAAATAAGAAATTCCACAAATGCCCGGCTGGCAAATTTTGGATTTTCGCGAAAAATAAGGTACAAATGTTGGTTTTTTTGCGATATCTCCGCTATTATTAGAGATAGGACCGTAATCTCTTCGGTACAACACTCAGCGCGATGAGTACAATCTGTTCCACCCCTCGGAGATAAAAAATTCCACAAATGCCCGGCTGGCAAATTTTGGATTTTCGCGAAAAATGCGGTACAGGGTCTTTAAGTTTGCAAAATAATTTGCTAAGGGAATGTATATTATATTTGGCTAGGTGAACGGATAGGTTTTTGAAACAGCCTGAGATTTTAGAGGTTAGAGCACGGGACAGAGTTATTGTGTTCACGTTGAACCGTAAATTGGATGGAACTGTGAAAGCTATTGAAGACATCCGGAGTATAATCAATCATAGAATTGGAAACCGCAGTGATAAGGTCGTCCACGTATTTGAAGAAAAACGGTGGTCGAAAGGATAACTTTGCTAAACACTGATCCAACAGTTGGTCCATAACCATACAAGCCAAAATGGGGCTAACTGGACTACCCATCGGTGTACCGAATAATTGCTTATAGAAGCGATTATTGAAGGTAAAAGAAGAGGAGTTCAAAAGGAAATTCAAAATTTCCAGAAACTTATTCTTATTAATTGAAGTGTGTGGTTGAATTAGATCCCAGTTATCGTTAATGATACCATTAATACTAATTTTAATTTGTTTTTGAAAATGTCTTTGCAGTTACATCGTCAATGTATACTTTTATGTAAGTTCTGCTTATAATCTGTTTTCTCCGATGAAGCAATAAATAAATTGCGAAAGCTCAGAATTTGAAAATTTGAGTCTATTGTTTGAATCTTTGGCTGCCATACCCACGATACTACCTAGTGAACTTAACGAGTACAGCCAGTACTTCTTTTCATAATAGATTTGTGTTTTGAATCGCTCTGTACATAGTTTTCGCAGTATTAATAGTAATAGTAGAAATATTACTTTGCTATAATAAAACTGTAATAATATAAAAAAGTTCTAGTACAAAAACAATTTCAAGCTGCTTCGTGTGGAATACACAGGACATTGGAAACGCAACGATTTTCAGACAAAATTGACCATAACTTGTGAAATACTCGATATAACTCAATGAAACCTTACATCGAAGGAACGAGGAAGATACGCTTAATCTAAATTTGAAATAACATATAGTGTGTCAGCCTAGCAATATGAAACACCTTGTATATGTGAAAATAATTTTAAAATATGTAAGCTTAAATCTATTTATGATTTTTGTACATAACGGCTTTTGATATCTTGAATATTAATGGATAAGATTTCGTCGATTTTATTTTAGATACATTTTGCCTGTTGTCCAGTGTAATTATTCGCAACTCGTACAATATAAAGTTTATGCGACCCCATACCATAATCTGCCTACTATTAAAGCTAGAATTAAAAAAAATAATGAAAAACTGTTCGGGTGCACCTTCTACTGTAACAGCTAACTATTTAAAATTTCTAATTAATGTATACACTCAAAATATCACTGTTTTAGTGCGAATATAAACAGCAATTCATGAATATTCAGTTCGCACTTGATAACATTATTCTAACATATGTTCTGTATACGTATGTACTTACAGAAACATATGTATCTATGTACCTATCATCTATACATACATATATGTGTGTATAGGTATACTAACTAACATTACATTCGTAGCACGATCTACCATTCCAAAGATGAAGAAGATCATCCGACCTTATTTATGTTATTACCCCGTTTTAGAAACGAATCACATACTTAGAAGCCATCAGAATTACAGTGCATAACGTATTTATATAAAATAGCCATGTATAGTCAAGCGGCAGATAGCAAGGATGCCAAATTAACGAGGTATAATTATCCGAGAAATATCTCTATTTTTTAACGATGGCTCATAGAAAAATACAAGAAAAAATTTCATATAATAATTTAATTAGTCAGGCGAATAGTTTTAGATGACGATGAAGATGTGACAAATTATTTTTGCGTTAGAAATACAATAAGAAAAAGTGGAAAACAGCAGTTACATAATTACAAAAATGCACAAGGTGAGTTATATAAGAATTTTCCCCTCGTATACAAAGTCTAACACGTTGAATAGCACCCGATAGACGGGCGAATCACAATCCGTGGAATCCTGTAGCGGTAGCGGGTTCTATGGTAATCCATTGATTTCCAAGCGCCGTTTTGTTAAGAAGTCTACTGAACAACTGTCGTTTATCAATTAGTTTTATCCAGTAATACGCGAAGACATATTTACGCGATCGTTTAAACGATCGTTAGGTAATTTGCTAATAATGTAGTTCAGTATTCGCCGGACACCTACTTAATATTAATTCTGCGCTTATTGAGAGCGTTTTTGCGCTGCACATTTTATAGGTACGCATTAAACGCTTGTTAGTCGAATGAAATTTAAAAAATGTATCTGTGGACATGATAATATTCTTTAGAATATCCAACTTTGATATGATTAAAATAAAAATCTAGGAATGAGGGAGCGTTTGAAACGTCTTTCAACCACCCCAGCTGTAGTTTTAGTTTTTAACACCACAGAAAAGTAACGACTGATAGAAAAATAAACTCTCTACAAAATCTAAAGTTTAGAACCATCACATATACATATTTTCTGTTTCTAAACGATTTACAAAAATGTTATAGACAAAGAACCGAAGATGATTCGTTGGGTATACACTGTAGTGGTGAGGCCACCGATAAACTAGGGCTACGAAGCCGTAGTTTGGTGGAGAAGGACAGAAATGTCCTCAGCAGTGGGGCTGCTAACTTCTGTCCAGCGACAGGCGCTGCTGGGAATCACCGGAGCAACTAACAGCGCAGGAACTGCATCCTTGTGGGCCTCTCTCCGCTGGAACTTTACGTAAAGGCGGGCCTTTGCTGCAAATGCCAGCGGACAGTACGGCACCTGAAATTATTTTCACTGAAAAGGTGAAAATCTCAATACCGAACAGAGACCAGCCACGAGGTTGCTTCTGATGACTTGTTTACGGACGGATCCAAATCCATTAAGGGCACAGGAGCCGGTATTTATAGACTGACCGCAAGGCAGAGGATATCTTTAAGCCTGGGAGAGCATACAACGGTCTTCCAGACAGAAGTATTCGCAATTGCAGCCTGCGCAGAACTGATTGCAAAGGGAGGCTGCACGAAGAGAAAAATAAACAAATGACTAATAGTCGGGCCGCCATCAAGGCAGTTATGAATTCTCTTACCAGATCAAAACTGGTAAAAGATTGTAAACAGCACCTCAATACACCGGCAGAAGACAACATCTTTGATTTGGGTGGCCGGACATGAGGATATCAGAGGCAATATAATAGCCGATGAACTAGCCAAGGAGGATACTAAGAAACACTTCATAGGACCAGAGCCCGTATGTGAAATCACAAGGGATTCCACTAGAATGGAGATTTGGTCGTGGTTAGATAAAGAAAGTAAAAGAAAAAATGGAGGTCGACTGAAGGTCAACTCCACAGTAAAGCGCTAATAAGGGACGAGGGTGCTAAGTTCTCTGAAAACCTAATTAGACGCAATAAAAAGCAAGTTAAGACCATTGTTGGGTTATAACTGGACACTGTCCCTTAAGGAAGCATCTATACAACACGGGTAGGGTAAGCGAACCCTGGTGCAGGAGATGCGAGTTACAGAAGAAAACAAGATTACATGTAATCTGCACATGTGAGGAAGTGAAGGTACTCAGGCAGAAACATTTCGGAAGGATCTATTGGAGCCTTCGAGGGTACTCAAGTTTCCAATAGGCAAGACTTCATAGAGGACAGTAACCTTCTCAACTAGAAATGAGAGTTTCAATAGGGATGGTCGAAAGAGCACCCAACTCAAGTGCCTGGACTACAGGTGATCAATCCTAACTTAATAGATAGATAGATAGATGTGGACAACAACCTATTGAACTTAACGAAATTACATCTACAGATGATACACTTGAGTAGCAAATACCGAAGCAAACGGCAACCGAATTAGCAAGTCTAGTAGCGAAAACATATTAATCAAATGTTTATTACAATAAATATCATCACATTTCTATGAAGACATTTATTTTATTCTAACGTCGTTTAGTCGTTAGTTTTACTACGATTCATTACTAACTTGTTAATGGCAAAAATATACTGTTAGTTACTGTTTGTAGATATATTATTTTAATTGAAATATACTTCACAGATATATCTATCATTAAAAAGAATTAATAATAATAATAATAATTACGTAGTACGCATATTAAAGAAACATATTTGATTACCTGCATTCTCGTGTAAAATATTGTATTTAACAAAGCTTTAATATTTTATTGCTTTTACAAAAGATACTATGAAATTTGAACTAAACAGACATGCAATAGAATGACGAAAGAACAGAGTAGACCGTAAGCTAAATAAAAATGCAAAATATGGGTATTAACACCGTAAAAATGAATGTCAAAGAAAGTACGTTGGAGATACGGAGAAAATTCTAATTTTTATACATATTATTGTTATACATATTTGAAATTATGAGGTATACAAAGCCTACATAACACATCACTCAATAAGTCACCGATCTAATTAAGAAAATCATATTTTTTCATAAATTTCACTTTATTAATCAACGTACTCTCCTTCAAAGGATATACATTCACTCTAACGCTCCTCTAACTTTTCGATGCCCTTTATGTGAAAAAGGATTTGTCCTTGCTCCCAAAATAAGCCTCAGTTTCGGCAATCACTTCTTCACTTGAGCCAAATTTCTTAGAGCATCTTTGTCAGGTCAACAAAAACCCAGTACTCACTGGGGAGCCAAATCTGGAGAGTACAGTGGGTGGGGAAGCAATTCAAAACGTAATTTATCAAATTTAATATTTTGTTTTTATTGACTTACGACACGGATGATTGTCCTGGTGAAACAGCACTTTTTTCTTTTGCATGTCGAGGCGTTTATTCTTGCTTTCTACACACTCAATCGCTTCAATAATGCCATGTAATATTCAACAAAATTCCATGAGCGTCCCCAAATACGAATGCCATAATCTTGGCAGCCGACTTTTAAGTTTTTGGTCGCTTTGGACGACTTTTAGCGGCTGCTGTCCATCCAGCTGACGATCTTTTTGATTCAGGCGTGTAGTGGCGGATCCATGTTTCATCCATTATCATATACCGATGCAAAAAATCCTTTTTATTCCGCTTGAACAGCTCCAAACAGCACTCTGAATCGTCGACGCGTTGTTGTTTCTGGTCCGGTGTGAGCAAACGCGGCACCCATTTCGAAAGCATGCCCAAATTTTCCTGTAAAATTGTAAAGACACTGCCTCCTGATATCTTCAAGGTGTCAGCTATCTCACGCAACTTAATTTTACGGTCTTTTGACTACGTTGTGGACATGTTTTTATGTTTTCCGGAACAACTGTCGATTTTGAGCGACCAAAGCATTCAGCATAATCGGTGCTTGTACGACTGCGTTTAAATTCAGCATACCAGTCAATAATAGTTGATTACCCTGGCGCATTTCCCCATAATGCTTATCAAGCCACTGTTTAGTTCCAAAAGTATATTTTCCCTTCAAAAAACAGTGTTTAATCAACACACGAAATTCCGTTGTATCCATTATCTTGAAAATCACAAAACTGGAATCACTAAATTAGTTATAACCTCTAAACTAACGGTCAGTTTGCCATGAAATTTTGACACATTCTGTTTGAAGGTTAGTACCTACTGTCCCAAAAATCACGTGGGTCTGTCAACAATGTTGCCATGTATACGAGAACCGGAAAATTCCCCGACTACAATTTACCGACAAACAATTCCCCGACAGGAAAGTTCCCCGAAGGTTAAATTTCCCGACAAATAATAATGGGGAAAATTAAACTTCGAATTTAACCTTCGAGAAATTTTCCTGTCGGGGAATTGTTTGTCGGTGAATTGTAGTTGGGGAATTTTCCGTCGGTAAATTCTTTTCGGGGAATTTTCCTAGATTCTATATACATATGTCAGCCCGGGGACTTATTGAGTGATGTGTTATATAACTGTACTATAAATTGGAGCAAAGAAATCAATATTTCAGTCTTTAAATTTTGCATCGCCAGGCCTTACACAACATAATCAGCAGACACCGATCTAGCTCGGACAATTCGTGGATTGTCAGCTTCGCTAGCCCTGAATAGATCGAAACTATGTGGTCTAGTTCTAATGCATGATCTATTTTCATTGCTTGCGCTTACAGTATACTATGCGCGCCTATTACAAGGATTTTTTGGTTTGTTATATTGTTACATTTCTCGATATTTTTATATTTTATATTAGTGATAACTCTCATCTTTTCAGATGTAGTAATGACTGGTTTTCCAAACAAAGGTTTGAACATAATGGCTTTGTAAAGGATTTGAAATAAAAAAATCAGTTAATGTAACCAATTCTTTCAATTAAAAGATGTTTTAAATTATTTTAAATTTCTAAAATTTGCCTAAACTGAAGAAACTACAATGCTACGACCTTACATATAATGAATAGTCTTGAAGTACATACACAATTTTATGACTTTTATTAATTTAATCTCCGGTTACAAAAAAAAAAATATGTACTCCAATATCGTTCCATTTCAAAAGGGGACATATCAACGGGAAATATCAACGGTTTCATTTAAAAAATAATGGGATACAAACTACTGATATTGACAATAAGTAACGTATACATTGGTATCTTGGTATTACTTGCTGATTACACAAATTTAATTTTGTTGTATATTTGGTTTGAGTTAAAGTTATCGGATCCATATAGGATATTTGTTTAAAGTACTAGAATGTAACAGTAAAAGAAGTTAAACGTATGCGTTATATGATTTGTAGGTACTGGATCATTATTATGCGCTTAAGTATGCCATTACACCACTACAAGATGCGAATAATACATTCAAAGCTCTTGAACCACTACAATCGCATACATACATAAGTACCCCGTCATACGATGATTTTAAATGGAACAAATCTTTTATAAATGTATCGTAAATTATATCTCCATAAATTATAATTGCATTTAATTACATTTCATTTTTTACATTTAATTATTTTACATTACATCGCACGTTGCACATCGTGCCCACTTTACAGCGTTCCATTACGTGCTATATCATTTAAGTCTGCGAAAGTGTCATTATATTGTTCAACATATCGCAATTTACACTTCTATGTTTTAATACTAAGTAGGAGGTGGAAGGATTAATTAGTAAACATTCATCGAACTGTTCGTTCTTCTGCAACGCGTCTTATTATTGTCACTTCAGTAAATTGAATGGATTTGCATTACACAATTCCTCGATGTCAGGTATTAATAAGTGCAAATCTCCTTTATCACGTAACGCTTATGGCCTTATAACATTATAAATGTATTGGTTTGAAGGGAAGCTTTGGAGAGTTCACAAGAAACTCGTTTATGTTTCATTTTAATGTTTGTATCTATCGTATTCCTTCAAGGACTTGTCGTTATTGTCGCTGGAGTTGAATACTAGTTATTGATGTGCATGGATGGATTTATTGCAAAGTCTTGTAGATTTTCGTGGAAATTTAAAATTATTCAGAAAAACAGAACGTACATATTAAAATATAATAGATTGTTATCCAGATCTTGCAGAAAAAATGAAATTGTACCTAACACTTGCTTATATTTTTGTATGAAATATTCCAGTATTAATATTAATATATGTATATTATTATAGTGTTATTATATGCCCAAAACAAGTTCATTCAACTTTTTTGCAGGGCAAATAAACAATGGATATGTAATTGATGTGGAAGTCTAAATCTGGCTTGGCCTTTTGGATCTAGCAAAATTCCCCGAAAACAATTCACCGAGGGAAAATTCCCCGACTACAATTCACCGACAAACAATTCCCCGACAGGAAAATTTCCCGACAAACAATTCAACGAATGGAAAATTCCCCGACTGATCTTAATTTCTAATTACAAGGTTTTTATATTATAAAAATACCTTAACTAAGCAAAACCTATATTTTAGTAAAATTCTTAGAATTATGATCTAATGCTGATCTTAAGATGATCCCACCGCTGCAGGTGCAATACGTGACCTATATTTTATTTAAAGAGATTGGTATTCTTTTGAATCTTTTCGATTACTTGCGTGGTATAGCCCATAACCTTAATTATTAAGTACAATAAAAAGTAGTAGGCCTTGTACAGGATGGTCAGATAAGAATGCAAAGTGTTCTATCCCTACAAATATTTATCGTAGAGACTTACGGTAAAAATGTATAATACTAAAGTGGTCAAAAAAAGACCGTGGAAAATTTTTCAGATTTCCAAGATGGTAGCCAGGGGGCGTAACCGGCATCTTAAACATTTAAAGTGATTTTTCACTGAAATCCACCCAGTAAATGTTACCAAAAAATATATGCTTTTTAATGCTAAGCTTTACTCGAGTAATTTTTGTTTAACACTTTTTGAGTATCTATTAAAATAAAGTGGTGAGGGGTAATTAAATTTTTTTTTTAATAAACAGCTGTAACTCCTAAACGACTGAACTGACTGAACTAAGAATAGATTTATTATTTAAAAATTATAAATTATGCAATTGAATCTTGAAGAAACACAAATAAATAACAATAAATACCGATGTAATGGCGGCTTTTAAAATTATATGATAACTAAATCTTCTTTCTGCAATATTTCAGGCTACGAATAAGATATCGAAATACGGTTTTCTCTATTTAGGTATCATTTCGCTACATTTCTATGAAAAAAAGTCATATTATTGCATTTAATTTTTTAGAGCATTTTGCAATTTTCCGTTATTATATCAAAACGCGCGCTCTAGCGGCATCACTAAGAAATAGACATATCATAGGTGAAATAGGTTTGATTGAACAATAAATGCTTTTTTCAATGAGACCAAGTTTGTTAAAATCAGTTCAGTCGTTTAGGAGTTACAGCTGTTTATTTAAAAAAAGATTTAATTACTCCCCACCACTTTATTTTAATAGACAAGTAAAAAACTGTTAAACAAAAATTACTCGAGTAAAGCTTAGCTTTTGAAAGCATATATTTTTGGTAACATTTACTGAGTGGATTTCAGTGAAAAATCAATTTAAAGATTTAAGATGCCGGTTACGCCCCCTGGCGACCATCTTGGAAATCTGAAAATATTTTTGTGGTCTTCTTTTGACCACTTTAGTATTAGAAATTTGTATCGCAAGTCTCCACGATGAATAGTTTCAGAGATACAGCACTTTGCATTCTTATCTGACCACCCTGTACATAAGAGAAATCCCTTTTCGATTATTGTTGTTATTATTACAATTATGCAAAAAAAAACAAAAAACAAAAAAGAGGACAAAAAACTTCTATTATAGAAAAAATCCAAAAAAACTAAAAACGCCATCCGGTGAATTATTTGTCGGGAAATTTTACTGTCTTCTTGGTCTTGTTGGGGAATTGTAGACTGGGAATTTTTCGAGGGTGAATTGTTTTCGGGTAATTTTTCGGTTCCCTGGCCTTTTATAGGTCCGTTTATATTGGTTCGCTAAATTAGACTATTACACTGTAATTTAACAAATCCAATTTTTTTCTGATGGAATATCTTTTTAATAGCTACATGTCCTAACTGTATGTTAACAAAAGCTGAGATCTATTTTTTTAATAATTTACTGTTATTTCTAGATTGCGGGTAGTTTGTCCTGCTCCAACCTCCTCACAATTTCCACAATCTATTTTACTTATATCTGATTTCTTCAAAGAGATGTGGATACATTCAAGGCTAAATTTTAATATTTTATTTAGGGTATTGTTAGAGAAAGCGAATTGTAAATAATATTTTTTTGAATAAACCGGAAAAGACAAACTCCAGACTGTGTGGTAAGCTAAGCTAACATTCCTACAAGATTTGATTTCATGGATGGTGCTCTTAAATGTCCTAGCACTTTATGAATTTAAAAGGTGTTGCCTAACTTTTTTTATGTATGTTATGTAGAATCTTATTACGGACTGTTCGGAACGAAGTGTACAATTGATACTCAAGTAGTAAAGGTATTTTTTTTTAAATAGAACATACTGCAAATTTTGACGTTACATGATGTAGCATAATATTCTCTTTCTAACAGCTAGAGATGCTTCTATACCAATCTGTGATGGTTTTCTTGCAAATAATATTTGTTATGTGCAAAGGATTAAAATATTTTAATTAAAAATTATTTATAAACACGCTTGTACTACAACTATCTGTCAAAGTTATTCCTAATAACTTGCTGACATTGGTGTTACAGAAGAAATAAAATCGTTGTCGATTTTGAAGATTATACAAAATACGACTTTTTAGTCCTATGAATATAAAAAATTTCGAAAATATAAACAAAACTTTAGATGTTTCGGCAGATGAAGAATAAAATGAGCAAAACGCCTATAAGAACAGACAAAGTTAATAAATGTGTTCGCGTATTTCTATACTCATCCACACAGTTCCATACGAATAACTTCTCAGAAAATGACAATCTCGTGTTCCTCTATTCACTCCATACTTTCAAAATATTAAATGCACGCCTGCGTGTTAAATGTGCTCTTGGGAATGAATCTCCTCCTCCAATTTAATTTTACAGTATTATATGGACGGATGATAAACAAGCATTATTATTATTTTCTATAAATCTCTATTGCAAAGGTATTTTCTCGTTGCCCCATGCCATAATATGCTGACAAAGCACCTTCTGCACGAACTTTATAGGATATTGAAAGCTCTATATACTTTATATAATTTGTTAATTTAGTTTTTCTATTTTCATAGTTGATAATTAAATTTTCATTAGTCGTGTTCAGTCAGCACATCGGTAAGTCACGGTAAGTAATGGTAAGTGAAGTGCCGCACTGTATATGTCATTAAGTATTCAGTTCACTACTCCACTAATCTGTACTTACCGGTGACTTACCGATGTGATAACTGAACGTGACCATTGTTTTTTACAGCAAATTTCATCAAATCCGTTTTGTTTGCGTTTAATCTCCAACTATTTTCTTTGAACCATACATATCATATAGGTAGGTAATTAGGTTAATTATTTTGTCTTGAAGTATTTCATCATTTTGTTGCTCGAAATAAACTTTTAGATACATAAAAGAGCAACGCTCCTAGATACCTTGCGATACACCTCTTTCTGGTTGCTGCCACTGAAATGTAAATATTTTGTTGTTGGAATTTATTTGGACACATACAGGGTCCGGCAACGAAGCGAGGACGGAAGATTACACGCTTATTTGAAAGTTTGTCAAATATTTAGTCATGGGATATTCTTCCGCACCATCAAGTGCACGTTTTAAAAATATTTTGTTTTATACAGGGTGTTCCAGATGGAAATGCCAGACTAAAGTTGCATTTTTTTTAATGGAACACCCTATATATTAATAGAGAAAATGATCCGCGCTTAAAAGCTGGTTACAACGATATAATGTTGTATAGGTCTAAAGTTGATAGTTTCTATGTAAACAATTATTTTACTTGATAAATTGATACATTTCAGTAGGCTATTCTGCATAGGGAAAAACAAAAGATTCGAAACCAACAGAGTAGAATATTTTTTACTAGTATGGACTGTCGTTACTATGTGTAATAAATTCTGCAACTGTTCGCTTTATACAGGGTGTTCACAATTTTGCAAAATCGAAGAAATCTCAAAAATTTAAAAACATGGAACACCTTGTATATTGTCAGCTCATTGGAAAGCCCTTTTACTACGCTTTCTATTGATACCTTATTTGATGCATTTAGGATAGATCATTTTCTAATTATTTCTTTTTAAAGTTGAATTCATGAGAACTGCTTGTATTTTTAATAGCTAATTTGCACTTCAAACCTACTATAAGATCGAATATTCAACAAATAATCCATAAATGGTCTATAACAAGGAGAAACTCCATTTAGTATGAGAGACAATTGATTTTCATTCAGCGGTGAAAGCAAACATTAAATTAATATAAAGTAATATAGCATTTTCAATGGATTCACTGCTAATCAAGTTTTCTGGTGTTTTAGCTTGTATACTTAATAACCAAGTTGTAATAAAATTCATTTTGTGTTATACCTACAGTATTTCGTTCCATCTTTAAAAGCAATTGTTATATTGACTAATTTTAGTAGGTACCTACTCAAGAAATGGTAAATATGATATTTATTCTTGAGGAGTGTACAACAAATTGTTTCCTAGCAAGTAGAGTATATGCAGAGAGATTTCCAAACCTTGAAAGAAGACCGGAAGTATTGAAAGATTATTAGAGTAATTTATAGAAACTGATGGTGTAACCTAGAAGAAGGGCGAAACCAACAAACTGGTAATCAATAAACAAAGCGAACTGGCCGTATTATTAACAATACAGGAAAATCCACATTCAGAACATTTAGAGCGAGTAAGGCCAGCTAGAAAAGAGATAGATCTAGAGTGGGGCGGTTATAAAACATATACGAAATTAACGCATTGGCGAGCGTGCTATTCTGTATGTTTTACAACCGCTCCACTCTAGATCTATCTCTTTCTAGCTGGCCTTAGTCGCTCTAAATGTTCTGTATGTGGAGAGATGTAAGTATAGATGGTATTTCAAAGGTAACAGCTATTGAAAGTAGGAGCTCGTGTTTGTTGAGTATCTACTAAAATTAATCATTATAATAATTTATTTCAAAAATTGAACGAAATACTGTATAACACAAAACGAAATTTTTTACAACTTGGTTATTAGTATACAAGCTTAAAACTGACACCGCTGAGTGAAAATCAATTGTTTCTCATACTAAATTGAGTTTCTCCTTGTTATAGATCATTTATGGATTATTTGTTGAATATCCGATCTTACAGTAGGTTTGAAGTGCAAGTTAGCTTCTAAGAATACAAGCATTTCTCATTAATTAAACTTTAAAAAGAAATAATTAGAAAATGATCTATCCTAAATGCATCAAATGAGGTATCAATAGAAAGCGTAGTAAAAGGGCTTTCCAATGAGCTGACAATATACAGGGTGTTCCATTTAAAATTTTTGAGATTTCTTCGATTTTGCAAAATTGTGAACACCCTGTATAAAGCGAACAGTTGCAGAATTTATTTCACATAGTAACGACAGTCCATACTAGTAAAAAATATTCTACACTGTTGGTTTCGAATCTTTTGTTTTTCCCTATGCAGAATAGCCTACTGAAATGTATCAATTTATCAAGTAAAATAATTGTTTACATAGAAACTATCAACTTTAGACCTATACAACATTATATCGTTGTAACCAGCTTTCAAGCGCGGATCATTTTCTCTATTAATATACAGGGTGTTCCATTTAAAAAAATGCAACTTTAGTCTGGCATTTCCATCTGGAACACCCTGTATAAAACAAAATATTTTTAAAACGTGCACTTGATGGTGCGGAAGAATATCCGATGACTAAATATTTGACAAACTTTCAAATAAGCGTGTAATCTTCCGTCCCCGCTTCGTTGCCGGACCCTGTATATGATTAGTCAAATATGATTTTATTATACACTACAGCTCGGAAGCCCTATTGTCCTAGTTTCTCCATGAAATCTTTTGTGATGTACATCGTTGTAAATTGTCGACAGATCCACTGCTAGTTCTTTTTTTTTCATTTACTGCTTCAATTATTTTGTTAGTAGACATATACATATATCGCCCTGGAAGTCGACCTTCCTTGGATATATACGCTTTTAACAGTAGTCAAAAGATTGCAGAATTCATCAAAATTTGTCAATTGAATTAATGTATATAATATAATAAATGTACATGATATGCCCATACAATTTTTTATTAATTTGGTGGGCAGTCCATCAGAGCAGACTGCTGGTCTATATCTCAGTGCATTAATAATATTATAAACTTCAATCGAATCTTTGTCATGTAAAACCATCGATTTTTCATTTATTTGGACATCTACTGCACTGCCATGATTTCTTACAGGTTTACCGACATTAACGCAATTTGAATTAAAATCATTCGTGCATGTCGTTGTCAGTTTTACCATTGTCAATATATTGCTTCCAATCTTTTTCAATAAGATTGTTAACTAGGTTCCAAGTAGCATTCATTTTGTTGTCCGGCTGTAGGATGTGTTATAATGTTTTGTACTGTGTTGTATTATTGAATCTAAATAATTACAGTAATTTTTTAATTATAATGTCCCAATTTATTTGTTTCAACTGTTCTCTTATATGATATAGTTTGTCTTCCGATAGGATTCTTGCGATTGACTCCTCTTTATCAAATTGTAGTTAGAAAGTTACAAAATGACTTCTTTAATTGTAATGATCTGATAAAGCAGACTCGTTTATTTTTCTTTACTATAAAAGATTAAAGTAGATTTAATGAAGATGCTATCAATAAGCGTAGCACTTGCTTCATCTTCTCGGCTTGCTTCTGTAATCGTTTGAATTAATCAAAACGACCTTAATAAATCTAAAGGTTTTTATTTTCTTTTCTGCTGCATTGATAAGATTTATGTTAAGTTCTTCACTGGATCTCTTGGTGTAGAAGTAGAACACTAAACACTTTAACCCACTGAACACCAAACAAGTTTTAAGTTTGCCATTTTGTGTTGAACACAATGATGGGAATCTGAAGGAATGTAGCGAAGTGTACTGGTTTCCTTTCTATACAGGTCAGACTCCCATCATTGTGTTCAACACAAAATGGCAAGCCTGAATTTTTTGGTCCACAGACTTCTCACTTTTCCCTTGAACAAGGCGAGGTATGAGAACGAGCTTAAAATTATAAAAGATGCGGCCAAGTGTAATGGTTTCCAGCCTCAGCACATCTATAAGTTAATTAGGAAGTTTAATTATAAGAAAACTGTGAAAGAATCTACGACTTTTCGAGAGGAAGTTAAAGCTTCACCCGTTGTGACCCTCCCTTACGCTCCCTTTATCACTAAAGGTTTGAGTAAAATCTTCAAAGAGCTAGATCTCAGAATAGTTTACAGTTCTGAGACTAGTTTACGAAGTCTCATCGGTAACCCTAAAGATAAAATACAACCTCTAGAAAAGTCAGGTATTTACGAAATCAATTGTAAAGATTGTAACCAAAAATATATTGGGCAAACCAGGAGAGCAGTCTCAACTAGATTCAAAGAGCATATGGCTCATCTTAGATTTAATAGAATTGAGAAATCGAGCGTTGCCCAACACATTTTTGAAACAGATCACAACATCGATCATACGAATGTTAAATTAATTAGACAAATAAACAATTGTAAGTTTCTAAATGTTTTCGAAAGTTTAGAAATATATAAAAATAAGTCATGTGTAATGAACTGTGACAAAGGACCTATACCGTATTCGTCATTGTTTTCGTTAATCGGAAATTAATGATGCGTATCGGATTGACCGTGCATAACATTTAGGTTACCTGTTTTTGTAGATTTTATTTTAATTTAGTTTTATTATCGCCTTGATAATGACAGCATTGCTGTTGAAAGGCGTCGGTGTTTTAGTTAAAACTTGTTTGGTGTTCAGTGGGTTAAAGTGTTTAGTGTTCAAGATTTATGTTGAAGTCAACACACAGTACAATCAAATATTTATTTATATTCATACTATAAATTTGAATTTGGCACAGCATTATCGATGAACATGCCATTACGGATTTCACACTTTTGTATTTCAAAAAGGCTCAACTCAAATGCATGGACATTTTCGGAAACGCCAATGCACGATCTTCCACTTTTAAGTGACCTCTGGAGATAGAATATTGACGCTCGTCTGTAATTTTAAATGTTAAAGCAAATATATTTTTATTAAAAAGTAATATGTGATCACATTCAATTGTATCTCTGATATTTCTCGATGTAATACACCAAACACTTCCTATCAGCGCCACCTTTTAGCACATTTTGTAAGTAGATAACATTAGCGGAAGACCAGCATTCTATGCATGTTTAAAAGTGCACCTACACATGTAAATTCGTAAATACAACCGCGTACGCACTTACTCATATCATTACTATCGTAAAAGGCCAATATAATTCTTCACCGTTATGCTTTTGTAACGATACGTCTACCTCTTTCATTTGTGTAGTGAATAAACAACACAATGACGACAAAATTGTTATTTGAATTACACAAATTATCCGTCATGAATGTAGTGTTAAGATGATAAACATAGGTATTATCGCGAATTACTACAACAACAATAAAACTACCGCAAGCACATAAAATATATTTTACGACTACATTATTAGGCGATTTTGCAAATTTACTACTACTAATTTAGAAGAAATGTTAATCATCCGCAGCAAATCTGCAAATCTGGTAGCAATAAAATATAGGTAGCTTGTGAAATGATTATTGCTAAATTACCATTTAATTTTTTTCTTAGATATCTAAATACACTGACCGAAAAATGTCTACTATGAACTGATGTGTAATTATTTGAACAACCTTCTTTGCCTTTATCACACCTAATTTTCTTAAAAGTTCGTCAAAAATAATAGAAAACGCTCAATGCAACATCAAAGTTGAAAGATTTAATATTTACAATTACAAACAAGCAATGATGGATCTCCAGAGAGTTTTTGACAAGATAACAAAATTAAGACATACTGAAATTGTTCTAACAAAGACATAATATGAACTGAAATAATAAAATTGAAACCGCTACAATGACAGTGGAAATAATGCACTTTTTGACAGTTTTTATATTGAATTACATTACATATTTCTCAAAGTATACAGCTAGCAACAGCTGCAACTATAATTGTGTTTCGTCTTCGGTCGTAGGTACAGTGATGTGCTTTAGTACTAACTCACCCCTCGAGGGCAGTCGGCTATATATCACATCTACATAAGGGTTATATTTATAAAGTTTTATGGCACTTTGAGTCAGTACTAAAGCACATCACTGTACATGAAAGTAAATGGTATACTCTACCTACATACCTATACATATGATTAAAATTTTACAATCAAATATTACTTAATATTAACTAATTAATTTAGATGTGTGTTTACGTGTACGTGTGTGCGTAAATGCTTTAAAATCCCCGTTTCTTAACTTTCTTTCTTCGTTTTAACGATGCTCTAACCGCAACTAGATGGATTCCTCGATGTTTTGTCAATTTCGGGTTTTCTGCTTCAAATCTTCAGTATATTAACGTTTCCTACGAAATCTCACGTAGAATACTACTGTTTTTCATAAATTAAAGGAAATCCATATTCGGTACTAATAGTTGCAAGTTTACAACTACCAGAGTCAGAATTGATCAAGTTTTAAAAGCTATGCACACTTTATTATTATTATTATTATTATTATATACATCAGGGTGAGGCATTAGTGCGTCAAAGCTCAATATATCCCTTATTATTGAAGATATCAAAAAACTTTATCTACAAGAATCATAGACAGTCTTAAGCTACATATTTTAAAATTAATTTCATATATACAGGGTGTTCCATATCGCTAGGGTGAACCAAACATACATTTTCTTAAATGGGACACACAATATATTATTTCAAATTTGGATTAAGCCCATCTTCCTCGTTCTTTCAATATAAGGTTTTATTCAGTTATACCGAGTATTTCAGAAGTTATGGTCAATTTTGTGTGAAAATCGTTGCGCATTTAACGTCCTGTGTATTCCATACGAAACAGCTTGAAATTATTTTTTTACTGGAATAACTTTTTTACACTTTTATAACGAAGTAGTGTTTTCCCAATATTACGAAAACTGTGTACAAGGCGATTCAAACCACAAATGCATTATTTTCTAATTATTTATTTAATGGAACACCCTGTATTTTATATTAAGAAAGGGAAGAATACTTGATATACTTTCATTTTCATTAACTATTCCCTATATCTAAAGTGGTTAGTTTCTGAGATATTTAATGATTTTTTAAAAAATGTGAGCATTTTGGCAATAATTGGAATATAATACATTAGCCATGAAAAAGTGACATTAGAAAAGCCTGAATATTATTTATCAGTTAATCAACTAGTTTTATTTGTTAGTATAGTTTGTTAGATTTTGCCAATTTAATTACCCTTTAAAATGAATTTTTCTGTTGAGGAATTGACAGACATGATATGGGTACTAGGAGAGTGCATGAAAAATTGTCTACTTGCTAAACGAATTTACCAGGAGGTTATTGTTTCAGGTTGTCGTCGGGCAGGATCGACGACAACCTGAAACAATAACGCTGGAAAGGTTAATGGATCGCTTTACTCGGACAGGTTACGAACAATCTACATATTAGTACCAGAGAAATATCGCGGCAACAAGATATTAGTCAAAAGGCTGTCCGAAGAATACTCTGTAAAAATAAATTTCATCCATATCGTATGCGATTGCATCAAGAGTTACTCGACAATGACTTGCCCCGTAGAGTTGCTTTTTGCGAATGGGCTCAACAACAAATCCGCAACCAAAGAGATTTCTTTAATTTTGTTCTTTTATTATGCTACAAGTAATCCCTATTTTGTAGGAAATTATAGTCAAAATAGGTGGTCTTGGAATGTATGGGGTAGAATAATTGGCGACTACGTGATTGGACCACATTTTTTCACAGGCCGAGTGAATGGTCTGGTTTATTTAGACTTCTTAGAAAACCATTTACCATTATTGCTGGAAAATGTTCCCATCAATATTCGTCACAATATGTGGTATTTACATGACGGGGCTCCGGTACATCACACTAGACCGATTCATATTTATTTAAATACACATTTTCCTGCAAGGTGGATAGGAAGAGGAGGACCAACTACATGGCCAGCCCGATCCCCAGAGCTAACTAAAATTGACTTTCATGTGGGGTTATGTAAAAGACTTTGTTCCATAGCATTAATATAGAAATGTTAAGAAATGTAAGTCGATCATTCGAAAGACGGCTGCAATGTTGTACTGATGTTTTTGGAGGACATTTTGAGCATTTATTGTGAACCTTGTTGTATTTAAACTTTAGCTAAAATGGTAAAATATTAATTATCGGTATAAGGTTTTTATTTTGTAGTTAAATTTAATAAGATTATTTTAATTAATGATTTAGCATTTTTCTAATGTCACTTTTTCATGGCTAATGTATTACATTCCAAATATTGCCAAAATGCTCAAATTTTTTTAAAAATCATTAAATACCTCAGAAACTAACCATTTTAGATATAGGGACTGGTTAATGAAAATGAAAGTATATCAAGTATTCTTCCCTTTCTTAATATAAAATACAGGGTGTTCCATTTAAAAAAAATTAGAAAATAATACATTTGTGGTTTGAATCGCCCTGTACACAGTTTTCGTAATATTGGGAAAACACCACTTCGTTATAAAAGTGTAACAGTATGAAAAAGTTACTCCAGTAAAAAAATAATTTGAAGCTGTTTCGTATGGAATACACAGGACGTTAAATACGTAACGATTTTCACACAAAATTGACCATAACTTCTGAAATACTCGGTATAACTCAATGAAACTTTATATTGAAAGAACGAAGAAGATGGGCTTAATCCAAATTTGAAATAATATATAGTGTGTCCTATTTAAGAAAATGTATGTTTGGTTCACCCTAGCGATATGAAACATCCTGTATATACGAAATTAATTTTAAAATGTGTAGCTTAAGACTGTCTATGATTCTTGTAGATAAAGTTTTTTGATATCTTCAATATTAAGGGATATATTGGGCTTTGACGCACTAATGCCTCAGCCTGTATATATACATATGTATATATGTACCATCTTTGGCAAACTCAATGCGAATTTTTCAGCGAGGAATTTCCATTTACTAAATAAAGGCTATACTTTGAAGCAAATTTAGTTTCTCTAAAAAAAAGTACTGCTTTGATGACTTCTTTAGAGTAATTAAATTCACTTTAAAGCAAAGCCTTTATTTACAAAATCAACATTCCCCGATAAGAAAATCGCATTTAAATTGCCAAAGATGGTACACATACAGCGTGTGTACTTAAGTTGGCGCCATATGGAAAACTTTGTTATCATAAGTTTTACGAAGAAAAGTAATTCTTTATAAAAATCTCTGCTTTCGAAAACAATAATATTCAGCTATTCACATTTGACATCGAATGTACAGGGTGTCCACAAAGCGAAAAAGTTCGATAGGAATTTTTTTACCACTTCAATTTTAAATTAAATTTTGCAAATCCTACTTGTGAAACATGTTATCTCGTATCTTAATTAAACAGTCATCTTACTTCAAATGTTTAATCGCCTATATGTAACATTTTAGCAACGCATGTAAACAAACATAATAATAAAGTAATAGCCAACAAAATAATGACTTTTCTACTATCAAACACAAAAATGAAAGGAATATTTTATAATCTAGTTTACTCTGACAATGACATTTCTTTTTCTGAACGTCAGTGTAGTAACAAATAAACAAATATGCCGGCGACATGGAGTTTAGAAGAGAAAATTGAAATTGTATTAATTGTGGGTGACAAGTATCGAGAAGCTGCAGACATCTTTAATCACCGACATCCACGGAAACATATTCACCAGTCGACAGTGACGAAAATTTTTAATAAATTCAAAACAGCTAGAAATGTTTTCAACAAATATACCAACGAGGGCAAGCGTCAAAAAATTGAAGTGGTAAAAACTTCCTATCGAAATTTTCCGCTTTGTGGACAGCCTGTACATGAGTTGATTGATAGTTTTCGAAAGCAGACATTTTTATAAAAAATTACTTTTTTTCGTAAAACTTATAGTAACAAAGTTTTCCGTATGGCGCCAAGTTAAGTAAACACGTTAAACAACCCAGATACTCGGCATATTGTAAACAGCATTACATACAATGGTGAAACATAGTATGTATGCGTTAGAATGACGGAGATGATGATATGACATAGAAGTACGGTGTTGGCAAAGTCGAATTATTGCATTGTGTACTCTCGTAGCTGTGACATGCTGACAATTTGCATATGTCAAAAATATTCATTGCATTTTTTCATAAAATAAATCGAATTCTATAGAAAATAATTCAAGTTTAATTCGGAAACGAATTCCGACCCAAACATTTAGCTTCTGTTGGTATTGCATTTTTAAAACTAAGTATACTAATATCTGTATTTTCCCGGAATCAATATCGGACGATGGACGGATTGTGGCGTCCATGAAGCGAAAAAGGGGATTAATCAGTGAACTAAACATCTCAGATAAAATTCTCTTCTCGGTCACGTTAATAATACTTATTCGTTCAGCTTTTGTATAAATAGACATCTTAAAGTCGTTTTCAAAATAAATTATAAGTTGAATTATTTAAATACGAATGAATCGAGGCTGACATATGACTGACATAAAAATAACCACCCTCTCACGACGCCCCCTTTGCATCATGTTGAGTTGTGGCACCATTGCACATATTAATATATTAGCATGTCTAAAATTTTTGTTGTCCAATGTGTATACAGGATTTTTCACGTAACCCGTTCGTTAGAAGTTTTCTATGTTATCGTCATAGGTTAGCTTGGAAAATGTAGGGTACGTAATCGTGTTACTTGGTCTTTCAAAATATAGTTATTTACGAACCAAGTGCGTGAAATCATATTTCGCGAATGAGTGACCAGTTTAAAGCGCGAGCCGGAGGCGAGCGCTTTATGGACACGAATTCGCGAAATGTTTCACGCACGAAGTTTGTACAATATTTTTTGTACGAGAACTATAATAATAATACATATTGTTAAATACGTTATCGTTTATGACCATATTGTTAAGGTTAGGGATTTATGATTTTAAAATGTCACTAAATTAATCAATTTCCAGGAAGTACCAACTTTACTTTTACGCACTCGTGCTTAAAGTGACTTTTTACGCACGCAAATCGAATCGTGAAATGACAGGTTTTGATAAGCGAGTACAAAATAGTTATTTACGAACCAAGTGCGTGAAATCATATTTCGCGAATGAGTGACCAGTTTATGGACACGAATTCGCGAAATGTTTCACGCACGAAGTTTGTACAATACTTTTTGTACGAGAACTATAATAATAAATACACACAAATTGTTAAATACGTTAGCGTTTATGACCATATTATTAAGGTTAGGGATTTATAATTTCAAAATGTCACTAAATTAATCAAGTTCCAGGAAGTACCAACTTTACTTTTACGCACTCGTGCTTAAAGTGACTTTTTACGCACGCAAATCGAATCGTGAAATGACAGGTTTTGATAAGCGAGTACAAAATAGTTATTTACGAACCAAGTGCGTGAAATCATTTTTCGCGAATGAGTGACCAGTTTATGGACACGAATTCGCGAAATGTTTCAGGCACGAAGTTTGTACAATATTTTTTGTACGAGAACTATAATAATAATAATACATATTGTTAAATACGTTATTGTTTATGACCATATATTATTAAGGTTAGGGATTTATGATTTTAAAATGTCACTGAATTAATCAAGTTCCAGTAAGTACCAACTTTACTTTTACGCACTCGTGCTTAAAGTGACTTTTTACGCACGCAAATCGAATCGTGAAATGACAGGTTTTGATAGGCGAGTACAAAATAGTTATTTACCAACCAAGTGCGTGAAATCATATTTCGCGAATGAGTGACACGAATTCGCGAAATGTTTCACGCACGAAGTTTGTACAATATTTTTTGTACGAGAACTATAATAATAATACATATTGTTATAGTTATTTACGAACCAAGTGCGTGAAATCATATTTCGCGAATGAGTGAGAGGCGAGCGCTTTATGGACACGAATTCGCGAAATGTTTCACGCACGAAGTTTGTACAATATTTTTTGTACGAGAACTATAATAATAATACATATTGTTAAATACGTGATCGTTTATGACCATATTATTAAGGTTAGGGATTTATGATTTTAAAATGTCACTAAATTAATCAAGTTCCAGGAAGTACCAACTTTACTTTTACGCACTCGTGTTTAAAGTGACTTTTTACGCACGCAAATCGAATCGTGAAATGACAGGTTTTGATAGGCGAGTACAAAAAAATATTTTCATTCATGAAACATTTTCGGTTATACCGGAAGTCACCACTTTGATATTTTAAATGGAATATTATATATTTTATTGCTTTTTTAGATTCCTTATAAACTGAGATAATAGTTTTTTTTTGTTTTTTAATCCACTTTTTAAAACCACATATCTACGATGTAATTGAACCGAACTGCGTCATATTTCTGCTGCAGACAGCCAAAAGTAATATCTTTGACGAAAGGCGTAAATAGATTGAAAATGGCATTTTGTACTTCTTTAAAATCCTATGTATTGGTACAAAACTGTTCGGCTGCGCATGAAAATATCCCAAAACAACGATTTCATTTTCTTTGTATCCCATAATCCATTTTGGAACCCTTTTCTTGACTTGAATACCAAAGCGAATGAAGTTTGACTCTATCCGTTTGAATTTAGTTTTATTGTTGGTAAATGTTAGATATCGCTCATTAAAAAGCCGACAAGTTCTTCCAATAATTTGAAGAGAATCACCATGACTGTAGACAAAATTTAAAGTATCTCTATTGCATATTTGTAATCAACTTAAGAACCAGTAGACACGAAATAAATTTTGTGTCAATTTTGACAGATCACATTTACTTTCCAAGGCTTACTACTGATAATGTTCAATTTAGGAAACAATTATCAATAACTTTAAAACTATGACAGATAGGTATAGAGAAATCTACACCTGTACGATGCAAAATGCTTTTCCACTTACAATGGTGTGTTCATCTACAGGATGTTCCATTTAAAAATCACGACTTTTCTTTAATTGAAGATTACTTAAATAATCCCTAAATTTTGAACACCCGTAAGAGTATAATTAATTGTTTACGGGTTACTCAGAATCTTCTACCTTTGGCTGTCTCCAATTCTCAATTACACCGTAGATATGTGATTTTAAAAGTGCATTCAAAAATCAAAAAATTTCACAAAAATCAAAATAATTCGAAAACGGCTAATTTTTGACATAAGAAACCTTCATACAAACTATTATTATCTCACTTTATAAGGAATCTAAAAAAGCAATAAAATATATAATATTTCATTTAAAATATCAAAGTTGGCTATGACTTCCGGTATAACCGAAAGTGTCGTGAGTGAAAATATTTTATTTTGGCAGACCAAATAACAAGATTATGTATCCCACATTTTCAAAGCTAACCTATGACGTTAACATAGAAAACTTCTATAACGAACGGGTTACGTGAAAAATCCTGTATATAAAATTTAATGCCAACCCCAGATGCCAGTATTGCCAATATATGTATGTATAAGGCATACGAATTCACTCAAGGTTGACGATAGCGCTCAATCGTATGTGACGAAAATAATAAATGTTGAAATATGACATCTCTAAAGAATAAATTAAGATTTCTAAAGGTAATCAAAGTGTTATTATACTAATGTTATCTTAAATAGTAATTTTGAATAATAATAAAGCGATAAAGAAGATATGATTTCGAGATACATTGATACATTGCAAATTCTAATGAGCATTTAAAATACTATCAAAACATATGTTATGTGGATGATTCAAAATCACATAACAGTATTTATCACATAAAACTATTATATTGGCAATTACAAACTTGTAATGAATATATATTTTCTAAATTTAAAAATCCGGAGAAATCAATTTGAAGTACGGGATTATTACGGCTACATTAAACAACATACTGTTACGTTCATAGAAATATTTGTACTTACACAGGTTAACATTTTTACTTGGATAATTACTTTTCATGCGCAAAAAAAAATATTGAGATATCAAGAAAATATAATAAAACATCCGGATGTACAATCAGTTATTATTATCTGACCTCAAAACCTCCTGTTAATCCGCTACTTTCTCAAGATACAGCCAATCGTAAGCAGGTGATGTCTAGGTACGATCTTTCTTCGTAACTTTCATAAACAGCTTCCATTTGCAATTACAGTAGAATTAATTTAACCAATAGTAGTTCTAGACAACGTTGTACTATTGGTGGCTATCTAGTAATGTAATTGTGCGGGGAATAAGCAGCAGAAATCGAGTTACTGTTTAAGTAAGTAATGTTTATTATTATAATAGGTGTACAATTTAATTTGGTCAGATGTATTTCTACGTCACAGCCTCAAGAAGGAGTGGTTTAGCAACTTAGGTTATTAACATTTTGAATTAAGGTGTACAGAGACATGCCGTGAAGCTAACAGTTTGACAACTCAACTTGAACTCTAATACTACAATAATAGGCAAGTATTGTTCTATACATTTTATTTTTTACAATCATAATAAGTTCAATTAACTGCTCTTTCACTCAAACTTTGAATATATGACATTTAATTAATAATGCATTCCATAAAATGCTTACATATGTTATAAACATAGAGCTAGAAAGCAAACACTTCCTGAGGTATCTCCAAAACACGGGTAAAGATAAAGATAAAGTTTTAAAAGCTAAAGATAGCTAAATATACAATTATGACCAAAAGTATTGGGCGTTCGACAATTTACAGATTTTTTTAGTCCCCATTTTTTGCTTTGATAACAGCAGAAATCCTCTGGGTCATGTTGCAGCTGTGAGGCATGAATCAAAGCGTTTTGGCGCTGTTTTGGATGATATACTCTGCTTACTGATTCTGCATTTCGGAATAGGGACTGCGCTGGCCAATCTAACAAAACAATTCTATTGTCTATAAACCAGTGCATCATAATCGCTGATTTGTGTTTCCACCACATATATGTTCTGTTCAACATTTCGCCGACATGATTAGCAGCCATGCGCCCCAGATCACAACGCTGCTTTTCCATGCTCAACAGTAGGCACCAAGTAATCGAGATAAAATTTCTCGTTGACGCATCGTCTCGCTAAGATCACATTAGGTGTTGCGGCATTCAAAAAATTCATCACTTTTCCGAAAGCGGACTACGGGAAGGTAACTCGGATTACCTCGAAATTGTATTCGACAAACTACAAAACATTTGATTAATCCTCTATCATGATATTGAAAACTCCATTCAAAGAAACTTTTTTGTTATTTTCTAAAAGGCACGTCCTTTTTGGCCCGCATTTGTGAATTTTCTTCTTACCGATCGACCATTAACAGCATATCTTCATTTCTCTACATAGCCACCTTTCAGCTCACCAAATTTTTCTCAGCGATGTTCAATTGCTTCGACACCCTGTTTATAGTGAGAAACGTCCAGCTCCTCAAAATAGCCATCAACCGCAGACTCTGCCTCAATTTTTTCAAGTTTAGAAACAGTACCTAATCGGATGAGACTAAATCTGGCGAATGGGGTGCGTGAGGAAGCAATTCGAATTTTAATTCATTGATTTTGGCTATCGCGATAACGCACATGTGAACTGGTCCATTATCTTGATAAAAGAACACTTTATTTTTCGTCAAATGCGGCCGTTTTATCTTGATTTCATCACTCAGACGCTGCAATAAGTCAACTTGATTTTTTTGCAGAGATGTGTCAAAAACATGTATGTACCTACAATGTACTGCTATAATTACATGACAATATGAAGGAATGTATAACATTGGCATTCCCTTCTATAACAGCTGACATCTGACTAACGTTAAACAATCGTTCAAACAAAGAATTTATTTGAAAATGATGGACATCAATTTAAGCATCATTTAAATCATTAGGTCTGACAATTAAGTAATGAGACTGAGTGTATAAAAACTGTATATTTAAAAATTATTCATCAACTGCATGATCCTCTTCGAAATAGTTCCTTTTGGCACCAACACAGCGATTGCAGCGATTTTTCCAGACATCGCAGC
Source organism: Holotrichia oblita (assembly GCA_023690525.1). Classification (NCBI taxonomy): domain Eukaryota; kingdom Metazoa; phylum Arthropoda; class Insecta; order Coleoptera; family Scarabaeidae; genus Holotrichia; species Holotrichia oblita. The sequence goes on along the minus strand of CM043015.1, from coordinate 48,394,161 downwards.
AGTTCTGGAAAGCTTTGATCAGAATGTCCGACAGTAGCCGCGCCACGGCCTCTTGGATCTCTTCAATCCACTCAAAAGGCACTCCTTTAACCACTTGCTTGACTTTAGGGAACAAGCAAAAGTCGCAGGGTGATAAATCAGGCGAGTACTGCGACTGTGGTAACACCGCGGAGGTCAAAAACTGGGTCACACTGAACGCGGTGTGACAGGGCATGGTGGAGAATCCAAGGTCATGCGATCTCGAGAAACGTCTGTCCAGGTGGAACGAACTTCCTATGGACCACTCCGTAACTGTCGAAGACGTAGATGAACATGGTTTTCATGTTGGACTTGTTCATGCGACCTTTTTTTGGTCTCGGGTCATTTGGAGACAGCCACTCCAGCTCACCCTGGCGCTACGTTTCAGTTTCATATTGGAAGAACCAGCTCTCATCACCCGTAATAATCGGGTCAAGCAGCGTAGGATCGGTTTCTACCTGTTGCAAACAATTTTCAGCGACTGATATTCGACGGAGTTTTTGCTCTTCTGAAAGGTTGTCTAACAGTTTCGCGGTTGATATTTAGTTCGTCAGCCAACATTCAAATAGTTAATCGACGATTTTGGCAAATTAGTGTGTGCACGCGCTTCGCATGCGGATCAGTCCGCACTTCAACCGGTCTACCGCTTCGCACCTCGTCTTGTGCACGACTCAGAAAATTATCAATTATCTCCACACACTTTAAGTATTTACAATAAACTAAAGTTCAACAAAAGTAGGTATTTCGAAAATAAAATCAATGCAACCAACGATAATTCTAAAGCAATGTGGACAAACCTTTAAGAATTAATTAATAGTAACAATAGTAGAAGGCCTGAAAGTGTTGAGTTTCCTTCTGGAAGAGAGTCGCAAAACGTATGTACAGCAGAACAGTTTAATAATTACTTCATTGACAGTATCACTGAAATACATAACAGCATTGACGTTGCTTAAGATAATCTGCATTTTAATATGGTTGATACTGGAAACCAAATCTTACTTAACAAATTTGAACCACTGAGATTATCTGCATTGAAACGTGTAGTTACTTCTATGCAAAAGAAATCCACTACCGATGGTATTGATCCCACTATTGTTGGAGATGCTTTCCCCGTTATCGGTGAAACATTGCTGCAAATATAATTAATGAGTTCTTCAGAACGAGAGTCGTTCCGAGAATTTGGAAGACATCTACGGTTATTCCTATACCGAAGGTAAATAATGCTAGGAAGTGTGATGATTTTCGACTTATTAATATGATGCCCTCTTTGGAAAAGATCATTGAACAGGCTGCTAAAGAACAACTGGAGGAATTTATCGAAAGAAATAAAATTCTAGCAGACCGCATTTAGTCCGGATTTAGAAAAGGTCATTCATGTGAAACATCATTGAGTTTAATACTTGCAAATTGGAAGGAAGAAATAGAAAATAATAACAAAGTAGTTCAGTTTTTCTTGATCTCAAAAGAGCCTGTGAAACTATTGATCGAAATCGATTAATTAAATGGTTAGAAGACTATTTAACAGTCATAAATCAGAGAAATTTCTCTGGGGGTGCCGCAGGGTACGATTTTTGGTCCACTATTGTTTATTTTGTATATTAACAACCTGGGTACGGTTTCACAGGATTGTAATATAAACCTTCTTGCTAATGATACACTCGTGAGTGTGTATGATAGTGATATTGAGAGGGTTGTTAGGAAAATGAATCTTGAACTAAAAAATATTTCAAAATGGCTGAAAATGAATAAACTTAAGCTCAATACTTCAAAGACTAAAGCTATGGTAATTGGGACTAGGGTTAGTGATAGGACTAGTGTGATAGATTGTGGTATTTCTATTGATGACGTACCTATCGACTTTGTGAAAGAGATTAAATACTTAGGGGTTTAGTAAGAATGACTGTCGCAAGTCTAATCAGATAGACCAACATACAAGTAATAAATCCTAAGTCATCAACTTATTTAATTTAAATTCTAAAGATGAACTTTAAATATTCTTCCAAATATTCATTCAATAACTATTTACTTTCAAGTGCTCAACTGCCGTGCTGTATAAATTGGTTAAGTAAAGATAGATACGCACAGCAATACTATTCAGTAGATGGCTCGTGTAACGTCCGCATATTGAATAATTTATAAATTACCCATCATTAAATAAGGCTCCGAGGCAGAAAATTACTGAAACGTGCGCCTTTTTATACAGCTATCTATATGCTTTAAAAAAAAGCGAAAGGGTATAGAAAAGCTTTAAAAAACAAAGTCGTGTGGCGGTAAAGTCAGGTAACGGGTGCTAGCTACTCCATAATGTAATTCAGTAGGTTAATATAATCGTAAGTTAACGTGGAGAGGACGTCGTTGGCGTGTGCCGTGATCGTTAGAGATAATCCGACATATGGTGTAGAACCCATCATGTGATAGTCACCCTATTAACGTTTGATGTTGCTATGTACAGAAATTTGTATATTATACAAGCTGATGTCCTACACTAAATACAACAAGCAAAAAACCTTTATACTTTTCAAATTAATTTAAAGGTGAGTTATCAGATTCTAGCGTCGATAGTCTATTAAATTTTACCTCCAATTTGATTGAGTATTAATTTTTAATTCATAGTAATTTTGTATTAGAAAAAAAGCATACGATTTAAGTAAATTTTCCTCTTAAATATTGAATTCAGGCAGGGACTGCGCTTTACAATAAGAATAAATAAATTATTTGTTGGGATTGATAGCTGCAATTTTGAATTTAAATGACTTGTTTTTGCTATTTTTTTATAAACAATTTCTTTTTGATTTTAGTTTGTTTTCAACATTTTTTCATTAGCATGTTCGCATGAAGAATACAATTAGCAACGTTGTAGAGCAATGACTATAGGCGTGTACTTCTAAAAAAAAAAAAGAAAAATTATACAGGGTGATTAAAATCTTATCTCTAATTGTGACTACCATTAATGCTGAGCTCTCTTATTTAATAATAATACATTTCATTCCATACATACTAATGTGTAGAACAAGTTATAAAAATATATATAAAAGTGTATAAACAACAATAAATAAGCAATAATATCAGCCATATTATATACAGACAAATTGTCAGACACATTAAAACTTACATCTATTGTACACACTAATTAAGTGCTCTCTTAAAATTTTAGTTCAAAAAATTCCTGAATTTTATTTTAGATTTTTGTATCAAAGAATTCTGTGTGTTTGTACTTAAGAAATGACAGCGCTTTATAATGTAGTATGTGATTATAATTCTTTATGCACTGATGTAAGGCATTTCTTTGAATTTTACTTAAGTGAGTCGCTGGAAACTCTAGAAAACCATGTGCGGTACCTCTGGTGATATGATTGTGTATAAGCTCTTAAACACATCTCTCTAATTACATTTAACAAACAGTGCGCATTCCAGGACAAAAATAGCAGAAAGTGTTAGTAACTTACAGTTTTTTTTAATATCCCTATATGAATCACGCCTATTCATGCCAAAAATTGCGCGTACACAGGCTTTCTGCAGTACAAAAATTCTTTCAATGTCTACCGAATTCCCCCAGAAGATCACACCGTACCTAAGATGAGAATACGCATTTGCGTAAGACGCCTTATGGGCAGTAGCCGCGTTGACATTGCGACCGATCAGTTTTAAAGAATAACACGCACTACAGAATTTAGCAGCTAGATAATCGACATGGGATTTCCAGGACAATCCTGAATCCAACTTCTCCACCGGTTTTAACACTGATGTCATGTGCATCGCGCGTAAAATTCAATAATTTTGTCTTTTCTAAGTTTAGTTCCAAGCTGTGGTATGCAAACCATTTCTGGAGCTCAGTGAAGTTGCTTTCTAAGGTTACAACCAGGTCAGAACTATGTTTTGCACGTGTGACTATTTTTGTATCATCCGCAAACATTACCACCAAATCTGGCGTGTACTTTTATTCATCACACTGATGAAGCGCTTAATTTATGATGGATGTCAAATGACGTCATCAGATAGATTCGATGAGCACGATTACCGATTAGTAAAAGAACGTTGATCAGAAGTAAAAACTACGTTCAAATATGCAATTACCTCCATTTATATTTAAAAAATTTTTTTTTCGTTTTTGTATACAATATCAATGCAAATTTAATTGTAGTTGCATCAATTACGTGTTTAAATTGCACAATTGTTATAAAACACCAGAAACGAAAAGGTTATCGTGTGTTTCATAATGTCAAGGGATAAATGTTCATTCAAAATAAAAAGATTAGTAAAAAATAACAAAATGTAATTTTTCAATGCAAATGTATGTAATTGTATATTTGAACGTAGTTTTTAGTTCTGATCAACTTTTCCTTACAACAATTATAATATTGTTAAATATAAACGTACTTTACTCTTAAGTAAAATTTTTATTTTTTGACAAACCGCGTATACGACCTAAGGAAATTAATATCTAATGACTGTAAGTAGTATAATTGTGTGTGTTAGTATAATTGCTAAAATTTTGTTTGCAGTATCTTCGTAGTTCTTTATCAAAATTGCCGCCAAACATTCGCCAATTTCATTACTTATCGTAATAAAAGACAAGTGGAACCAACACTTCACAACGATTCAAGTTAATAAATAGTGCATGAAAGTGTACGTAAATGATGGTTCTTCACGTCGCGTTACATTTTCAATTTGGGATATTGGCAACCAGTGGCAGCTGGTCCATAGGGTCATTTGGTCAATGACCTCCCAAAAATTTTGACAATATATAAAGAAATATTAATTATTACGTGTTTTATTAAAATAGGTAATTTACTCGCAAATATAATTAACTTAAAAACTTAAAATTTATCGGCCGTCCCTCGTATTCCAACCTCCTGAACGTTGGGCTGGCGGTGCGAACTGTCCTCATTGTATTAAAGCTACGCGGAAATATCCGAAGAACACGCAGCGCCCGAACCGACGCGAACGTACGAAGCATATAATCTAGTTTGGGTCATAAGCCCACCGATATCTACCATTGGCACTGACCGCCAAGATTTAAAATGGAACTAGTGCAGCTCTCTATATTTTAAGGAGGCAGAATAGTTGATATTTATCACGGTAGATGGAACCCTTGAAGAATAAAATTGGAATTGCAATAGTTTGCTATTTAGGTTATGTTATTATTATTTTCGTACTATTTTGATTATTTTTAATTGCGAACAATTCAATAGTTATAGTTTAATATAAGTGTATAGGGTGTGAAAGCTGTTGTCAAACAGTTTTATAACAGTGGCTAATAAAACGGTATGCAGCATTTTAAAATATTTAAAAAATGAATATTATAGCCTTCGATATGTGTTCATGGGCTAAAATATCAAAAATTGTAAGAATGTAAAGAAATGAATTAATCTTAACGTGATGTGTCCTGTCCATAGTGAAACAAACAAAGAATTTTTAAAATTGAATAAGGTTAACAATATCTTCTGGGGTGCAACACATTTAATGGCAAGTTTTAACAGGTGTATTACTTGTCTAAATAGCAAAGGACATGATATTAATAATGGCATATAATAAATATGTTAAATCACTAACATAATTAATATAAAACAATTCTTGTATGCACGAGTTGTGTAATATATGTACAATAAATCTTACAGAAATGAAATCATGGTATTGTAAGCTCACTTAAGTTTTTGCCATTATATTAAAAACAGTTTTAATTATCTAACATGTGATTTTATAAGCAGATTTGTCTTGTGAGTTTACATTACAGAATTTTATACATTCCAAATGGTAGGAAATATATCGATGGAATATATTAAAAATTTGTTCAAATATGTAACCGTATTTACAGTATACATATTTCCAATAACTTTTTTATATATTTTAATGGAATATTTCTCATTTGAAAATGTACAAAGTTCGGAAGAGGAAACATTTTATTTTAAAGTTTTACGTTTTCTGAAACTGTCAATTTATTAACTTTACTGTGCACACTGCCAATGACAACTGTTAAAAGTGAGCATTGTTTTTCGACCTTCAGAGGGTCGTCTACCAGCTGATTATTTTATAGCGGTGCCATATCTACATAATTCTATAACTCGTTTGCTTGATTTTATGTCAATATAATTTGAAAATTGGGCTTCATACACATATTTCTACAAATGTTTTACATTTACATATAGAATTTTGTCTATTAATATTCTGTATTAACTTCACAATCTCTTTTCCGTTACAGGCCGTTACCTCGATACGGGAATCGAGATTACAGTATTAATTTTTAGATTTAATTACTGAAATTTGCTATGAGCATTCAAAATACGTCTACACATGTGTGTATGGAGGCCGATTTTAAAATACGTTTTAAATAAATTATAACAACACTATATTATGAAAAATTTAACTGTGGCAACATCGCCAACTGTCAAACGGTAGTCGGGCCTCTAGAATAAAGACTTCTTACGCAACACCATGGGGCAAGACAGATTATCCACTTTAGCGATGTTGAGTATCGAGAAGTCGTTTGTAGAGAATATGCGATTTTAACGAACGTGTTATTCAACACTTTTCCACTGCTAAAGAACGAAGAATGGACCTGCGGTTTAAGACTATTTAAAGCGGAATTTAAAGGTAAAATATTTATATTTTTAAGTATGCCTATTTTTAAATTTATTTTTGACCTCCCAGTATAACTGACCACGAGCCGCCACTGTTGGCAACTTGAAAATTTCATAGGCGTACCATTTAATTTTTAATTATGTTAAAATTAAAATTACTGTTCCGTATGTACAGTGCTTTCATTTAAGATTAAAACCCACGTGATCTCTGACGTAAGATGACGTAAATAATATGTTGGTCAACTATAAATATCCCTAAGCTTTCTAACCAGAAAGTTGTAAAGTCGATATTTGACAGTTTTATACGCCTCTGTTTACATCGTTGTTTTCATCTTTATTTTATTACATTTATTGTAATTAATTTTCCGTTACATAGTCATGATTATTTACAATATAAACCTAACCTGAAAAATTTTAATTGTCAATATGTAAATAAACATTTCTGTAGGAATTTTAGTTTTACTGTAGTACCACACTGTTAAATGGGTTGCATATATAAAAGAGGTCACGTGGGTTTTAATCTTAAATGAAAGCACACATAAAAATTATTAACATAAGTAAATTGTTTAATATCATATGTTAACTACAAAATTACATTTCATATTGTCAAACATATGATGTAACTTTCTTTTGTTAATATATAAGCTACATTATAATGATAATAATAATGTACTTATAGCTGTTTTCTGCAAATAAAATTCTATTTTATGACATTTATAGGGTAGTATTGGACTAATAAGAGACACACGTTTTACAATTCATAGCTACCTAAGGCTTTTTGAATTTATGTTATATCTATTACTATGTTCGTATGAGTGAATAAATTTTTATGAAATTTTAAAATGAGGTGTCACTCGCCCCCCTATTCTATTTAAAATTCTGATATTATATCGCCCCTTGTCGTCAATCTTTGAAACTAAGTAGGAAACTTACTTCAGAATGTAGTACATAATATTTGATGAACTCGAACCTCTCTCTTAAACCAATCATAAATTAGCAGAGGTGGAGGGAGAGGATACTTTAGAGGCGCATTGTATAATAATTATAATACGAGTATACACCCTATATACAGGGCGACGTATTAGTGCGTCAAAGCTCAATATCTCCATTAATATTGAAGATATCAAAAGATGTTATGAACAAAATTCATAGACAGTCTTCTACGTATCTTAAAATAGTTTTCATGTATACAGGATGTTTCATATTGCCAATTAATTTTTGTGATATTTAATATTTTCGTAATGAAAGGCGAGCTTTTTTAAAATAATTACAATATGCTATTCAATCATAAACTGAGATAAACTTGTTAAATATAACACAACTACAAAATATACCGGTAATTAATATTTACTCATTTAAGCCAAATGATGTACACGAATACACAGGCTTTGAAACAGGGAATGATTTCCAGACAAAATTGACCATAACTTTTGAAATACTCGGTATAACTCGATAAAACTTTATATCTAAGGAATGAAGAAGATACGCCTAGTCTAAATTTCAAATAATATGTATATACTGTGTCCCATTTAAGAGCATGTATGTTTGGTTCACCCTGGCAATGTGAAACAGTCTGTATACATGAAAATAATTTTAAAATATGTATCTTAAGACTGTCTATGATTTTTGTACACAACGTTTTTTCATATCTTCAATATTAATGGATATATTGAGCTTTGACGCACTAATGCCTCACCCTGTATATAGTAATTAACTATAGAGTAAATTCTATGAGTCTCATCAGTATCAGTGCATCGCAGACAAGAGTGTATGATTTTTTATATAAAACACAAAGGCTCCGCCAAACGTCTAATTACCAAATTCAGTTCTAAAAAAGCTCGACTAGGCATTTCTATACAAAACTCTCTAGTATTGTGTTATGGACCCGGTGATACAATCTGTGATTTGCTAGTCAAAAACTGGTAATTTTGCGATTCAGCGGTTCTTACTTCTTAAGTGGGAACACTAGGCAAGTTGCTCAGTAACAACATTTCTACACTAAATGCTGAAACTCCAGGTACGATTCTTGAATATACAGCTACTAAGAGAGCATCTTCTTCATCATGCCCTCTTGAACGTATAAAGTTCGACCTAAACGCAAAAAAAGACAGACAATAATCTATACAAGCACTCCGTATTAAATGAACTACAAGATGATATTGACAGAAATGCATCTCAATAAGAACAAACCTAGAAAATTTCTTAAAGCAACTTACAGACTTCTAAAAAGGAAAAACATCTGATGAAGGAGATGAACTTGTAGTGTTATTGCCTGCGAGAGTACGGTGAAGATATCAATAAAGAGAAGTATGGATGCAGTGCCATGGATACGAAAGTTGGGCATATGAAGAATGTGTACATAGATGTTCTTCTGTTGCTTTAATTATCTTCTTAATCTCAGATATCTGATATAATAATTATCCCTGCGGAAGTAGGATGTGACTTCCTTTCTGCAGTACATTTATGCTGTATTCTCAATAACATTTCTCAAACTACTGCTAGTAATAAAATGGAACTTGCAGAACAAATAAATTTACCTCTTCTTTCCAATAATGTCACATGCATCCCCCTAATATGGTTAGCAACATACACTCTAACAACATAACACTCTATATCAAATGTATAGCTGGCAATATTCCTAGACATTCTATAATTAATTATCTTCAAACCAAATGCAATATTTTATATATCTACACTCTTTGCCTTCATCTAAATACATATGACATGCAATTTGTAATGCACAAGGAGTGCAGAGGACCCAATTATCTCTATAAACTTATTAGTAATAATAATACAGAATAATTGTTGTTTATTTGTAGAAATACTGCGGCGCAATACAGTGTAATAGCACGCGAATTGGATATTGGAACTTATTGGAAGTAATTTATCCGAAGAAGTTTAACCGGCGTGAACTTGGCAACGCACTATCCCAGCAACGCTTCCTATACCAGTGGCAACCAAACTGTTGGCGCAACGTTTGCGAAAAAAATTCGTGCGGTCTAAATTACGCGTTTTCACAACCATTTGATTAAGCACAAATGTTCTCTATATGATAGACTTCCTAAACTATCTAGTCAATCCAATGTCACCCCCGTCGTAGCGGAGTAGGAAGGGGAGAAATAGCAAAATACGGTATGTACGCGTAAGAAAAAAATTCGCGTTGACGACACTAAGTGTTGTCACATGAATTTGATCAAGCAGAAATGTTCCCTATATGATAGGCTTTCTAAACTATCTACTCAATCCAATGTCACCCCCGTCGTAACGGAGTAGGAAGGGGAGAAATAGCATAATACGGTATGTACGCGTAAGAAAAAAATTTGCGTTGACGAAACTAAGTGCTGTCACATGAATTTGATTAAGCAGAAATGTTCCCTATATGATACGCTTTCTAAGCTATCTACTCAATCCAATGTCACCCCCGTCGTAGCGGAGTAGAAAGGGGAGAAATAGCATAATACGGTAAGTACGCGTAAGAAAAAAATTTGCGTTGATGAAACTAAGTGTTGTCACATGAATTTGATTAAGCAGAAATGTTCCATATATGATAGGCTTTCTAAACTATCTACTCAATCCAATGTCACCCCCGTCGTAACGGAGTAGGAAGGGGAGAAATAGCATAATACGGTATGTCCGCGTAAGAAAAAAATTCGCGTTGACGAAACTACATAAGTGTTGTCACATGAATTTGATTAAGCAGAAATGTTCCCTATATGATACGCTTTCTAAGCTATCTACTCAATCCAATGTCACCCCCGTCGTAGCGGAGTAGAAGGGGGAGAAATAGCATAATACGGTAAGTACGCGTAAGAAAAAAATTTGCGTTGATGAAACTAAGTGTTGTCACATGAATTTGATTAAGCAGAAATGTTCCATATATGATAGGCTTTCTAAACTATCTACTCAATCCAATGTCACCCCGTCGTAACGGAGTAGGAAGGGGGAAATGGCATAATACGGTATGTCCGCGTAAGAAAAAATTCGCGTTGACGAAACTAAGTGTTGTCACATGAATTTGATTAAGCAGAAATGTTCCCTATATGATACGCTTTCTAAGCTATCTAATTAATCCAATGTCACCCCCGTCGTAGCGGAGTAGAAAGGGGAGAAATAGCATAATACGGTAAGTACGCGTAAGAAAAAAATTTGCGTTGATGAAACTAAGTGTTGTCACATGAATTTGATTAAGCAGATATGTTCCCTATATGATAGGCTTTCTAAACTATCTACTCAATCCAATGTCACCCCCGTCGTAGCGGAGTAGGAAGGGGAGAAATATCATAATACGGTATGTACGCGTAAGAAAAAAATTCGCGTTGACGAAACTAAGTGTTGTCACATGAATTTGATTAAGCAGAAATGTTCCCTATATGATAGGCTTTCTAAACTATCTACTCAATCCAATGTCACCCCCGTCGTAACGGAGTAGGAAGGGAGAAATAGCATAATACGGTATGTACGCGTAGGAAAAAAATTCGCGTTGACGAAACTAAGTGTTGTCACATGAATTTGATTAAGCAGAAATGTTCCCTATATGATAGCCTTTCTAAACTATCTACTCAATCCAATGTCACCCCCGTCGTAACGGAGTAGGAAGGGGAGAAATAGCATAATACGGTATGTCCGCGTAAGAAAAAAATTTGCGTTGACGAAACTAAGTGTTGTCACATGAATTTGATTAAGCAGAAATGTTCCCTATATGATAGCCTTTCGAAACTATCTACTCAATCCAATGTCACCCCCGTCGTAACGGAGTAGGAAGGGGGGAAATGGCATAATACGGTATGTCCGCGTAAGAAAAAAATTCGCGTTGACGAAACTAAGTGTTGTCACATGAATTTGATTAAGCAGAAATGTTCCCTATATGATACGCTTTCTAAACTATCTACTCAATCCAATGTCACCCCCGTCGAAGCGCAGTGAGAAGGGGAGAAATAGCATAATATGGGTATGTACGCGTAAGAAAAAACAATGGTAATAGTAGCCATCAATATAGCAAAGGAACACTAATATTATGAACTACATATCATTGCGTAATACTGAATTTGGTAAACTTAATGTTAGAGCCTGCCTAAGTCTAGCGCGGCACCTAGACTCGCCGGCTGTGTACGGCGGGCGAGATGCAAAAACCGAGGTCTACTGTTACGATCCTCGGCCTGGCCCCACTCTTCATAAAGTTTCGCGATGAAAATTATCTAATTGTAAGATCTAAAGCCCGTTATCGAAAATGAACTATTATATTATACAGTATAGTTTATCAATGATAATACAATATTGTTGCGCTATATGAATATATAATAGTAAAGCAGAAGTGGATTCTATTTGGCTTTTTAATATAGATATCTACTTATACATATGTACGTTACTTACAGCTCGTCGTCAATAACGGGCTTTGTTGTGTTGGCTAATGCATATATCGTGATAGAATATTCATTTGCCTATTTCCATTGCGTTTTAGATTAAATCTGCATTTTAGAATTTGTAAATAGGTAATCTTATTTGAATCTTTCGTACAGATAGTTTATTTAATATTATTCTTTTGTTTAGTACCTAGAGTTTATCGCTTTCTGTTTTTAATAGATAGATATTTTATTAATCCAATTGGACACATACGTGTACAGGTCAGATACATTGGTAATACATAACATTTACTAATTATATAAAATATTAAAAATATAAAAGTAACGCTGTACTATTGCGCGCTATATACCCACACATTCATATATCGCACACCATTCACATCATACAAATCCATAGTTGGTTTATCGCTTTTCGTTTGTGGCAACTCTGTAAAAAGATTATAGGAGTATTTTATTTAGTTTCTTTTATCCCTCAGGCGAGAATATGTATATCCATTTTATTTCATAAGCGTTTCGTTTGTACTATTTGTTTTTTTTTTCGTTTTAATTATAAGACATTTATTGCACTTAGATTTAGAATTTTGTTTGTGCTAGGATTGTTTTTGTCATATCTATCGATAGCTTTCTTAGTAATAATATCAATCCGAAAATTCGTTATTGAATATGGGGAAGGAGGCCATTATACCTATTGATGTGCTTGTTCAGTACTTTAGAAATACAACACCAACAGATGGTGTAAATATCCTGAAGTGTTCTGTCACGGATCCTGTGATTATTAATGCAGCAAACCATTTTTTAAATTCGCATGAAAAGAACAAATGTCATTTAATTTTACAAACTTTACGCAGAAACAGAACCAAATTTCAATCGCTTATGCGGGAAAGTAGGGTATTACCTTCGACAAAATGTACTACCATAGAAGAGGGTAATGTTTCACTTGACGCTAGGTCCATAAGAGAAGTGTCAGTATACAGAGAGACCAGTATCTTGTCAGAATACTGTCATCGATTACGTATTAAAAACAGTAAAAACAATAGATATAAAATAAAAAAGAGACTCGAGAGAAAACTTAATGGATGTAAATCTTTTTCTGGCAGCTCCAATGTACTTACCCTGAAAGGCAAAACGAATACCGACCACCAAACTGCACAGTCATATTGCGGCAAGAAAATAATTATTAAAACAAACATTTTAATAAGAAGTGAAAAGCCAAATCTTACAACAAATGCCGCAGAAGCTGTTACGACGGATGGTTTCAATTTTCCGTCAAATGCAGAACAACCGAACGTTCTGAAAATAGCCAAAAAACTTATCATAGATAACTTTGGAAAAAGTCCTGTAGAAATAAATGATTCAGAACAAACAAGCTTTTACGGAGCGGCTGAAAAATCTTTCGCAGATAATTCCAACAAAAGTGCAGTAGAAGCAAATGTCTGCGAACAATCGGGTTCTCCGCAAATCTCTTTCATCCAGAATTTAGATAAAAGTGACATAGAAAAAAATGTTTCGGAGGAGAGCGACTTATTTCAAGATTCGATTATTGTAGCTCCTAAAAATATGAATAGCAGAGATATATTACCTATGGGTGCACTTAATTTAGAAGTAACACAGGTTCAGCCGTCGAATTACAGGGATCGCAAATTTACGGAAGGATTGTTCATGATAGGTGTAAACGAATTTGGATCAGTACATAACTACGGTGGTCTTATTCCCGGAAAATGGACATACTTGCTAAGCAAAAAGTTGAATATCGTCAATAATGTTTGCGTAATAAATTTTAAGAACAAAAGACATATAAAGGCGAAAGATCAGTATAAAATATATGCCTACTGTAGCCATCCAATGTGCAAGAAATTTATAATAACAATAGATAATATCTCAAAGTCATGCGAACATTTGGTCACAGTGGTTAGTACCTCGAGAGATTATTTTCACTCCACAAAGCTAACCAGGCAGCTCAAAGGCGAAGAAAGAAAAATAGCGAAGAGGGAACTGGAATATGTAAGACCTATAAAAGCAAAATATAATAGGATTCAAAAGGCTTCTTCCCCTTCAATTATAGCAGGGAATCTGCAAGATATCAAAAGTGACGATGTAATAAGAAAGGCTCGATCAGAGAAATTGGCTGCTTTGGATAGACATAAGGACGATATAATCGATATGTTGTTAATGCAGAGGCAAAATTGTGGCTACATAAAAATGGTCGGCCAACCATTTACTATATATATATTTAGCAAAAAGCAAGTGGAACTAGTTAGCGAAATTATTCGCAATAAAAGCACGCTACCAATTCTCCACCTTGACGCCACAGGCAACGTTGTCCGAAATCCTCAAAACATGCGGAAACGAATTTTGTATTATGCGGCTGTAGTAAACATTGAAGGACGTATCTTACCCATTCTAGAAATGCACACTTGTGACCACGACTCCGTAACCATTGGCACGTGGTTGGCAAAATTTAAATATTTCGCCATTAAAACAAAGAACAAGTGGTCTATTTTCAGTAGAGTTATTACAGACTGGAGCTACGCATTAATAAACGCTGTTCTAGCCTTTTGGAACAAAACAGACATAACCTGCTATTTAAATAATACCTACAGCGTTGTACATTCTTCTGGTATAGCCACATCCAACATGCTCGGCAATATGACTCTAGTAAACATATGTGTTAGCCATTACTTTAAAATTATATGTGCAGATGTACGGAAATGCGAGCCCAATAAAAAAATTCAAAAGTTCTTAAAAGAAATTATGGCTGTCAGTTTCAATTTTAGAAAAATTGAGCAGTTTGACATTTGGTTTGATTGCTTGGTGATAATATTATATTCAGAAAACAATAGTAGACAAGTGGAAGATGCGCTGAAAGAGCTAGTAGTAACTGCGTTCGAAGATCATGAAGAATTAGAAGAAAGCGCCGAAACTATGATTGACGAAGATCTACTAACTGACGACAACTTTGAGGGTTCGGTTTACGCTAACAGCCCTTTTTATATAAAATACAAAAACAAAATGGAAGATATAATATCCCAGCTAAATAATACTGCAGTAAGTAGTGAAAAAATCTCTATCACAATAAAAGTTTTCTAAATACGATAATAAAAAAGTACATACCATACCTACCATTATGGTCCGGTTTACTTTTACCTCAGAAAATAGTTAGAGTAAGCAATGCGAATGTGGAAAACTGGCATTCCACCGTAAAAAATGATATTCTGGATAGCCAACCCAAGCAGAAATGTAGTCGTGTGGTGAGGAAAATAAGAGCAAGAGTGCTGGCTATCCATAAAGAAATCACTTTAGGCATACCAAAGACTAAAATGTCCCGAAATATTTTAAACACTAGAGATACCGAGGAGGCTGACAGTCAGAATACAATTGACTTAACAGAGGAAACTTGGCAGAAGAAACTCCCAGTTAAACAGACAAGCTTTGCCGGCAGTCACTTGAAAAGATTACTAAATTCATTAACGGCTTGTAAAGTATCCGAAGAAGCAGCTTCTCTTCAATCGACCAGTGATGCTGCCTTGGAAATATTTCCGAACAAATTAGTGAATTCAATAGACCACTATATAGAAATGTCGGACTATGGTGACTATACAATCGGACTATACAACACGGACACATACTATAAAGAAATTCGTTTTAGGGACTTCGATTCACTGTCCGATAGCCACTGGTTGACGGATGTAGCCGTCTTTTTTGGCCTTCTGTTGACATTGAGAGAGTACAATGTGAACGAAGAAAACTACATAATCTTTACACCAGATCAGGCATATGCCTGCTTTTATATGACAGACCAGTTAGAAAAGGAATATTTTTCAGATCTATCGCGAATAAACAATAAAACGCTAGTTTTTCCGTTGCACGTCAATAACCGAACTCATTGGTGTTTAGCGATAGCAGACCTAAAAAATAGTAAATTTGTCTACATTGATCCGCTAAAGCCCTCTATAACAAAGAAAACTTACAGTGAATTACTTTATGCACTGGAGCGGTTTATTGCCCAATACAATTCATACGTACAATGCGATACCGAAAAAGTGTGCGCGCGATGATCCTATGAACCTCTGAAATATATTAAACAAAAAGATTCCTACAACTGCGGACTCTTCATGATATATTTCTTCCAGCAGTATATAAAACAAAGTCCTTTCACAGATATTAAAGATATGGCACTGCTCAGGAAAGAAGTGAAGTTACTCTACCTTAAGCATTCAAATGACACCTCACATATTTGTCTCAAATGCGGATCACCTGTTCACAACGACGACCCGCAGTGCCGTATGTGCAGGAGACGTCTGCATGATAGATGTTGCCCCATGCCGGTAAAAACATGCGGAATATGTTTGAGGTTATACTAGGTAGCAGTGGCATGTCCATGCTAACTTTAAGTAACTTCTCGCTACCCCTCCAAAACGTGCTAAATATTGCATCAACGATGCGAGTTTGACAGAAAACTAACTAGAGAATATTTCCAATTAAAAAAATTGATTTGACAATATCCCATTTGGACAGCCTGAATATTTCGCTCACAGGTACATATTAGATTGACATTGGATTGACTAGAAACTTTAGAAAGCCTATCACATAGGGAACATTTCTGCTTAATCAAATTCATGTGACAACACTTCGTTTCGTCAACGCGAATTTTTTTCTTACGCGTACATACCGTATTATGCTATTTCTCCCCTTCCTACTCCGTTACGACGGGGGTGACATTGGATTGAGTAGATAGTTTAGAAAGCCTATCATATAGGGAACATTTCTGCTTAATCAAATTCATGTGACAACACTTCGTTTCGGTAACGCGATTTTTTTTCTTACGCGTACATACCGTATTATGCTTTTTCTCGCCTTCCTACTCCGTTACGACGGGGGTGACATTGGATTGAGTATATAGTTTAGAAAGCCTATCATATAGGGAACATTTCTGCTTAATCAAATTCATGTGACAACACTTAGTTTCGTCAACGCGAATTTTTTTCTTACGCGTACATACCGTATTATGCTATTTCTCCCCTTCCTACTCCGTTACGACGGGGGTGACATTGGATTGACTACATAGTTTAGGAAGCCTATCATATAGGGAACATTTCTGCATAATCAAATTCATGTGACAACACTTCGTTTCGGTAACGCGATTTTTTTCTTACGCGTACATACCGTATTATGCTTTTTCTCGCCTTCCTACTCCGTTACGACGGGGGTGACATTGGATTGAGTAGATAGTTTAGAAAGCCTATCATATAGGGAACATTTCTGCTTAATCAAATTCATGTGACAACACTTAGTTTCGGCAACACGAATTTTTTCTTACGCGTACATACCATATTAAGCTATTTCTCCCTTCCCACTCCGCTACGACGGGGGTGACATTGGATTGACTAGATGGTTT
This sequence comes from Holotrichia oblita, assembly GCA_023690525.1. Lineage (NCBI taxonomy): Eukaryota > Metazoa > Arthropoda > Insecta > Coleoptera > Scarabaeidae > Holotrichia > Holotrichia oblita. The sequence continues at coordinate 48,376,810 of CM043015.1, read as the reverse complement.
AGAAAGCCTATCATATAGGGAACATTTGTGCTTAATCAAATGGTTGTGAAAACGCGTAATTTAGGCCGCACGAATTTTTTTCGCAAACGTTGCGCCAACAGTTTGGTTGCCACTGGTATAGGAAGCGTTGCTGGGATAGCGCGTTGCCAAGTTCACGCCGGTAGAAGTTTAATGTATTTGAAATTATCGGGACACGGATATTAATCTGATACGGTTTTGAGTAATGGATTTGCCGCAGAGACGTCTTTTATTTGCAGAGTCGACAGCTTTAATCATTTCTAAGGAATTTATTATATTATAAATTATAACTAAAAATATCATATTTAAGCCTTGCATATGCAATTTTGCAGATAATATAATATATAATATAATAATACTTTATTGGCAACCCATAATATAGTTAGATATATGTATGTATAATAAAACACATTCATGCCAAAAGGATCACCATCAGTCTACCTTTACCCGTCCGAACAAATCGCTTAAAGGTTGCGAAAACTTGATCTTAGCTTCCTCTTCAGTGGAGTTCCAAACTGACGTCACACGATAGGAAAAGGATCGCTGATAAAAGTAGGTTCTGTGACGTGGAATAGTAATTGTATTTTTATACCTTAGATGAATATGGTGAACGTCAGTACGAAATGTAATTTTGTGATAGAGATACGGGGGCTTGCGAGTGTGTATGATTTTATGGATGAGACAAGAAAAATGTAAATTTCTGCGGTTCGACATATTTAGCCATCCCACCTGATTCAGCTTATGTGAAATGGGTGCTCTACGTTTGATACCAAAGAGACAAGAGTTCTGGACCTGTACTCTTCTCTTCCGCCTCATAACTTCAACAGGAGCCCTACACTGCATCGCAATATTTAAAGCCTGAAATAATTAGGGACTCGCATAACAACACCCTGTGTTTCAGATTTAATAAATGTCTATTCGCATAGATACGTTTGATGATCGGGTAAGATTTACGTATAGGACTGCTTAAATATTCAGTAAACCGTAGCTCTTTGTCTATAATCATGCCCAGACTCATGACAGAATTGGAAAGGCTACCACACAGCCATCCACAACCACCAACTGAGATGTCTTCATCGCTTGCACAGCAGAATCAGAACCAAATAAAATTGCAAAAGATTTGGATGCGTTTAATTTAGACCGTGCGCATTTGCAAGTGTTTGTATGTTTTTCATTTCGGAATCTATGGCAAGACTGGTCCCATGCAGATCACCGGGAGAAATGTTGAGCAACAGCTGTGTATCATCAGCGTAAGCATACATCTTACAACCGTCAGAAACGCTACAAAAATTGCTTGTGTACAAGACATACAACAATAGACCCAATATGCTGCCCTGAGAAACGCCACATATGAGCCGCAGTATCCTAGAAACACATTCACCCAACTTAACTCGCTGAGAACGACCTGTTAAGTAGGTTTTGAAAAAAAAAACCAAAACTTCTTGGTTCATACCGAGGTACTTTAAAATTGCTAATAGAATTTCATGATCGAGGGTGAAAGCTTTACCGAAATATAAATTTACTAAAAGTGCAACGTTACCTATATTGACGACACTGAAGATATCATCCAACAAGTTTAATAACGCTGTATCGCAGCTATAACCTGGTCTAAATCCACTCTGGTGAGATGGCAACAAGCTATGTAGATCGAGGTACTGACGTAACTGCTGATCAACTATTCTTTCTATAATTTTAGAGAGAGCTGGCAGGATACTTATTGGGCGCAAATCTTTTAATTCTTTGGATCGTGAAATTTTGGAGAGAGAAATAGAGACTTTAAACGGATTGATATTACTAAATTCAATGCTGACTTGTATGCACTTCCATTACATCTCTTGTTTTCTTTAGATGATATCAATGGCAAGCTTAACTTTTTAAACAACAGTTTGTTGGAGCTGTTTTTTATTCACTCTCCCTTAATTACCAGAAGATTTACAAAAAAATGTCTGCCCTGGCTTACTGATAATCTTAAACTTCTAATGAAACTAAGAGATAAGGCTAAAAACAGATTCCGGCATACAGGATGTCCTTCTCACTGGGATTACTACAAGACTCTTCGAAACCTAACTAGATCGTCTTTTAATCGTGAAAAAAGAGCATATTTTAACTATATTTCTAATAGCAGATCTCCAAACGTATTATGGAAACATATATCATATTTAGACTTCAATACCCGCTTCTCACAGCCTTTACCACAAAATCTTTCTGATGTTGACGTAATTAATAATTTCTTTATGAATAGCCTGCCACACCCTCTGTATCAAGCTTGTGTTTCGACAACTCGGTTTCCAGTTCTCACTTATTGTTTTGTTTCTCGTTTGTAGATACAATATCAGTTTCGAGCATTATCAATAGTATCCAATCAACTTCAACCGGTGCAGATGGCATTAATATAACAATGATTAAAATGTGCTGCCCTCACCTAATTTCGTTTATAACACACATTATTAACTGTTGCATTGAGCAATCTGTTGTGCCTGATTCTTGGAAATTTGCTTTAGTTAAACCCCTTCCAAAAATTCAAAAACCGTTGAGTCTTGGTGATCTCCGTTCAATTAGTGTGCTCCCTGCACTATCGAAGATTATCCAATTTCGTTGAAGCTAACAATATACTTCCTCTCACTCAGTCAGGATTCAGAAAAGGTTACAGCTGTGAAACTGCTCTGTTGTCAATTACGGATGATATTATGGCTGCTACTGATAAAGGATTAATTACTGCTTTAGTGCTTTTGGATTTTTCAAAAGCCTTTGATACTGTTTCCCATGCCACTTTGTGCTCTCTTCTTCACTACTTGGGAGTAGATATAAAATCTACGGATCTGATAAGAAATTATTTAACTAATCGTTTTCAATCTGTTTCTGTGGACTCAGAGGTGTCACATCCACTGAAGTTAGCTGTCGGAGTTCCCCAAGGATCCATTTTAGGGCCACTTCTTTTTTCAATTTATACGTCTCAATTTCTTAAATGTGCAAAATTTTGTAAGATGTACATGTACGCAGACGATGTGCAATTATATTTATCGTTCTCACCACATGATTGGCAATCTGCTAAGGAGAAAATGGACGCCGATCTTAACAATCTTCACACTACTTCTATCCAGTACAATCTTAAGCTCAATCCACTGAAGACACAGCTGTTGCTTTTTGGGAAATCAAAAACGTGTAGCGAATTGCAACATGCTTTTCACGTTACTATTGGAGGTGTTGCAGTTTCAACGGTGGACAAGTCTAAAAATTTGGAGTTACACATGGACAATTCTTTCAGATTTCGTGATCAGGTACATAAGTACATTAAAAATGCATACTTAAACTTAAGAAAACTGTATCCTCACAGGACATCCCTACCGTGTAATATCAAAACCAGGTTATGTGAGGCAATGGTATTGTCTCAATTTACATACTGCTCTACTGTTTACCATCCTGCAATTGATTCACTTTCTGCTACTCGCATTCAAAAGATTCAAAATTCATGCCTTAGATTTATATTTGGTATCAGAAAATACGATCGAGTCTCGCATAAACTGAGCGCGGTTGGTTGGCTGAATATGTGGAACAGGCGTGAGTTAAAAATGTTGACGACTTTCCATGGTATCCTACTGCATCGCACTCCTCCATATCTATTTAAAAAAATTCGTTTTAGGTCCGATATTTACAGTATTACGACGAGATTTAGAGGGTTAATATCACCACCAGTCTTTACTTCATCTTTATTCAAGCGTTCGTTTTCTTATAATATCTATTTCCGTTACAATAATCTTGATAGCTCCTTAAAAAAATTGTCCGTTCCTGCCTTTAGGTCTCGTCTCAAACAACTCTTGAGTCAGAATCAGTGAGGTGTGTGCTACTCTGCCTATCCGCTTACTAGTATATTCTATTACTTTCCTCTGCTGAATATTGTTATCTCTTTTAGTATACGCTTGTAGATGTATGGCATATGTATATGTGTATGTTTCTTTTTCTTTTCTGTTATGATCATTACGCAGATTGTTGTTTCATAATAACATTATGCACTGTAGTATGTATGTTATTTTGTTTTTCCTGATATTTACTTTCTCTTCCTTTCAGGGTTAGTGTAAGCAGACTTACGTCTGAAACTCTGAACTCTTATTATTATTATTATTAAATAACGAGTGCTTCCTTCAAGCAATCTGGAAATGTACTGGTTACTAAACAAGAATTGATTATGTGTGTGATATAGGGGATCATGTAACGTCAACATAGCCGAATAATGAATGCCCAAACTGTCAGACCCAGTAGCGTCAGATCATATTTGCAATATGATATCTTGAATAACTTCTTGTGAAACTAGAGAAAATTGAAAGAAGGTCCCCACTTTTTTAGAAACGTTATTGTTGTAAAAAGCCAAAAGATTAGTTTTATTGTTTTCGGAAGCATGATCCCGTAGATCGACAAAATAATTATTTATATCGTCAATATTCGCAAAATTTGCTGGGATAGTCTTGGTAAGTTTGGCCGGGATGTTACTGGTAAACGTTTTCAACATATTTTTAGATGAAACATTACTGAGACGATGGTCAACAAAATATGGGTAGTTCATTTCTTAAACATCTTTCTCGCCGCTAATTGCAATAACTTTTCCACTTTCAGAACAACTAAAAGTTGGTCGCATCTCCATTGAACACACGACTGATTAGAAAAAAGTTCAAAATCATACTTTTTCCCTTTTTTGTATGTGTGGTGGGTGCTAGCTAGTTGCAGTGACTGCTTAAGCTGTATCGCTTGTATGAGTATCAACGATAACTCGTGCTTTGTGTGTGTATAATTGTGACAGCATTATATCGTCTTTATAATGCCGCGCTGATAGTCACTTTGCTGCTAACAGCGAATGGTAGATCAATTAGAATTCAATCCTCCGAGAGAAATGGCACCATCCTCCTGAAGAATTAAACCCCAGCTCCTATCGTTCCTCCACAATGGTGGAATGTGGAAACAACGCAACAAGTTGGCATCTCTCTAACTCGCTCAGGAAACTGTCGACCCTCTGTCCTGTGAAAGTACACTAACATATTCTGACAACCCGCTGCCCCCATGGCTTTGATGAATCTTCCATTTAATATAACAAAGTTAATGTCGAATTACGTATATTCCGATCATTCTGTATAACAGTAAATATTTTTAAATAATCCAACAATAGGATAGAGCAGCAAGTTAAAAGCCACGCTGAAATGGAGCAGAATGAACAGCAAAAGAATATTCAATCAGTGCAAATCATACTTAACTTCTCAATGAAATTAAGTCTATCTGAAGATTAAATCTGTTTTAGACGCAATTTATGAACTAAAAAAACGTGATAGTGCATCTAAAGCCTTTTAAACGACATTTCAAAAGATACTACGTATTTCTGCCTTTGCTGCTGCTGCTGCTATACAAACACCTCGCTAATAATATTTTGATACGGCATCGGCATGAAAATTAGCGAAAGTCCGTGATGGTAGAGCACGGTTCATTGTATTCAGAGAACGTTACCCGATGCGAGCGCTTTTCTTCCCTGGAAAAGAGATTGTGCCGTAGAGCGCGTTAAATACACACAATGCGTTATGACCATACATTCAGATTACACACATAATTAATATCTAATTAATTTCTAACTGGAAGTAGACGCGCGAACAACGGACCATCGGATTTTTGCCACTGCTTCGCCGTATGGTGTTGCAGCGTTGTTGTTCGCAGCAAACTGAGCATTTGTAATCATTGATGCATAGCTCATTACCGTCCTATTAGGTGCTATAACGGACCAGGGCTTTTCTATGCAAAATTACTGCCTGTCCCCGTCCAATCGGCTGTACACATGCATCTTACGTACAGTAATAGCATTGACATAACAAAAACTGCTTCATACACAAGCTTTAAAATAAACACCATGTTACCTGTAACGTATATACCGTAAAATATGGGGTGTGGATGACCCTTGCGGTTAAGTTGAGCGAAAAGTGCAAACAAATTTTATTACTACGTATTTTTCGTACTTGTAATTTTTTTTATGAATGTCTACGCATATTTCTACTTTCGCTACATTTTTTGCTTGCTTTTTATGCAAAAAATCGTTTGTTATCTTTTTGAAAAAATATAGAGGCCTCTGAAGTTAACGACGTAATTTTGTTACAATAACAAGTCATTAAACTTTGACTTAAAAGTACTGAATGAAAAGTTCCAGGTGCTAGTTAAAGTATACAGTGTGTAAAAGCCAAATGGAATAAATTCATTATTTCAGTTATTGTAAATATTTATAAAAAATCCCGAAACACGGCAAATTTAAATTATAAGTTGACATTATTTGACGTGAAAATGCGATCCCTACCTTCAACCCCCTTCGAATGACAGGACAACCACTATTTTTTTTAATGGGAAGTATAGGCTTGTGATATATCGTTTGAAAGGTCTCTTTATTCTCTATCAAAAATGTTATCGTTTTTAAGTTTGTTGTAGGTAACAATTAAGATGGAATAAAATAAAATCACGTTATTATCGAAATTCGCTATAATATACGCAAAAAATGAAATGTAATGCAAAATGTAAAAAAAAATGTAAAATACCTGTGGTATCTTTTACTGTGATTGTGATATCTTTTACTGTAATTTGCTATTTAAAATATTTATTAATTTAAAGACGATGTGTTGAGATGCCAGTGAGTTTGACAATAGAGGAATAGAGAGATACAAATCATACAAGGTTATATTTATGACAAGTGCGATCAGATGCTTACCCCCACCACAAATCCATCGGTTCCATCAACTCCTAAAGCCGATGAATCCAATGAGCATCCGATGCATGATTGAAAAAAGAACTGTCCAATCTATTCATCGCATTTCTAGCGTTTACTAAACAGACGGCCTGATAGATTTATGATTCAAGCGCTGCGTCAATCGATGAATAAAAGTACGCGCCTTAAGGCTTTCCCAGATAGCCAGATAGCTTTCATAGTTCAAGTTGTTATGCTGTATAGATAATAATTTAAACTGACAGATATATCCGCTCTCGAGTTTTGCATAACTTTGACATTTGTAGAATTATGAAATTTCGTGGTTGTTTTGGGGTGAAGATGACCGCCTGGGTGAAATTAACCGACAGGCAGGCACCTGCAAAGATTTGTCTAGTTATTCCCGGAAGATATGTTGCATTTGAAGATTCTCCTGAAAAAGAGGAAGACGAGCGCCTACCTACTACAAGTAAAGTTCAAAGCATAAGGAGGAAAATTGTTGAGCAAAGCGAAAGCGAACAAAGTTCTGCAGAGGAGAAAGAAGAAGAAAGAGAAGAAGTAGCTAAAAAAGAAAGAAAACGAGAAACTAATACACAGTTTGACAAAATAGAAAAGAATTTTTGGGTACCTAGTTAGAATATCAAACCAAAAGGATGGTCAGATATTGGCAAAGTATTATCAGTGAATGGTGAGGAAATTAATGTTAATTGTTTAAAACGAGATAAAGCTGACATGTTTATTTGGCCCAGTATAGAAGATAAAGACGATATTTCTTTGTATAACGTTAAAATAAAATTAGGTGAACCCAAAATTTATTTTGACTTTGACATGTCAATTTTTAACTTTAAGGCAATGTTTGTATCAAAATAATTACATAAATTAGTAGTCGCCTTGCAAATAACTTTACGGAGTTTTTTCTTCATTCAATCAAATAAAGTGTTAGTTGTAAGTTAGAGATTGTTTTATTTTGGTCAAGTCAACCCCAATTATCCGAAAACCATTTTTAAAGAACAAAGTATATCTGTGATCGACTTCACCTCCAACGGGGTGAAGTTAACCAAAAGCAAATATAATTTTCTTCTGGATTAATGGGTATTAAATATTATATGTTTAACTACTATATTTGAATCCCAGTAAGAGCGGACTCAAGCTGGTATACCGACGGCTCTAAAACGGACCACGGCGTAGGAGCTGGTATTTATAGAAAGAAGCCGTGCAAGGCCCTTTCATTGAGCTTCAGCAAGGACTCGACAATTTTCCAGGCTGAGGTTGCGGCGATTCACCACTGTGTCAGAGAAGTAGACAGTTGGGCCGAACCAGGAAAAAGCGTCGCTATTTACTCTGACAGCCAAGCAGCTCTTAAAGCTATTAGTTCCGCAAGTGCTGACTCAAAGCTGGTTTGGGACTGCGTAAGAGCCCTAAATGAGGCGGGCACCCTAAGGAAAATAACTTTGGCCTGGGTCACCAGCCACACGGGGGTGAAGGGAAACGAGGCGGCCGATGAGCTGGCCAGACGAGGTTCATCAAGGCCTTTCATACGAGCGGCCCTTTCCTTCGGCACTACCAAATCACAAATTAAGAGGTCCATCTACGAATGGTCACAAAACAAGTCCAAGGAATGGTGGGAAAGATCGCCAGGACAAAGACAAGCTAAGGAGTTGCTAAGGGAACAGAGGCCCAAGTTTACTGAAGACCTACTGAGTAAAGACAGGAAGACTGTCAAAATGATAGTAAGTCTGATGACCGGTCACTGCAGACTGAATAGGCATATGTTTAACATAGGCCTGGCAGAAAATGCTCTCTGCAGATTCTGTCAAGAGGAAGAAGAAACCCCAGTTCATGTTTTGTGCCACTGTGACGGCCTAGCGAGGACAAGGTTTCTAGCAATGGGGTAGAGAACCCCACAGCCAACGGCTACACAAAGGAGCCGCTCTAAAAAATGATAAGTCTGATTAAGAAGGCGAAACTAGAGAGCGTTCTCTAAGGTAAAGGGGATCACAATAGACCTGTAAAGGTCGCGGTGAAATAGGCCCGCATGCCACCCCACTCTTAACCTACCTTAACCTACTATATTTGAAGGTGATATTTATACCCATGTCATAGTAGAAAATAATTTTTCATCTTTTAATGTTACATACTACCTATTTTTAATTAAAGTTCAAAATTGGTCAACTTCACCCCATTTCACGGTACGGCAAACAATTTTCTATGAAATCCAAATTTTACTTTTCTCAAATGAAATATTTACTTACATATCAATTTTGACAGCACAAATCTTGCAAAGTTGTAATTTTTTTTCTGAAACTGTATTATCAACATTATCGATAAAATGAATTTGAGAAATTTTATTGTCGCGTTTTTAATAACAGTTTCATTAAAGTATCACGACGCTAACATATGCATTGAGTGCGAAACATTAGCCAAAGGACCATGCTTTTCAGTGCCAATAGATAGGATCAAAGAACATAAGCTTGACAGAAGCGTTTCGATGTGCTTCGCTAGTAACTGCTTTGTGATATGGTCGATGGACAACTCACAATTGCATATAAGACGGGGATGCACAAATGTAGATGTGAATTGTAGTACACTAATGATGAATAGGGATAGCATAAAGCAGTGTAGAACATGCAATAGCGATTACTGCAATACTGCTATTGCTCTTACAGTGAAACATCCACTAAATATGTATCTCGTAAGTTTAATTATGCAACTGACGTGTTACAACCACATATTTTATAAATCGAATTGAATAATTCAATTGACAGATATAGATAATATGTTATTTACTATTGTCCTTATACCTTACTTTATTACATATATATTTATACTCTTCTTATAAAATATACCATCTTTTGTGTATTTCTTTTATATTGAATAAAATTAATTTAATTTGTAATTTATGCATTCTGATTATTTGACAACACCTGTCAAATTCTATACACAAATAATGTCAAAAAATCCAACAGAAAATTTATGTCCAAGATACGTCAAAAATTCAAAGAAAGCCTGTGTAAAAGGCAGTAAATTATCGGAATTGAATACCCCCACGCCAAATAACAATAACAAGAACCAAGAGATAATATCAAATGTAAACAAATCTGAACGAGATGCAATTTCAAAGTTAATGATAGATTTAGCGCAAGTACTTACTGAAAACGTGAAATTATCTAACACCAACGCTATGTTAAAAGTGGATATCGAACAAACCAACGATAAAATAAAATCACTTGAAAGTACTTTAAACGAAGAAAGGGGAAAATTCAATACAAATTTGCAAGATATCCAGCAAAGGTTATTACAAACGGAGTATTTACTCCGAGATAAAGAAAGGCAGATGTTCAAAGACAACGAATGTAGTCAAACTAAGATAAATAATATAAAGGCTACCTATTTCCAGGAAAGAGATTTGGCTATAGTTAGAGAAAACAGCTTGCAAAATGAAATAGATAATCTTAAACAAGAACTGAGTAAAAGTAAAATTGACATGGAAGATTTATTAAATCAATTGAAAAAGACCAAAGGGAAAGTTACAACATATAAAGAGAAATTAAAATTTTGCGTGAATTTAATTACTGAAATGAATACTTTTTTAAGTAGAGCTCCGATTAAGGAATCTGTCAGTCGCAGCAGTTCAGAAAAAGCATCACAAACCAATGAAAGACTCGTCAATATCGCTCATAAAGATTGCAACTGTAGAGGATGTTCTTTGGAATGTGAACATATAGTGCTTTCCGATTTATTTTTTAAAGAGAATGCTCTGAAGGCCGCTTTAGATGACGTATTATTTAGTTTAAATGATTACGCTTAGTAATGTTAACGTAATGTATCAAATAATTTAATTGAAGTTGTCAGTAAATCATTGTGAATATGACGACTTAAATATTTTAAAATATTTTTATATAGCTCAAGACTCGACCAAAGCAAAAATTTCAGTTTTGAAAGATATCAACTTGTAAAAGAACTTTACATTTTGAATTCTATTTCGGACTCTACGTTGGGTTATAGATCCCATGTTGTGTGTGTGTGTGTGTGTGTGTGGTTGTGATTACTTAAAGGTTGTTCAACAACAAATAAGCAGACACGTTATCTACTAGAAGAATGACTCTTTTTATAGATTATTTTTCTTTAACTCCCGTATTACTTGGAATAAGTTCTTTGGGCCATTCTCTAAAGATTTCATTTGTTACGCAAGCAGTTTTTTCTGATAAACATCTCCATACGTGATTTGTCGCCATTGTAAGTTTGTTCGTTACTTTCGAAGTTTCGAAACTTGATGATGTTCGTAATGTGTACAATTTTTACCTGATTTTCTGGACCGTTCTTCATACACAGAGTCATTCACGGAACTGGTTCGTTAGATGTTCTTGAAATTCAACATTTCTGAAAACTTGTAATTATAACTAACTGATATCATCTGGACTTATTAGCAGAATTATTATTTAAATAGCATGGTATATTTTTTATGAGTTTTTTGTATCGGCCTTATAATTCTACATCGAAACTTACTGAGATACCTATGTCAAAAATCAGCCGTTTTCAGTTATTCAATTTTTTTCAAATATAGGGCCACGTTATGTTAAAAATTTTGTATTTCTGAAGACATTGCAGCTGAAGACCTCATATTTGGCCGAAATAGCATATATCAAATTTACGTCCTAAAATTTATCATAATTTATACAGGGTCGTCCTAAATTAACGTTCATTTCAACCAAGTTCACATCGATGAAAGTCACTTTTTTTAAATGGAACATCCTATACAGGGTCCGGCAACGAAGCGGGGACGGAAGATTACACGCTTATTTGAAAGTTTTTGTTTTATACAGATTGTTCCAGATGAAAATTCCAGACTAAAGTTGCATTTTTTTAAATGGAACACCCTGTATATTAATAGAGAAAATAATCCGCGCTTGAAAGCTGGTTACAACGATCTAATGACGTATAGGTCTAAAGTTGATAGTTTCTGTGTAAACAATGATTTTACTTGATAAATTGATACATTTCAGTAGGCTATTCTGCATAGCGAAAAACCAAGAATTCGAAACCAACAGAGTAGAATATTTTTTACTAGTATGGACTGTCGTTACTATGTGAAATAAATTCCGCAGCTGCTCCCTTTATACAGGGTGTTCACAATTTTGCAAAATCGAAGAAATCTCGAAATTTTTAAATGGAACACCCTGTATATTTTTTGCTCATTGGAAAGCCCTTTTACTACGCTTTCGATTGATACCTCATTTGATGCACCTAGGATGGATTATTTTCTAATTATTTCTTTTTAAAGTTGAATTAATGAGAAGAAGAAGTATAAAAGCTGAGAAACGGAGGCCTTAAGATGGTACCATATCACAATAAACTCAATAAATTGATTGCCAATCATACGATGCCACATACAGTTTTACAGAAAAGCATTCTTGAAAACGTGTCTTCACAATGCTTATAGATTTTCATCCGACTACCGATTTGATTTACGACAGTAACCCGTGAACACACTTAATAGAAAAACATTTATTCAAAATAGTCTACAGGGTGTAACAAAAAAAGTGTAAAACAGTTCAGGGGGTGATTCCTCATCGAAAAAGAGATAGGGTCTTTCATATAAAGAAACTTCATTGGAGCATCCCTTGTTAAGATACATCCCCTTAAAGGGGGTACACAAAATTTGTTTTACTAATAGCGGCCTGCTAAATAAATTAGTTTTACATTTTCGTTTTATGACGTTTCTTTATATGAAAGACCCTATCTCTTTTCTTGAGGAATCACCCCTGAAATGTTTTACAGTTATTTTGTTACACCCTGTATAGTAGCGGTAAAAGAGTAGTTGAGCGCAGATTTTCACGACCGTTGTCTACTGTATTGAAGTCTTCCGAGTGTTGTCGCGTAGATAAATTTGCACTTGACGTTTCGCTGATCATGATCAGCATGCTGTCAGCTTCTTCAGAAGGTTTCGAAAGACTGATGTTGTTGTCTTCTACTCCTCATTATATACCTGCTTGTTTCTTCTTCGCTTCACTGACTCGTTACCGTTCGAGATACCCAGCGTGGACTCACTGATTTCCCAATTATTTTTTCATGTTGATATTGTTTGATGATGAATGATGATTTTCCATACAATCAAGTTTCTTCTTCATTAGATTTACCGAAATTTCAGTTCAAAATTGAAGCAATGCAAAAATTTTATCTTTCAGCAAATTTTAAATGTCATCATCTTGTAAGAGAACTTCTTTTCCTGTATGTATCTTTCACATTTTGAATTCAATTTTAATCGGTAGGTTGGGCTATGGATACTATGTTTGGTGACATATCTGTCAAATGTGGTTATCGCTACATAAAAGTTGTTCAACAAGAAATGAGAATACTCTTTCGAATAGATTCTTTTTCTTTGACTCTGATGTTACACCTAAAACAAATTCTTTCTTGAACCATTCACTATAGCTTTCTTTTGTCACCCAGGCATCTTGCCGATCTTCGTAATAAACAGTTCTTCAATACCGAAATTTGCCAATAACTAACATATTTAATTTGTTAGTTCTACTTGCATGGCTGCAAAACATGTATGCGATTTCGTTCTTTAATAATTTCACGTTCTTTTCGCCAGCATCCACCAACATTTTTTCTGATAAGCATCTCCACTAAAATTTATTTAAATAGTTATTTCGTTTCGAAATAATTGCAGGATGTTTTCATCAACAGATAGTGTCTCTCCTGTTACCTTTAAAGAATGAATTCCGTAATGATGCTTGTCTTTGAAACCAACCCCTTCTACCTAATCGTTGTGGTGTAATTAATTTAAAAATTATTTTGCTTTTTAATTATTGTCTTATATGTGCTACTAAAGTATCAATCTTTGATCGTTTAGATACAAAAGTCCAAATAAATAGTCGTGACTTACCCTGTCTACATGCTGCCGTTGACTGTACATCACGCTGTATGGTTTTAATGGCGTTTACAATAACGTGTTTACCTTTTACGTTACCACGAAAGTAGACATAACTTGAATCTGTATTAACGATTAAATTTTTATAGCGAGTAAAGTTGTTCTCACTCCGTATTATCATAAATAAAAATATTGTTCATCCAAAGTACGATCTTGTATCTTGCAGTACCGACACGACAAAATGTGTTTGCATACATCGTACGCTTTGAGTACAGAATTCGCTGATATTTTAAATCGTATACATTTAATGACAGTAATTATCGACTTCATTTACTACTCTCCATTTATGTCGTCGCCAATTACAACAGTCCATAATTCAAGAGAGTAATAATCTTGAACGCCGTGCCGCAGTTAACAAAATAAAATCTTTAAAACACCGCTACTTGCTACGTAAAAGTAAATCACGCAGGCAATGATTCACTGTGGCCCTAGAGTCGTATGCTCGTTTCATCTTCTGATATGTACTACTTGATGCTACAACCTTCAGTTTACGATATGGTTATAGTGAAAGAAAAACACTTTATTGCAGTCATCAATAACTGTATCCCAATGTACTATTTCTATGACACTTTACTGTACGTTTTATAGTTTTAACGGCTGCAACAATTCCTTGTTACGAAGCATCATTACAAACTTTACCAATGAAGTGGAACCCATTTTACGAATAGTTTAACTGCAAATATAATATAAAAAAAACGTAATCTAGAAAAGTAATGCTTTACATTAAATATACTGTTGATTAAACTTAGAATAAATCTTTAATTATTTATAGATTTCCGTTAACATCTTACATAATAAAGTCATTATGTTTGTAATGACTTCATTAGTTAGATATTTGGTTATATATTCAAAATGAAATCAAATCATCAAACTAAATATATCCAAAGATTTAAAATGTAGATTCTACTAAAACAAACATGTTTCAGTTTACGAAATTATAATGTTTAATTAAATATATAGCTAAACACATTATATAGAACATAAAAGTAAATTTTGATTTTAGTACACAATCAGCAACATTGCAGTAGTCTACTTCGCACGCCCTACAAAATTTCATTTGCTTTTCTGTTTGAGCTTTAATGTCGCAAATATTTTCCTTGTCACTGCAGCCTAATTCTACGTTCACTTGTGAAGCCTTGACAGTCCACATCCTATAACAATATTTGTCTGTACAGTTACCGACCTCGTTAGTGTGGACGTTGAAGCAAGGGCCTACACCAGTGGAATTACATTTATAACATTCCACGGCAGAAGATAACCTGAGAATACATGTCGCAAAATAAAAAATTATGAATTTCATAAAAAATTGAAGTTTGCAAAACGAAAACGGTGACGTTGTCATTTCCTGCATTTTGACATTTTACAATCCTCTTATAACTCAATAGAAATGGGTGGAATATTTAGATATAAGTATAAACGGTACAGTGTTGTTCGAACCAGTACATTGAGAAAAACGTAATGGTAACTGTAAAATAGGTACTGAAATGATTATAAGAAGACCTACCGCAATTCTTGTTCGTGGAAGAAACACATGAATGCATAATCTAACCTTTGTGATGCATACCGTACAATTCATTCGACGCCGTAAGGACCTCAAAGTAATTGAGAGAAATTTTTAATTATAAAACCATTAAACCAACATTACACAGAAAATATTTCTTAGCCAGTTGTGTGTTGTCATCAGTGACATAATAGTCAATTTTATATCATTCATTGTTTACAGCTACTTGCACCGACTTGCACTTTAAAATGTCCATTAAATTTCTCTGTTGCATTTCCACTTTGTATTTGTAACAGTTCTTCACTATGATAAGTTTGTACTAAATCATTTGACTTCTTTAAGCAGACATGCTGTAGATGCCCCATTCAAACGCAGCTATTGCATTTAATACTTTGAAATTTTTAAAATTACTTAAATGAATCCATACTAATGACTTTTACCGTATAAATTTTTTGTCACATTTGAATTTAAACATCAAGCATGTCAACATAAAGTTTTAAAGTGTTTTGTTTAGCAAGATTGCCAACACTGCTATAGTTTTAAATTGTACTCCAAATTGTGACAGTTGTCAGGGTTGTCAGTGACAAACCTAAATTAGAGAAGCTTAGAGTTGGTTATAATTTATTCAACATGTTGAAGTTAATGCGATAAGTTTGTGATTGAAAGATACTTCAGAATTGGTCGAAAATTAGATGAATAATGTCATGATTATCATCATAGATTGTCACATCAGAATATATTTTCATGGTAGCCAATAACTGAAATGGTGCTTCTTGACGTCAGTAGTGGTCAGTAGTCTTTGTACTTCAATAGTTGGCCGCATTTTCATAAAGGCGCTGAAAAACGACACATTTTTTGAAATTCATCTATGTGATGATTCCATTAATATCCACAGTATCGTCAGGTATGGTTGATATCTTGGCAACATAAGTTCATACGTCATTGTGATGTCATTGTGTGAATGTCAAAATATGAACTGACAATCTAAACTGTTTTTATACATTAACTAATTCATTTACTATGAAGTTCATAATTTTCTTCTTGGTGACATGGACTTTCAACCTATCTTCTGCCACGGTATGTTTTAAGTGTGGTGGTACTAGTCCGGACTCTTGCTTCCAACTCCACGCTAACGATGTTAGCAACTGCACAGCCAAATATTGTTATAGGATTTGGGGCATGAAGGACTCAGAAAAATACATCCAACTAGGTTGCAGTAACTCACAAAATGTTTGCGAGATTAAAGTTGCAGGTGAACAGAATTTTGTAACAGTTTGTAGATACTGCGAACTAGACTTCTGTAATTCTGCTCCTAGCTCACTCAAACGAAAACTTACTGGTATGTTTTATGTAACCTTGTGTTGTCTAGTTATATATGTATATTATAATTTTCTAAACTAATTGTTGTTTCTATATGAAAGAATTGTTTTAAAAGATTAGAGAGTAACGATATTTACTCGCGTATCTATTTATAAATTTATTTATTACAAGGGAAGATGCGACGTACTTATGGAGCTCACAAGAACGTCTAGAAAGTAAATACACAACACCTTGATTAATTGAAAACTCTTAGATAATCCCAAAATGTTTCTAGAGGCCTAATCGTCCGTTCATGTGGATCAAAGCCTAGAATCAAAATATCACTTGCAATTTACGTAAATCTCACTAAATATTCTTTTCAAAAATCTAAATTTCTATTTGCTAACAAATACACTTAAAACTCTATACCCAGTCGTTATATTTAAGTTTATATGTCTACTGTCAACACCTAATATTATCTGTCATTATATAAATAGTAAACCTCAGCACCAGAACAAATAAACATATCGGCCAATTACCCAGTGTTGCCATATTAGAATCAGTGTGGCCAACAATAAAATAATGTCCAACACGTTTTCCTGAGGTGAGCCCCTTTCAACTGCTCAGCTATTGATGCTTATAATTTCAGAATTGTATTTAATATTACAACAAATGAGTTCTTCCCATCAAGATACGATGCACACCAATTGAAAACCACACCTCAAATACCGTACTAATTTAATTTCGTTTGTAATAGAGTATGGTCAACAGCAGCAAATTGCGACTAAGATCGAAGAAAAAAGATTCAATAACCGTAGACGTAGAAAAATGAACATGATATCCATGTTTCTCCTTTGTAAGAATATTGTATGTACTTGTTCAATTGAGAAATCAGCTTGTCCAATGCCGCATGTTCGAATACAAGCTCATAATCGATTACGCCATTCAATATTTGAAAAATAAACGCAGCACATTGTCATCATTAAAACTTTTATAACCAGCAGCAGAAAAACAACCAGATCTATAACACAAAACCAAACATACCTTGACAACATCGGGCTTCTACCTGAGACTATGCACAACTCAATATTTTTATTATTATTGAAAATCTATCAACTCAATCTAGTAGTTCAATCGACACACCTTTCCTCAACGTGTCTTCTACAATAATAAGTATTTTATGCGAAAAAATTTGACGAGAACAGTAAAATACGTTTAATACGAAAACGCTTAAGAAGACATATTGGTTAACACGAAACAATAAAGCGGTACATACATTTTTTTCTCTTAACACAAAACAAAAATCGCTTAACACAAAATCCTTTCTCACAATTAACAAAATATGAAAACAGCTGCCACGTCGCGTCGGCGAGAATTAAAAGGGGTTTAAAATCAAAGTAAAAAAAGGACAATACCAAAAATATGTCAGATTATTTTTCAAAACAGTTATAAACGTTTTATTTGTTTTTTTTAATTGCAAATTATGTATTAAATTTCAGTAACTTCTTGTTAATATTTTTGTTTTATTGGTGTTTGTTAAAGGCATGTATACATATATGTAAATTAAATGTACTAAACGAAATTTCGTTGAGTATATCTACATACATATATATGTATGTATATATACACTTTCTGTAATATACTTTAAAAGGAAAATCTTTTATTACGAAAAAATATTTCGGTTTCGTCAGTTTCGGGTTAAACGTATTTCACTGTATTTAAATTAAAAAAGTTTCCGGCAATCAGGCAAAATCCAAGGTATGCAAGTTATGCACTAGAATGTCCAATTGCAACAATTTACTTAAATATTGTGTGTTAAAGAAAAGAATTCTAATATGATGAAAACGGGTCAATAGCTACTCAGCAATGTGAGAGATCGCTGAGTCCAGGGTTCAATTCTTCAATTTTCTTGGAGAATTATGTTTCGATCGATCTACAGTATTATAAACGACGAGATAGTGCTGTAACGAGGTCACTGAACATATTTACACACACAAATTGCACAGCAAAAGTTACAGTGATAGTCAGTCACGCAATATAGTTGAAGTAAACGTGCAACTAGCACCTACCATAAGACAAAAGAAAAACAGGAATACATAGGTTGTCGCTATCTAGAATAGCCAGATTGTAGATCGTTTGAAATTTTTGTAAACTATTGTAAATTATATCATACGACTAAATTGACATAAGAATGTACTTATGTCATGATGTGAATGTAATAAAGAATCACACTCTAGAAATTAGAATTAACACATTGTCTTTAAAGAACTATTCTGTGTCCCAGGTAAAATTAATGAAGAGTGAATTCCTGTACGAAAGTAATGAAAAGATTAAATAAAGCACTTGTTTTTTTTTTAATTTATAAACAATGATTTTAATTTCATAACCTCAAAAATATATCATTCAAACGATAAAAATTCACAAAGCAAACTAATGCATAGAATATTCCAATGCGTTTATAAATTTATGTAAATTGCACAAAAATTGTTTGTGCAGTTTCGTATTTAACAGTTAAAATTCTTTCATTTCATAAGAAAGAGAGGTAAAAATTAATGATGCATATGAAGTTATAAGAAATTTCAACGCACATTTCTTATCATACCATCGTCGCATCGTTCAGACGAAAATGTTAACGGTTTCCGCGCAACTAAGCTAAGAGATGGACGCCCCACAACGAACCTAATATACATGAAACAAGTTACAATAATAAGAATTACGTACTTATAATACATTTATGCGTTCGGTATCTGAGACGGTGATCTAATCATCCCGACATCTACACTTAATTGCAGCATCTGTCACTGTCGTTAGGCTCGTGCGGTAAGCAGAAAGTAGTCCCTATCGCAGGGTACAGTAGGTGCGGGGTTGTTTGTTTACATCCCCACTACGTAGTAGAACGCCACGTGCCTAGGACATAAGGTGTTTATGTAAAAGAACGCCGAAAAGCGGCTTGTACACATTGCGAAGGCAGGGTTGGATTTGGTAGAATCATATTGTTAGAAATTTTCTTATAGTATGTATTATGCAAGTACACGTAGGTCTGATACTGCGCTATATACGATGGCAATCTAATCACAGATGAAACGCCTCACTTGGTTTTCATTGTTTTGTTGTGGAATTACTACCTGGCCGTCGCAAAAAGTCATCACTTCAAAATGCTTTGGACTAGAACAATCTTAAAAAAGTAATTTTGCTAATCTATAGCAATAACTTGAAGATTTTTATGTTGAATTGTAGTCAAATATTGTATTGTATTGTAGAAGGATAATTCAGACCTTCGATGGCCTGTCTTCACTGCGACCTCATCAAATATTGATATAACCCGGTTCCATTAGTACCTTTCCAATTCAATATTCTGAACGAATTCTAGGATTGATTTAGGTGTTGTAGCAGTAATCCCCCATGGCGCTAGTCATCTATTGCTGTCGATGCTGAAACCTTAGATGGAATAGTAATTTACAGGCTCTATGCATGCAAATAAAGGAAACCATTAGTTAGGATGCCCGAAAGAATTCTTAAATCTGACTTTCTAAGATCTGGTTCCTATTTTACAAGGAGTGTCTAACTGTCTTCGCTTAAGTTGTTATTTTCCAAACAAAGAAGAGCACCTCTCACATATCTTTGCCTTCTATTGTTAGACTTCTTTCCTTAGTTGGCTTCTAGTGCATTGAAATGCATATTGACTCCTTGTTTCACCAGTTAGTTTGCCTTAGTGTTATCTTTAGCATTCAAGTGTCCTGGAAGTCATATCAGGAATACTCTCTTATTTGTGGCCAGCTACCAGATACAAATATTTGGTCTTTCCATGCCTTTATTCGGGCATTCTTAGATACAGAGATTTATGACGTATATTTTCCCGTAAAAGATCGATGGGAATACCCTGAGGCTTTTAGGAAATTGGTGATTGAACTATGAACTTCCACTCTCACCTCTTTATTCACGTTGAATTCCAGTGCATGCCATACATGTTTGAATTTTGATCCATTAGTGGCATTTCCAATAAAGCAATTGAGCAGATGTAAATAGTTTTTGTGATTCCAACTAAAGAAGAACATTTAAGAACTTGATCTAAATAATTGTTCCAATTCAGCTTTTGGTCAAAGATTACTCCCAAATATTTCGCTTCAGTGGAGTGTACTAATTGATCACCGTTTAGTATAGACGTAGTGTATCCAAAGAATACTTCTTCTTTTTGGTAAATGGGACAACTATTGTTTTGCTATAATTAATACTTAGTCCTGCTCCCATACCGATCTATTGATGATTTGGAGGCATTTTGCATTCGCAACGTAACAACTAAGTCATCTACGTAGGCTTAGATTTTAAAGCCTTGTTTGTACAGTCGTCTGGGCAAGTCATCAATCCCTAGCAACCAAAGCTCATTGTGAGCACTTTTTTGCAGGTCTGAAGATCATCGAGATGCCCACTGCTACACCGTAATTTTGTAGCTGTCTAACAGTTGTACCAAGTCTACCAAAATGTTGAGGGTTTTTAATCTGTTTGCTCCATATTTTAATATCGATCTACATTGATGAATACGCATGGCATTATCTCTTGGTTTACGAAAATCCCCTCCATCTTTTTGCAAGTATTGTGTAGGGCAGTTTTCGTGGACTTACCGGTTTGGTAGGGAATTACTATTAGTTTGGAAACTTATGTATATTTGAATAACAAATTCTATGATTAGTAAGTGAAAGTATTAAATTGTCTAAACCTATTGCAAAAATATACATTCCGTTAGGAACACTTTATATATAATTATTGTACTTTATGTTTTTGCAAATGAAAACGAATCATCATGTAGGTACTATTATAAATAAATTTTACAACTGTAATTACTAATTATAATTAATATTAATAGTACAATTTGTGCAATTATTTATATGCAATGCTGGTGTTTTGTTTGCTGCAGTTAATATGTTATTATTAATGGTATGGGACGAGAATTCTTCAGTAGTATTACTGTATAATATTTTATTCGCAATTTCAATTTTATTGTTTGTCGAATCTGCAACATATCCCTCGGCGACTACCGACGATTTCCAGCCACCATGTCGTTTTAGCGCCAGTAACGCGCTAGTAACGTGGCCGACGTTCTTCTGAATGAATGACCGCTGTAACTATTATCATTTTCTAAATTTAAAAATTTTGCGATATTTCTAGGAATTTTACTTAATGTAGTTTTTCCTACTAATTGGTTAAAGCATTTGCCTTCCTTGTATTTCATGAAAAAACATCGATGTTCCGTATTTTTTTGGACGAAGAACGGCATACTTTTAAAATATGTCGATATATGAAATTTCATGCTCTTTATTTGTAATGGTGAAAGTGCGCTGAATTTGGTTTTTTGTATCGGGTATTTCACATTGTCATTTATAAAAAGCATAGATTTTATCATTGAATACTCGCTACTTGATGGAGATTTTTAGTTTTTATATCGAACAAGAAAGTACCTATGCCAATTAGGGAATCCCATGACCTGTCAAATAAAATCAAATATGGCGGTGTTGGCATACAAACTATTGTTGATATTTTGTCAGGTTCATTAAACGTATTTATCTAGAGTTTGTAATGATTACCTATTAAAATTATCTAAACGTAAACAAGATGATCGTATAGCTACGGGGTTGCAGCCAATGGAAAAATCCTTTTTTAAAAGGAAATAAGACTCATTTATCTTAATCTTTCGAATGAGAGACTAGATGGCCAAAGCGCGGGAACCAATTGGTTGCAGGTGCAAAAGGTTGCAAAAAGAAACTGATCAGCAAAACAGTAATTGCTTGTTTTGAAGTATTCATCGAAAAACCTGAACATTATCTAACACAGCAACAATCTTGGTAAAAATACAAGCATCACCATACAATTAAGTTTCTAATTGGAATTACACCTCACGGAACGATAAGGAGCATTAGTAAAGCCTATGATGGAAGAACTTCAGATAAGCAAATAGTCGACTTAAGCAATTTTTGCAACAATATTCAACCAGGTGATATAGTATTAGCAGTCAGAGGTTTCTTCATTGCTGAAATTTTGGGCGTTGCTGGAGCCAAATTAGTTATAGAGGAAAGGACTAGTTACATCCAATAGAAACTGAAAAAACAAGGCAAATAGCTCATGTGAGGGTTCATGTTGAGAGAATTATAGGAGTAATTAAAAACAAATTTTAGAATTTTTAAAGGTCCTATTCCTATATCTATGCTAAAAAAAGATAGTGAAGCTATGAATATTTATTACTGTTATTATTATAGGTACCTATAATAATAACAGTACTTACCTGTTTCCAATATCTGGATTTTCTGATAAGAGTTTTTCTAAATACGCACTATCCATGTTCAAAATATTTTTAAGTAGTTCCAAATTTTTTAACTTTCTACTAATAATAACAAAAATAGTTAGTAAAAGGCCACAATCACTAAATGAAACAACCCAAAAGTCTACTGCTTAGAATATAGGGTGGGGAGACATTCGCGTAAGATCTACACGTGACGATCTTCTTTGTTAAATTCTTAGCCGTTTATCTTAATCCGAAAATCTTCTATCTTACATCCTGCGTCTACACGAAGTCTCTAAAGTTTCAGTTTTGGAGTTATTAACCGCGCATTTTTCTTCTCTTTGTAGTTAAAAGAAAGAAAAGTTAAATAATGTGGTACTTTAAAGATTAGTGTTTCATAAATACTATCCTTTCGCATTATAATGATGTTTTTAACATTTCTTTGTGTCTATATTTTTACTTTAAATACATATGGCAACATAGTATTGTGAATGCAGTATTTAAAACGATTTAAAATAGCATGATAGGTTACCTTGTTAGATTTTATTATTATTATTTTTATTATTCTTATTATTATTATTATTATTATTATTTTTAGTTGACATACATATTTCGAGTTGTCAAATTTAATTGTCATCCTTGGCTGTTTTTCTCATTCAAAATAATAATTTCTAGTATTTTCTGTTATTCATAACAGTAGTAGGTTTATTAATTTAGGTAGGTAAGTTTATTTAGTTCCTTGTTCGGTTTTTTGCGTGTTTTAGTTTTTATTTCGTTAATTTATAATGCATTTTTCATTTATTGCATATGCTGAATGGGGATGAAGCTGCGCGTGAGTATCGTGTATGTTTTCCAAACCGGAAACATCCTACAGCGCATGTATTTCGACGGTTGGACCAACGTCTTCGGGAAACGGGTTCGGTAAAAGCAAATTATCGAAATGCTGGTAGACCAAGACGGAGACGCACTATCCAAGTTGAACAGATTTTAGACTCAGTTTCAGTAGACCCCTCAACTAGCACTAGACAGTTAGCTGCTAGAATGAATATCCCAAGCCACAAAACCGTTCACTCAGTTTTAAAAGAGAACCTGCTAAAGCCATTTCATGTTGTTAGAGTTCAACCTCTTTATGAAAATGACAACATTCACCGATCGTATTTCTGCAACACGATTTTAAATAGAATTCGCGAAGAAGAAGGTTTTCTGACACCTATTCTATGGAGCGATGAATGCGTGGTTAATAGAGATGGGGTCTTTAACACTCATAATATTCACTATTACCCAGACGAAAATCCGCACCAATTTCGCGAGTATGGTCACGAAAGAAGGTTTTCTGTCGATGTTAGGTTAGGCATAATAGATCATATAGTCACCAATTTACCTTCCGAACCGTTTAGATGCTGCTGGATACCTCAATGTTTTACAAGAAGTTTTGGATGACATGCCACTGAATTTAAGACACAATATGCTCTATATGCACGACGGGGCGCCTGCTCACAATGCTTTTATTGTTAGAGAGTGGCTAAACGAACATTTTCCAAACTGGTCATGGTGGTCCAATATCATGGCCGGCTAGATCACCCGATCTTAATCCATTAGATTTATTTACTTGGAGTTTTATCAAAGAAAAAGTGTATGTTACGCCTCCCTTAAATGCTGATGAAGTGAGGGAGTAATTCAAACCATACCGCGAAGGCTGCAACTATGCCTTGAAACTGACGGCTTTCAATTTCAACATATAAGGCAATAACACAATGTAATAAGCGTACGATAAAAATTGTAATTGTAATTTTTAAATAAAAAAAAACTTTCGAAGTTAATTTTGTTTTGATAAATAAGTACTTATTGAATTAAAAAGCGTTGTTTTTCCATTTATTACAGTACAACAACATTAATAGTGCAAAACTTCATACAATAGGTTTCTGTGCACCCTCAATTACAGCGCAAATCAATACAATCTTAAGTATTATACATACATACAACACTGTTGCCAAATGTATGTTTTCTTCAAGCGGTTCCCGAAGGCACACGAAGGATGATACACACTAATAGTATTAAAACTTTTCACTCGGAATTGAATGAAAAATACTGTTACGTGCAACTCTTACGCCAATTTCTCCCCACACTGTATAAAAATGCTTTGTATGCCAACACCGCCATATTGAATGTATATAACGTGTGTCAAACTTGTCGCAAAACCTATACGCAGCGACATTCTTCGTTCGTTTCTAAATCGAAAATCTCAATGGTAAAATATTGTACCATGCTTCATACATCTTCACGAGGTTCACGAAGTTCGGTTTTTTAGTCTCTTAATAAGCGCTTGTGTTCGATATTTGTCGGTACAGACAGCTGCAATTTTGAATTTCGACAACTTCTTATTCCTAATTTATCGAAAATAGTTTCTTGTTGATGGTAGAGTCTATTTTCAACATTTCCTCACTATAGAGCGTCTCAACCTTAGTATTCAGTGCGGTCTCTTATGGGATACATACCTCTCATACTATCTTAAACGATTTGTAATAAACGGTCTCTTTTTATATAAAGGCGAAGTTGTCAGTTCAGTTTATTATCGAGCGTGTTTAAGGTTGGTATTTGTCAAAAAAAACGGACGCCAATGAATAAATAAACTTGAAAAATGACATTATGTTCACTAATTTTTATATACTTCTAACTTCAGACGCATAAATGGAAATAAGTACACACTTATCGACTTGGGAAAGTAGTTTTTTTCAGTCAATCTTTCTCGATCGCCCGATAGTTTTGTTTTAGAATAACCTAACCTACAAGTATTTAAAATGTCATGTTATTTAAAATGACTACCAACCTAACTTGTCATTGGCGAACTGGCATCTAAGTAGTGTATCTGCATAAGACACATACTGAATACTAAGGTTGAGACGGTCTATAGCATCCTCTCTTGAATATGTTTTCTTATTTGGTTTCAATCAAAATCATTAGTGTCAAATTTTGACATTTGTCCGAATTAATTTTTCTCCAGTATTTAGTTTTGTGCAAGCTCTGCTCTATTTCGTGTTTTCTCACATTCTCTTGATTAGTTTTTCTGGTTCTGTGTTTTATCGTTGTTGTTTTATTGTTTTATTCTTTTACGATGGGTTTTACATTTAATGAATATGCCGATATGTATATGATGTATGGTTTTTGTAATGGAAATGCTAACATGGCAGAACAGGAATATCGCGCACGGTTTCCAAACCGGAGACATCCTACTGGAAACGTATTTCGACGACTGAACCAACGTCTACGTGAAACTGGTTCGTTAAAAGGAATCCCAACGCAGGTCGACCTAGACAACGGCGTACATTACAACTGCAAGAAAAAATTCTAGACTCAGTACACGAAGATCTCCGTCACTACTCGACAGTTGCCGTCCACATTTAATATCCCCAGTAATAAGACCGTTCATTCGGCTCTACGTGAAAACCTTCTTTATCCTTACCATATACCTAAGTAAGGTACAGCCGCTCTATGAAAACGATAACGTACATCGTTTAAACTTTTGTCATAGTATCTTAAATAGAATTCATGAAGATGGCAATTTTTCAGAAGTGTTTTTTGGACCGACGAGTCTATGTTTACCAGAGATGATGTACTCAATATCCATAATTTTCACCATTATGCAGATGAAAATCCTCATGCTATTCGGGAATACGGGCACCAAAGAAAGTTTTCAGTTAATGTTTGGCTGGACATAATAAATCACCATGTCGTCGGACTGTTGGACCAATCTATCTGCCAAATCGTCTTGATGTCAACGGGATGCCATTGAACATACGCCGTAACATGCTTTACATGCATGATAGGGCTCCTGCACATTTTGCTCGTAATGTGAGAGAGTGGTTGGATGAACACTTCCCTAACAGGTGGATTGGTCACGGTGGTCCTATCTTATGGCGTGCAAGATCTCCCGACCTTAATCCTTTAGACTTTTTTGTTTGGGGTTTCATTAAGGACAAAGTTTACGCTGCACCTCCACAGGACGCTAAGGAAGTTAGAGGAAGATAAAACGCGGCAGTATTAGAAATTACACCGGAAAGGCTAGAACGAGTAATATAGACAATACCTCGTACATTGCAACTGTGTGTTTACAAACGGACGGACATTAATTTGAACAGATGCTTAGGTAATAGTGATGCTAATTTGTTACAAGAGATGCGTTCGAAAAATCAAAACTACTAACTTTGTTTTAATAAAGTGTTTTTTATTGCTTAGTATCAATTGTGTAATCCAATTTGTCGTTTGTAAATGGTTTGTAATTCCCGTTTGTCAATTTTGACAAGTACTCTATCTATTATTACGGTAGTATAAAACTACAGTGTTACCAAATGGATGTTAGTTTCATGTGGTCCCCAAGGGCGCATAAAGCATGATACGACATTTTACCATAAGAATTTTGTGTTAAATTCGAACAAATTGCCTAATAATGTTATTTCATTCAAATTTCATTGATGTGGTTAACATTTTTTGAAATGCACCAACTTTTGAACGATTCATATCCCAATTTATATCTTTTTTCCGACCTCTTTGGGAGCCACTATGCGCAAGCAATATTAGCTGCCTCTTTGATTTCATTATTATTTACGAAATTATCCATTTTTTTCGAAGTTTTTTAATTAAATCAATAGGAATATTTTTTTAAATTTACAAATAACGTGCGTGACAATTCGTTATTTTCTTTCCATGGCAACAATACAAGTGACAGATATTATGTACAAATGTATACAATTGATGCATGTACTAAGCCTGCATTGATTTAAATTTGACAGATGAAAAATATATAAATCTAACGTTAAAGTCCACTATAAAATCATTTTTTTATACAATTTTAGTGGGAAAAATTTTGTGTGTCACATGGGGTGTAAGTAAGGTTTTGTCACACAAATAACTATTAGTTGTTCAGTATCACCAAAAGTGATGCCGATTAAATTCTTAAAATAAACACAAAAAATTCTAAAGATTCGCAGCAGTGTGAGGAAATTGTAAAAGCGCAACACATACATATATACCATACAACTTTATATAAAAAAAAGTTCAATGTTTCAAAATGGATCAGTTCAATTTGGGAAGACGATATATTAATCACGAACTGACATCTATTAAACTTTCTACCTATTGAAATAAATTGAAAATTTTATCTATACTCATACCTAGAACGAATTAAGATCGATATTTGTATTAAGAGAAATAATAACCAATAACTACTCTAATCTAAATGCAAATTCCAATAACCAATTGAATGATCTCAAGTTACATATAGATTTCCAATCTAGAATTAAGCTGTACTTTTAACAATCTAAATTGTATCATCTAATATACCGAAATCTAATTATTAATTATAAATAGATCAGAATAGAGAATAATAGAAATAGTTATATTTTGCTGGAGGTTTCAGATTGCATAAGATGTCTGTACCTGTCTACGGTTTTTTTTTAATTATAACTAGATAGATATGAGTATCTTGACGTTTAGTAATCTCGGTATATCAGCGAAAAGAAATCTTGTCAATAGAATTACATTCATAATTATTATATTTGTGTTAATTATATAAGTTATTATGATAAGCTTTCCAGAATTTAAGCTAATTAACCACATTTATTATGTCATCTATTACCGTCAAAAAGCCGAATTACGTTAAAACCAAATATTACTAATAGATAAACGTACATAATTGTAATCGAATTCTTTGATTAATACTGAGTGTTAATTCGTTAAAACTATGGTTTGCTTAACTGTTACCTTGTATTTAAATATATCTACAGAGACATGAGTTTTTGTGAAAATATTTGGTAAATACAAGAAAGAAAAGACTGGTAAATATACAAAAAAGATTTTATTACCAAAAATACTAAGAGAGTAAATTACGAAAATATCCGAAAACTGCGGAACTTACTAATAGCACACTACCTACATTGCAACAAATTTTGTTCGCGATATAGTCTTTTTAAATACAACGCGTGACCAATATTTTTCTTTGATAAAATTGATTTGGATAATTTGTTCGTGCTTGTTGATCTTAAATAATTTCACTCGCCCTTCGGGCTCGTGAAATTATTATCTCAACAAGCGCTTACAAACTATCCAAATTAATTTTATCGATAAAATCTTGGTCACTTGTTATATTACTTATGATAATTCAACACTCTCCTTCATACACTAAAACCGAATTGACCGACAAAATCTTCTCGAGTATGGTACAGAATATTGCCGTACGATTATTTTCTCTTCATTGGCTTGTTGAAAATATGGCGCAAGGGCTGATGTCTGGCAAGTTATCAGTATATCAGAGCTAGGTACTTCAAATTATATATCCAAATTGAACACAATAGTAAGAGCGACAGGTTAGCGGTAGTGGCAATGCGGACTTCAACGATCCTCAGAAACAACTGCATCATTGACGCGAAGGACTCAGTATTTCTCTAGAACTACCATCCGCTATTGTGATACAATTAACAATTAACAAGATTATCCATAACGAGACAATGTTATAACATAGAAACCATATAGAACCATAGAAATACATTTGCACATACAATAAAACTGTAGCGATAGAATCGACAAGCAATATAGCTTAGACATCAGCTGTTACAGCTGCATACAGCACAAAAAAAATCTGCAATGATTTCTTAATCCAATAAACATAAACCAACTGTTTGCCAAAAGCGAATGTTTTCTTTCATACTTCTTTTATAAAAGCCACAGAGCACCAATAAAATATAGAAGGACAACTACGGTTACAATAATTGTGTATGATTTGCGCGATCTATTGAAATGTTATCAAACTTTCAACGCAATTTCAATTTATTGTAGTTTTTACTTCAAGTTATTAAATAATTTCTTCAAAATTATATTACAAACACATAATGTACACCAATTAAAACTACATAATTGTGAAATTATGTTAATAAATGCTCAAAATTCTCAAAATTAAAGTTAGATTAGGTCTTAAAATATCGACTAAAATAGAAAATAGGATTTTAGATGATACATTAATAGATGTGTTCGCTTAATATGATAGATATGGCTAACACACTTTATATATGTATGTCACAACTTTTGATAGGGTTTGCTATGTAGTTGGTTTTTGTCTGCAAATGTGCTAACATCACTGTGACCAATACTCAACTGCGGTTCTTCTGAATATGTCTGGGTTTGGTACTTCATGTGAAATCAAACATTCTAAAAATGTCATAATATTAACCACCATTATCTTCTTCGCAATTATTTCCTAACTTCCTATAGAATTTGATCTAATCAAATGCTTTATTATCAGAGCTTTAAAACGACTCTGGAGTGTTGCTGTTACGGGTTTTGTAGCCCACATAGAGATGTTGCTGCAGCTGATGGGAATACTGTATTTTTGACAGGCAAATTAATTGTTGGAATAGACTTTTCGAGCAAATAAATATTAATTGATTTGTCTAAAATGTGTGTAGCAAGTAGTAAATTGGAACCATTAATGTCATTTTTATAATTCTCGATCGTCGACAATTGAACCAGTCCTTAACATTTCAGATTTATTTTTGTTAGGATCGTTGTACCATTCATGTAAATTTATTCTGAGGAGCTAAAAAGAATCCAACTACTACATTTTTTCAGAATATTTGGAAGGTTGGAAGGATTGATAGACTGCCATCTTCTAGTTTTATTCTGGCACTTACTATACTTTTCCAAAAAACAGTATAGGATTTTCTGGGTTTGAAATTTCCATTTAAACACTTTTTTATTTAACGATTGTACAATTTAGGTATACAAAGTGGGCCAAAGAATGACACAAATTTTGCTGATATTTTAGTAAAAAGCCACGTATTTATAGAGAGATTGTTATAACATTCCTTCAAAGAGGAACTCAAAGGAACGCGTCTAAAAATGTCACACTTTTAAAAGTTATTATTTGGGAATCATTAATAAAAAGTTAGTATCTCGATTGTACGGCTAGAGTTATATGGCTCAAATCTTTTCTCCAGTATGCAATTGCTGAAGCTATTCGAGGTACTGCGATATAGTTGATTCCATCATTCCATTATCTCTTCATTTAAAGCGTTCAAACGAACCAGAACAGAGACTTCACATTGGATCAAATTTCGTTGCGAATACTAAAACGACAATAGCTACCACCTAAGATTGTTTGTAAAAGAAATACGAATTATGGCCTACGAGATACATACAAATGCACCCATCTTTGTAAAACCTTTTCTAAAAGCAATAAAACAAAAATTTTGAGTTAGTAGTGTGTTGACAGCAAAAATGCTACATCATTTCTATAAAAATGGAACTTTTCGGTATACTACCTACCTAATTATTTAAAAATCTAAATTACCTACTACCAAGGACCACTGTGGTCATTCTGTAGCGTATTGCGAGTAATATTCGAATATCAACCGTTTATACAAGCATTTACACGGGACAGATACCTATATCTGTTGGCAACAAATAGTCCTACAGTAATTATTTTCAATTTTAAAATTTATGTACCTAAACTAATATTCTTCGATTTTCCTTAATTAAAATATTTAGCATGCAGGTGAATTCCTCTTTATGGATTAACATATATCCTGCGCAAACCACCATAAAAATATAAAGATTTCAACGATCAATCAGAACACTAACTTTGGACGAATCTAAAACGTTGCATTAACTAAGTCCAACCCTGTCCCTACCTACCGCACACGATATCACAGGCGGCAGTGGTTGGTGTAAGAGCACGCGACAACACGCACTTTTTACCTATAGCACAGGTCGTCCATCCCCCATTTCTTCATTCCCAACTGTTATCATCTTTATTTCCGACTATTCGGCTTACCGTAACAGATAGTTCCTGACTTCCGTGCGCGTTAAATACACCGCTCTAACCCATCAATAACGAGTTCACTTCAATTTTTCGCATCCAATACCAAATTCCTCCCGTAAGGTAATTAACACGGACGATGTTTAAACCAGTTGTCGAAAGAAAACGACTTACCGTAACATCAGTGACTTAAATTAAAATCACATTACACATAACACACACGCTCCTAGTTTAAATATTGACATTTCCAGGGAATAGTGCCCGTACGAGTTGCCAAAACTATTAAGCCGGTGACAAAAACGATAAAAAAAAGAACTCGAAGAATAAGTGAGTGTAAGAAGTGTTATTTCGACGCAGATACGTAAATATTTCGTGAAATGTCGCGCGCAGTGTTTAATATTTACTTTGAAATATAAAACGTCTATGTATTCCAGTTGGATAGTCATAGCAGAGAAAATCACGATATATTTATTCAGTAAACGTAAAAGTGATGAGGATTTTCTTGCACAATAGTGTAATACTTCGAGTAGTGTGTCGAATAGTTCTTGTATAAAATAAATAGACATATATACAATGATTCCACTATATCAATAACAATTTTTGTCATCCAAATTCCTTATCTACGGAAATACTAAAGAATGAACATAATAAAGCCACCCTATTTCACCAATTATAGTCTGAACGATCTCTCAGATGACTCATCAAGCCAACATAATTTTAACAACAACCAAATCATTAGACCTAACATTTATTTCGAAGATCCTATCGGAAGTCAATCTCATATAAATCCATACAATCCATTAAATATATATTCCTTAAGCACTAAACCTAATACGATCACAGAATATGATAATTTAAATCTGCGCATAAACGATCCAAACGATATATTCGATAAATTCGATATAAAACCATTTGTGGATTCGGACGCTGCGCCATCTAGCGATTCTAAATCTATGAACGATTTCGATTATTCCGACATTAAAAATAACCAAATCACAAATTACAATAATTTACGAAACAATAATCGAAGTGAGAAATCAGTTTCAACGAGAAATCGCAGACACTCATCGGGTAGAAAGAAAAATATCTTGCGGGATGGTCCACCCTCTCCTACGGTATTAAAAAAGAGAAGATTGGCAGCTAACGCTCGTGAACGACGTAGGATGAATGGTTTAAACGAAGCTTTCGACCGTTTAAGGCAAGTTATTCCGAGTCTGAAGTCTGATCACAAACTTAGTAAGTTTGAAACTCTTCAGATGGCACAAACTTATATATCAACGTTAAGAGATCTATTGGAATTGGATAAATTAAGTAGGTAATGGTTCTTAGCTTAATTGAGATTGTTATGAATCTGGATGTATGTATACGTAGTTCCTAAAACGAATCAATAAATCCAAACGTTAGTAGATAATTTAAAAATTTATATATTTGTAAGACAATTATTAATTATTTATATGAATTTGCACAACCATCTTTTTACGTAGCCATAGATCTTGCCATATTAATTTTTCTTTAATAGATAGATGTTCTAGTCGAAGAAATACCAAAAAATGACTTTTCGATACATTTCTTGTTATTATTGAACAATTGTATTTATTGTATATTCTATTACTTTAAGTTATGGAGTGAGTTTAGCTGTAAACTATAAATATAGAATATATTAAGCTAAAAATTATTGTATATTAGAATTTTTTATACCAAAGAATATTTTAAATAAATATAGATGATCTTGTTTCTCTTTTTCAAATGCTACTTTCTTGCTCTCTCGTCTTTTAATCAACCATAATTTGTAGTCGTCACTGTTAATATCAGTTTACTTCAAAAAAGAAACCACAAGTAGGTACTTACATGCATCTCTGTATGTTTAAGTGCACTATAAATAGATGAGCTACTATATTGTTTTAAGCAGTACTTAAACACAGTTGCATCATACACGATATTTCATCTGTAACAAGGCGGTCTCTTACGTCTAGATTATACATTTTTTTAACTCTAAAGGAACGTTATGTGGATCAATAGTGGCTATAATTCAAAAATATGTTTACTATACAGGGCGTTCCAAGAAAATGTAGCACATCAAAGTTATGTTTCTTATAAAACACTATTTCTTTAGTAACAATTTTGAATGCTACATGAAAAATAACAGCATTTAAGATATTTCGATTTGTTTAAGACATTTAAAATATTCAATGTGTATCTATTAATTTTGTAAATAAGAAAGTATTTGAAAGGTTACATACTGAATAAATTTTGGGCTTCACTAGTAATAAAAACAACAAATTGAAAGTGTGTGCAGTTTGTTAGTAAAAATCCAAATTCAAGTCCAAACGTAATTGCTACGAAAGCCTATTGATAGGAGAAAGTAGTGGGAGGTAAAATTAAATGTATCCATTTTAGTAATGTCAACTGTTTGTATGACAGGAATGTCAGTGGTTATGTCAAATACTATGACAAATTATAAAACCACTTTATAATTTGCACTTTTTCATTAATTGTGTATTCCATTCGGATAATTTGATGGTTCGGTAAAGTATTTGACATAACCTCTGACATTCTTGTCATATAATAAATTGACAATAGTAAAATGAATACATTTAATTTTAACCCCCACCACCCTCCCCTATCAATAGGCTTTCGTAGTTCAAGTTGTTAGTGTACCGGGGGTCCAATTTTCGATGGTTTTGGGTGGTATCTCACTTATTCGTAAAGATAGAGAGTTGCGGTTTTCGCATTACTGTGCTACCTTTTTGTGAAACGAAAGATGCCGTGAACAAAATTTTCATAGCTCACTTCGTTTTCGAGATACAGGGTGATTTTGAATATATTGCATTTTGGAACCCCCCTCATATCTCAGTTATCGTTTAACTTATCGAAAAGGTAAAAAATGTTTTTTATGCAGTTTTTTACGTAGACTCCAGTGGCGTAGATAGATTTCCGCTGAAGACTGTAATTTTTTAGATATTAATCAAAGTTATGTTTTTTTAAATGAGACATCCTATATATTTTTTGATTGTTTGGTTAAGCTTTTTACAAGCTTTTCAAAAATATATAACACTTTAGATATATTTGCATTTGAATGAAAATTCTAATTAATAACTACATTCTGACACTATTCTGACATAAACCACCTAAAACTCGTAAATTGACATAAGACGCAGTTGTTGTTTTTTATTCGCCATGGCCTACTACAAAAAAATTATATTTTTAATTTAAAATGCAAATACTTATATCTAAAGTATTATATATTTTTGAAAAGCTTGTAAAAAGCTTAACCAAAGCGACAAAAAATATATAGGGTGTCCTATTTAAAAAAACATAACTTTGACTAATATCTAAGAAATTACAGTCTTCAGTGGAAATCTATCTACGCCACTGGAGTCTACGTAAAAAAAACTGCATAAAAAGCATTTTTTACCTTTTCGATAAGTTAAAGGATAACTGAGATACGAGGGAGGTTCCAAAATGCAATATTTTCAAAATCACCCTGTATCTCGAAAACGAAGTGAGCTATGAAAATTTTGTTCGCGGCATCTTTCGTTTCACAAAAAGGTAGCATAGTAATGCGAAAACCGCAACTCTCTATCTTTACGAATAAGTGAGATACCCCCAAAACCATCGAAAATTGGACACCCAGTACATATATGGTGCAACCAAGATGGGGTGGACGATTGTAATTAAACGATGAGGAATTTCGAAAAACGAATTTGATTGATGGCAACATGGAAGACGTTTTAAAAATATTTTCTTTATACAGGGTGATCGAACCAGTCGGTGACGAACCAAACTTATGTTTTTTTTTAATTAAACACTCGGTATAAGAATATTCAAATCGATTCTGCTAATTGATACAAACAATTTGATATAACATTAGTTGGGTCTAAGAGCTCTTTCAGACTGGCAATTTAGCAGTGCGAGTTAGTATCGCGATTTAGTCGCTTTCTATGCGGTTAAGTCGTGCTGCTGAGTCGCGCTGCTAAGTCGGTGCTCGAAAAAAACGTATGCGACTGGACTGCAATATGGACTCCGATGAAGAAGTGCTTGCTCTTGCTTTATTAATTAAAAGAAAATATAGACGTCAAAGACGTTATCGAAAGTATTGGATTCATCCATTACTGGCCATTATTTTACATTATATAAGGAATTAAGAGAAGACGGAGCGAAAAAAAATCTCCCGATCAACTCGTGACTGAGTCGCTTTGTGTGAAGGAGTAGCTGCGACTAAATCACGCGATTAAGTCGTGGGGAGTCGCTACTGCATAGTCAGCCGCGCTGCTGAATCGCTAGTGTGCATAGGAATAGGGAATACATCGGTAAAATCCGTGAGCGATTGTCGCGCTGTTAACTCGCGCTGCTATAAATCGCCAATGTGAAAGAGCTCTAAAGCCCATAGTTACGGAGACAAAAGCGATTAAAGTTGAAAAAACGCTCCAATGTCGTCC
Source organism: Holotrichia oblita (assembly GCA_023690525.1). Lineage (NCBI taxonomy): Eukaryota > Metazoa > Arthropoda > Insecta > Coleoptera > Scarabaeidae > Holotrichia > Holotrichia oblita. Next base: position 48,340,824 of record CM043015.1, on the reverse strand, counting down.
ATTTTATACCAAAATCGGAAATGATTATTAAAAAATTATTAAGTATATCATTGAATGTGCCATATTCTTGAGCAAATCTTGTAACAAATCTCAAAAAATTACATTTGCAGTCAATTTGCTTAAAAACCGGCAGTCAATAGGATAATATAGACACATCGAAAAAAATTATAATTAGAGTAGGCTATGTGAATGGATTGTTACTTTAGCCACTTTCATATAATTACATTTATTCCTTGACATTTAATTTGAGGTTATGAAGGTTATAAACTAAAGTTACAATAAAATGTCAAGTAATAAATGTCATTATGTGATAGTGGCTAAAGCAACGATCAAAAACATTTACATAGCCTACCCTAATTATGTTTTTTTTCGATGGCACGTTATGTATGGCATTTTTGGAAAGCTGATAAAGTGCTCTGTAATATAGGAAACTAATATACAAGGTGTTCCATTTGAAAAAAGTAAGTCCCAATTAGATTTACAAAACTCGAATTTCAAGTTGAGTGTAGGCCATTATTTTACTCAAGAATATGACACATTCAATTATACACTTAAATTTGTAATCTTCATTTCCGGTTTTGGTATAAAATGGATGACATTGGAGGGTTTTTTCAACTTTAGGTGCTCTTCTCTCCGTAACTATGGGTTTTAGGTTTACCAACTAATGTTATATCAAATTGTTTGTATCAATTAGAAGAATCAATTGGAATATTCTAATACCGAGTATTTCATTTAAATAAACACAAGTTTGATTCGCCACCGACTGGTTCGATCACCCTGTATAAAGAAAATATTTTTAAAATGTAGTCAACTTCAATAAAATCCCAGAAAGGTTTTTCGAAACTCCTCCCCGTTTAATTATAATCGCCCACCCCATCTTGGTTGCACCACCCTGTATGTACGTCACAGTAGATACTATATGGAGAATTCTTAAAACTTATAAATGTCCCCGTTTCACATTCAAATGCACCAAGTCTTATATAAACGAGACTATGACAAGCGTGTAGAGTTCTGTTTATGGGCATTGCATGTGATTTCAATTAGACTGTACACCGATTCAGGTGTGGTTGAGAAATTATTTAATTCAGTTTAAATACAGTTATTTGAATGTGACAAAGCGGCATACAAAGTTAAATTGATGTTATAACTTTAACTGCCGTTAAGCATTGCAAACAATTAATCAATGTTGTATAAGCTTGATATTCGTAGAGGTAACTGGTATTGTTAGGATTATAGAAAGCAAGATATGTCGGTTTTGAAAATGTATCAGACAATAAAAGATTGCCATCCAAAGTTTCAAATCAAATTAATGAATGAAGGTTGATCGAAACAGAAAAAAAGTAAAACAAAAAATGAAAATGAAAATACCATACTTCATGGTCGACTCTTTGTCAAACATTAACCAGAAATAATTTAAATTATCGTAAAAGAAGAAGACTCCAACGTACACCGACGGTCTGTTGGAAACAATTCGTAAGTGTTGCCGTACTTGAGACACATTCATCTTCACGATAAAGTTATCGTTATGGACGATATAAAAATAAAATATTTCACGTTCAACTCGGAAATTAAAGGTAATGACGGTTTCTACACGGACAATCTACAAGACGCTCCTGACAATGTTAAATTCAAACGGAAAATCAAGTTTGAAGATAAAATTTTGGCGTATTGGATGTGTTGAAGGAGAAGCCATCAAAGCAGACAGCTCACAAAACTTTGAAATTTTATAAATACACAACATTCCAACGATCAAATAATGTTCTAGCCTGACTTTGCATTACGCCAGAAGAACAAGAGACTGGTTAGCCACAAACGGCATTAATTTTGTTCCGAAGACATATAAACCTGAAAATGTTCCTCAGACAAGACCCATGGGGAAATTTTGCTCTCATTTGAGCATAAAGGTATATAATGATGATTGAGAAGCCCAAAATTAGGAGCAGATAAGACACAAAATCATTCAGAAACTTCTGGATATCGACGTTGCTTGCGTTCAAATATTTATGGGCTATGTAAGATCCAAATTATGTGCCATAAAAGAGGACGGGCCTTTATCCGTCATATAAATGTTATGTTTAGTTAAATTAAGATTATATAAGAATAATATTGCTATTAAAATAGAAGATAACAAAAAACTTGACTTTTACTTTGTTCCGAAAACTTTTGAGACATACGTTATAGTCATTGAATGCTGCAGTACACTTGCCCTTGTCTCAGGGATTCCCACATCCAGGGCTGCAACCTGTGCGATGTAAGAGGCGGAAATAACAAAAGCATTATTCCATTATTATATTTGTGGCTTATAATATCGACACTCCTACATTATTCATGGTTGTCAAGTAACATAATGGATATTAAGCGATATCTCGATATACAAATTTAACCAGTTCAATTACTTTGACAACAGCATCAAAATACGTAATCCTACGATGAAATTTCGATAGATCCAAAACATTTCAGTTTTAACGTTCAACTTTTAGCATTTAGAAGTATAAGATATTTTTGGAGCCTGGCACTGCAAAAGGAAGATATAATCTAAAGATCATTGATTGCTTTTAATCAATCTCAAAAATACTGATTTTGTAACTTTTCTATTTTGCTTTTTAATTTTTTGACTTTGACCACTTTTCATAAAGATAAAAAAGAATTAAAATACTTAATGTCGAAGATAAATTGTATCAAAACAAATAAGCCCCTTTTGAACAAATACGGAAATATCTTGAAAACGGTTAGACTTAGGTGTAATAATGAATGATAGAATAGGTTAAAAATGATACATTGAATAGTGTCATAAAGTATCAAGAGCTTTATTTAAAATAAGCAAATTCTTAATTAATAGTTAAAAATTTAAAACGGCTTGTATAAATTATCCAATCTCTTAATGTCAGAGATGTATTTATAGGATCTTGCTGTTCAGTGTCTACCTAATGTAATATGAACACTAAACACTTTAACCCACTGAACACCAAACAAGTTTTAACTAAAACACCGACGCGTTTCAACAGCAATGCTGTCATTATCAAGGCGATAATAAAACTAAATTAAAATAAAATCTACAAAAACAGGTAACCTAAATGTTATGCACGGTCAATCCGATACGCATCATTAATTTCCGATTAACGAAAACAATGACGAATACGGTATAGGGCCATTGTCACAATTCATTACACATGACTTATTTTTATATATTTCTAAACTTTCGAAAACATTTAGAAACTTACAATTGTTTATTTGTCTAATTAATTTAACATTCGTATGATCGATGTTGTGATCTGTTCCAAAAATGTGTTGGGCAACGCTCGATTTCTCAATTCTATTAAATCTAAGATGAGCCATATGCTCTTTGAATCTAGTTGAGACTGCTCTCCTGGTTTGCCCAATATATTTTTGATTACAATCTTTACAATTGATTTCGTAAATACCTGACTTTTCTAGAGGTTGTATTTTATCTTTAGGGTTACCGATGAGACTTCGTAAACTAGTCCCAGAACTGTAAACTATTCTGAGATCTATAGCTCTTTGAAGAATTTACTCAAACCTTTAGTGATAAAGGGAGCGTAAGGGAGGGTCACAACGGGTGAAGCTTTAACATCCTCTCGAAAAGTCGTAGATTCTTTCACAGGTTTCTTATAATTAAACTTCCTAATTAACTTATAGATATGCTGAGGCTGGAAACCATTACACTTGGCCGCATCTTTTATAATTTTAAGCTCTTTCTCATACCTCGCCTTGTTCAAGGGAAAAGTGAGAAGTCTGTGGAAAAAATTCAGGCTTGCCATTTTGTGTTGAACACAATGATGGGAGTCTGAAGGAATGTAGCGAAGTGTACTGGTTTCCTTTCTATACACGTCAAACTCTAATCTATTGTTATTTCTAATTACTAAAGTATCTAGAAAGGGTAGCTGACCGTTTTCTTCTCTTTCATAAGTGAACTTTATGGTTTCGAACCGATTATTTAATCTATTGAGAAAATCGTCAATATTACATTTTTTAGTGTCAAATATAGCGAAAATATCATCCACATACCTCAACCAAACCCTAGGAAAGTATTCGCTGTCAGATTCTAAATCCTTTTCAAAACGGCTCATGAAAAGGTTAGCCAAAAAGGGCGACAAGGAGTTACCCATTGCCGGTTCTTCCAGCTGTTCATAAAAACCCCCGTTGAATTGAAAAATGTTCTGTTTCATACAGATGTCAGTTAAGCGAATATATTCCTGGACACATTGTTGACTCAAACTATTTTGAAGCAACAAGTCCTCGAGGTATGTCAAGGTGTCTGGAATCGGTACACTAGGAAAGAGAGAACTAACATCAAATGAAATCAATACTTCACCCTCCAGCAACTGAATATTTTGAATTTCTTTAATAAATTCTAACGAATTTTTTACTGATGTAATATTTATAATAATGTATAAATAATGTATGTATGATAATGTAATATTTTAAACGTATTCCAACAGTGAAAGGTTGGGGGACATTAATAAATAAATGATTTTTATGTAAATAAAGGCAAATTCAAATAATCTGGAAGTGGATATAATAATATTCCTTATAAACAACAGCATTGATCGGCTTAATAAATTAACATTGACAAAACTTATTTTAGAAATAACAAACTCAAAAGTGTTGTGACATTCAATATATTGAAAATATGACCATTAATAAATATTCGACAAATTTAACATAGATATTTTGGTCGTGGCAGAAAATATCAAGATTATAAATTCAATTGAAAATTGTTAGTAACAACGCAAGTACCCCAAATTAATTATGCAGCAAAGAATACTTTCAAAGACATGTTAATGATCCGTAATTTATTTCTTGTAGTAAATATACAGGTAAGTACAACTTAAAAATTTTACGTATGTATGTATATATGCAGGTGCCATAACTTATTAGACAAACAAATTTGAATAACTATAAATAATTTTCACGAAGATACGATTGCATATAAACCTATCTAATTAATCATATACTGTTGTAAACTCGACGAAATTAATTTTAATTGGTGCACGTAAATTGCATATAATAATAAGAGTTTCTTTTTATTTATGTAGAAGCGGAATTAAAAGTCGGCCGTTCAATAAAATTAGTAAAGAGGAAGCACAACACCTGCTGTAACCATTAATTTATAGGCGGCGTCCACTTTTTTTTATTAACTCGAACATATCAGACAATCTAAATTTGATTTAAATGTGCTAAGAATGATGCGGTCGGTTAACAATTTCCTTATCTAATAACCCGGAAATGGCTACATGAAGATACATATTTCGCTTAATATTCCATTAGAAGATTAATTGATTCAAAAATAAAATTATTAAAGCCTATAACGTAGAAATGGTAAAAATGTTAATATTACTTTGCCAAGTATTATTATTGTTTTCACATCTAGTTTTGTGGCAAGTAAATCACATCAATTGTTAGCATTGCTTAGCCCTCTAAGATGTTAGAAATAATTAATGCGCAAACTCATAGGTATACGGAAAATTCACTTTATTAGGGCTGCAAAAAATATTTTCTTTTCGGTAAACTACTGATTTTCATGAATAAAATTTATGGAAGCCATTTAAGTGAAAATTGTCATGGACAATATCTACCTAAAACGTATCTTACATGAAAAACATAAAAATTATGTAAAAATATTACTTTTCATCAAAATATAAAAAGAATATAAAAAAAAATAAATTTTGCTGAACACACTTTCGCTGGTTCTCCCTCCTGTTTTTTAATTCAAAATTTTTGGAGTTATTGCAAATTTTGACTGAAGATTTGGTCAAACAGAAAGTCTGAGTGCGAGTATTCGTGCCACACACTCTGATAGACGACCAAACAGATTGGAGAGTTCAGCATTGTAAAGACGCGTCGAAAATGTTCCAAAGGAATCGGGAATCATAAAGAGAAATTTATTTAGAATCATATCCCGTAAAAATATACAGTATATTCCATTTAAAAAATTAAAGTTGATTATAGTTACTAAAAATCAGTAAGCTATGAAAGATTACTAATGATGCAATATGATAGACCATCTCGAGATAAACAAACATTTTCCTCTAACATTCGTTTTGTATGTTTGATAATAAAGCTGATATAGGCTGGACAATGAAAAAACCAACCACCTTGTATATATCACTCATTTTTATAATTCAAGGTAGAAATTGTCTATAAACACCTAAATTCGTTTACCAATCGCAAGCGTACCTTGGAAATTCGCTAATAAACACGCCTTGAATAACAAAAGGAAAGTGTTCTGTACTTTAAAGAGCTTTTGATGTCTACTGTTCTAAAAAATCAGATGCGCATGCGTCTGATATTTCACTCCTACAAAATACGCCAACACTTCCAGTCGTTTGATAATCGATTCTCTAGGATTTGAAAACTGCAAAAACAGTAAACGGTTAGTCAGCGTTTGATAATATTTATCTGTCCGAACGCTTTTATTGTAACGCGAAGCTTATAAACAAAGAATTTGAATATCGCGCTCTTTTCGATGAAATTTCCAGTCATGACGATGAGGGCGCTAAATTTCGTACAACAACTTATATGAAAAGATATCCCGGATATTCTGTCCTGGGTTTGGGCATTATACAGGCAGCGCCATCTACGGAGTGTCATTTACTACCATTTGGCGAATCCTAGAAAACGCTTTCTGTTATATCGACACACACGTATATCAGCTGTTTTACGCCATTGTTTACATTACATGTTTTGAATCCATTATTTGTAGTTTATCGTTTATGCTATAGTTGTATCACCGTTTCAGCCCGCCGTTCATTAGTTTTATTTTATTGTGTAGTAGTATTTTGTAGTATCTAGATAGTGATAAGTAATTTAGTTAAAATATTTAGCAATGACCGTAAAGTGATACAATGAATAAGGTGTGTTGCGTCCCAAATTGCATGAATACTACATCTCCACGGTATGTTTTATGAACTATTTCAACCTTCTACGCATTGAAATAGTATTTATGTTTTCTTATCCTTTATTTTATTATTGCTATTTTTCAAGATGTATTAGATGAATAAATACATGACCTTTTGAGATTTATTTGATTCTCTGGCCTTATTTTAAAATTAAAATGCAGTAGATCAACATGTAAACTATATTCAAGGAGATTTCTTTTTCCTAAAAGTCATTTCCTTGAATATATACAGGTTCTCAAAAAAATACATGTAATTAGAGAGTGCTTATTCAATCTTCAAATATACCGCCATTTTTTGTAATATATTACGGCATTCTATAGATGGCAGCACCAGTATATGATTGTTTTTACAGTGGCCAGCATAAACAAATGAACCCACTTCGTTTAGTAAGACGGCTCACAGGACAAATCACTTAAAATAGATGTTCAACTTAATACTAACGATTTTGCTTATAGGGGGGGGAGTTTCCAGGAGACGGAACGGGGTGTCTGTTTAGTGGGTTGCAAGTCAAAACGGCGGTGATAGCGACAAGAAATTACTTTTATATCCAGTTTCCTTAAACATTGCGATGCGCATGCGCGATTTCATTCGTTCATCCATTTTTGTCTAAGTCTCATGTGTTTACGTCGTTGTATGGAAATATAATGGGTTTTTTCCTTCTACAAACGGTTAGTGATCGATTTCCGCACAATTTTATACCTATGATTTTATATGTTAATAAACACATAAAACATACTGGCATAAAATTGTTCGTTAATCGATCAAAAACCGTCAGTAGAAAGAAAGCTATTTTCGTGAATAAAAATATACAACTAGATCTTATGCAAATTACATACAGATTAATAATGCTGGTTGGCTACTCCTTTGCGCCTAATTTCCCTCCTCCCCCGATCGTGGCAACTGACCCTTGCCAGGCAACTTTATCTATCAGCTGCTTCAATAGAGTTGAACATCTTTTTAAGTGATTTGTGGCTTACAGCATAGGACAAACGAGCAACAAGTTTTCATGCGCGGTTGAAAATAATTTGACAACTGACATCGTATTCGTTGATATTCGTTTTCTTATTTCTTCTATCTCGTGTCACCTCGCACAAAAGTGCATTCGTGAATTTTATGTCGTACTCATGGTGCAAATTACATTCACCATTGCCGGTTTTACATCGTTTGCAAAATTAGAACAAATTAGAAACGGTAATTTTTCGTTTGTCAAAAAGATCGACATTGTGAAATAAAGGTAACAAAAATATGTAATAGTAGATAAACATCTAGCGTTTATCATTAACATATAACCTCACTTTTATCTACGGACGTCTTAACTCTTCGTATGTATTTTAAGCATAACTAGCTAGCAGCCAAAATTAACACAGTGGCTAATAATGACACAACAAAGGGGAAGGTTTTATACGGTTCCCGTTACTACCCATTTCGATTGTTAGTTTACCCAGACGTCACCGCAGCACTGAAGTAGCGTACTTGTTGCTCGCTTTTTCTAAAGAATCGCGCCGTCTTACTAAACGAAGTGGGTTCATTTCATGTTCATTTGTCTATGGTGGCCATCAGTGGTCGTCTTGTTTATGATCTCGCCCTGCTTTACCTTGAACTGCCTTGAACCGCCTTGAACCACTTGAACCTCACATTTACCTATACTTGCTGATGCAAATACCATTTCAAATTTCAATCACATTTATGGTTGTGGTTTTAAATTTTTAAGATTTTCTAGGGCTGCTAAGAACATTGTTATGCTTTTTACACATATTGTTGAAAAGTATGTTTATAATATACAATTACTAACCTATACGGACACCCTTCACTTTTTCAGATAAGTACAACTTCAATAAAATATCCAATATTACGAGGGAGGACCCAAAAGAAACCGGAATGACTATAAAAATACTTTTATTCATTTTATATACAAACAACCTTTAATATCCTTTAAAGTACTTTCCGTTGCTAATATATTCTTTTTATAATGCACTTGTCCAATCTTTTATTCCACTGGTCAAAACATTTTTTAAATTCATCGTTGATGCCTAACAGCGTCTACGTCGTTTTTTTTCTTCAATTCATCAATGTCTACAAAACGCCGTTCTTTCAGGTTTCTTTGCATTCGGAGAAATAAAAAATGGTTACAGGGGGTCAGGTCGAGTGAATACGGGGGATGGGGCACAAGAGTCATATCATTTTTAATCAAAAATTGGCGTACAGACAGCGCAGTGTGTCCACCTGTCGCCCACAAATCGGGTCTGTTTCGCCGTAGAAGTTCATCTATAGTTCGACGTCAATCTTCGTGGATCAGAATCCTAATTTTATCCACATTTTCATCAATGTGGGAAGTGGAAGGACAACCTGAGCGAGATTGGATATCAATTGACCTTTCGCCTTTTTTAAAGCGGGAAAACCACTCAAACACTTACGTTTTCCCCAAAGCATCGTCCTTGTCAGCTCTCTGTAACATTTCAAACGTTTCTTTGCCCGTTCTTCCTAGCAAAAAACAAAATTTGATGGTAGCACGCTGTTCGCGAAAATCAGGCATCGCAAAAAACGACGAGCAGACAAAACAAGTGTCGCTGAAAAATTCACACACACGGAGCAGCACCTTCGAGGGCGGTGATGCCAAAGAGTAGGTGATGCTTTGCAGGCTGACTGTGGAATGTTAGCTGCTTATGTACCTAGTGGGAGAAAGCGGTACTACCAAAACTCCGCTCACCATAGAGTCATTTATCCCATTATACAAATCTTTTGTAAAAATGGGTTTTAGCTAGCGCAACCTTTACAATTTACAACTCTAAGATTTTTCATTATCTTCTACAGTTTTATTCGTTCAATTCACTTCTATGAACTTTTTGATTAAAATCTTATTTTTATAAACAAAATATTAACCCATCCCGAAATAATAAACCGCTTTGATAGGTACTATCTTCATATTCAATATAAATATTCAATTGTTTATATATTGGTCTACTTATCAACTGAATACCTACTATGCTCTACGATTTGCATTTTGAATGACAAAAGATGCTGCAACTGTAAATTACAAATGTAGGAATGTAATGATAGGAAGTAGCAACACTTAATATAAGCTACACTTTTAATTAATAACATATTTATTGATAATCTAATGTAGATTAAGTACAAACTAATTAAAACAAATTTAGTTTTGCACATTTTATTTTGAAGTTTCCACTTTTGGTTTAAAGTCAGCTGGCATTGCGCCTACTTCTTCTAGAAGTTTTTGCTTATCTTCAAAATAATCCTTATACCAAGCAATATGATCTTGTTTCTGTTTTACAGTCATATAAGGATTCTTTGATAATCCCACACAAACTAATTCCATAAAATGCCTAATTGGCCCCTTTGGAGGGCACCACGTTTCTAAATGTCTATCTAGGAAAACATGCTCTGTAAATTCGACATTTTGCTCCCCTTCCAAACCTATAACTTATGTATTTAAAAAAAAGTATAACTTCAGTCATACTATTGCAACCTTGTTCATTATCAATTGGGAATTTCCATACTTTTCCTTGTTCTGTCCATAAAATCATTTGTTGGAAATAATTCGATGGGGGATGTGTTATGGCTAATCTTAGGTCTCGTTCATATAATCTCTGCCAGGTTTTATTAGGTTCTGCTTCGATATATTCACTGCCATCAGAAAATATTCCTAAACCATCTTTGCCAAACAAATTAATACGTTCTTTAACACTGTAAAAACTACACTGTAGTACGTTTATTTTTAAATTATTAAACTTACCTATAATTATTAATTTGTTGTGAATCTCGTGCTTGTCTTTTAGAATATTTAGGTTTTGATTCGTCACCTCCTCTATAAGCTGATTTAGATTTAGACATTTCTAAAATACTCCTCACTTGTTGCGCACGAGATATTGAGGCTTTTGTATCTCTATCTATCTTCATACCCTTTACTATATCACTGATCAAATTATAACAATTTATGAAATAGATTAACAATTAATTAATTACTATGATTTTTACCTTAAACTTGTAGGCGACATTTTATTCTCTTCACTTTTATCAACTAAATTTAATAATTTCGATAATAATTCCGATTCTGTCTGCTTAATGTTACCACCTAAAGTTTCAGCTACGGTTTTCACAGATTTAATAACATCTTTCCCTACAATGCGGTACGATAGAAAGTATGAAATAATTTTGCTTTGAAATACAAACCTACAGCATGTTTCTCAACCTTGTCCTGTTTTCGTTCTTTCGATGTTTGCACATCCTTTTTTAATTTCTTAGGTGTAGGTTTAGCCAATTCTAATCTGGATATAGTAATTACAGTTTCGGATACAACTATTTGTTGCAACAGTTGATTCAGCTTCTCTGTCGCTTGCTTATTCTTTTCTTTTTTCTCCGAAGACACATCCGATTTATCGTCTTCATGCTGTTTATTAGTGGATTTTAAACGAATGTGATGAAATTGACATGAAGCAACCGATACGCTTTTGAAGGGATGTCTAAAAAGAGGTTATGTTAATGAATATCAACATTTTTGATATAATTCATTTCAATACCTCAGATAAAAATTTATCTTATTCATTGTAAAAAGGTTGTTCGTGTAATATTTGGTTATTTATACTAAAAATATATTAAATTATCTTATTTATATGCAATACCAATCAAATTTAAAGGTTGAGGCATATTTACAATACGAAGTTAGCCACACAGCACGGGCGTTTCGTTGTTTGGTTCAAATTTGAAATTTAGGGCTTTTCGGGCAGTGACTTTATTTCGGGCAAGATGTGCGCGCTATCTTTGATTCATATGGAGTACTAAATATTGTATTGTTGCCAAATCTTTGTAAGCTTTGTATCACAAATCATACTAAAGGAGATAGGAAACTCAACGATAAAAATGTGCGCTCATTTTAGACCACGTAGTTCGGAGCGAAAAACATGCGGGGCGCTACATGCAGTGTTTGGCGGGAAATTTAAACACACATGGAACAGGTAGATATGCATTGTCGCCGTTGGAACTGGAAAAACGCGTAATTTTAAAACTGCTGCTTTTGCGGAAGAGCAAAAGAATTCATCTCGTCTTCGCAAAAGTAGCAGTTATTAAGTTACGCGCTTTCTCAATTCCAACTATTATAAGGCAAAATATTTTAAAACAAATTCTTTTAAAAAGACTATCGTTAAGTAACATTGTTTTTATTTAATTTAAAAATTTAATAGAATAAACAAAATTAACAACATTAAAAAAACAAGGTTTAATATTATTTCTTTCTAGATTTTAAATAGTTATTTCTACACCTTTGCAAAAATTCGTCTGATGTGTTGCGCGAGTCTTTACCATTGAAAAGCGGGAGACTATAGACTTAACCTAATATACACACTGTTTAGTTTAAAACTACGCATAAAAGATATATATGAACACTAATACTACACCACACACCTAAAATAAAATACTATATTAACACCACTGAACTAAAAATAAAAACGTTAGGTTTATAATAAAGCACAAAATTAATTTGCTAAACACGTAAACATAACCCTCGCAATATACAGAAAAGCAAACTTTTTCCCACGTGGTTTACATGTTTACATTCTCACCGTCGATAGGGCAGGGTTTGACTGATTTGTACTAGAGACGCCCTCCGCGAATTTCATCCCGAACTATATGTCATAGGTTCAACTTTTCATATCTAGTGCCCACCCGGTGCTTTGTATCTAAAGGGATGATAATCAAACATCAAAGATGGTTTTAATATGAAGAATGAGAATTTTTTTAGCGTTATTGTGACAAAAACGTTTTTTTATTGTTCTTATTAACAAGAAATCTGAATAAATATGGATAGCTATAACAGTGTGCGATATGGCAACATTTGGGTAAGTTTTGTTATTCTTACTTGTTTTATTTTATTAATTGTTGCTGAAGTAATAATAATTCATTGTAATATTTAGGTAAAAATTTATTTTTAAGACTTTTTCAAGTGTACACAAATACAAATGTAAAATTCTAGGTTGTGAAAGTCGATATTATTTCAATATTTTACCTGATTCGGGTTATCAAAATAGACATTTTTTCACCCTCTCTTCTAATGATAGAAAACAGGTATGGTTAAACTCTATTCAAAGTTCTAAGTTACGCAGATTTAGGCTCCAATCGTAGACTTGTTGTGTTACTTGTAAATCAGAATACTTAAAATTATAGTATGAAAGCCTTGAAACAATTGAGCATTATCAATTTGAAAGTTATGTAAGTTTAAATAGCACACCGTACTTGAAACTTACCTACAGTACTGTCATAAAATCGCTACCAGTGAAAGTGAGTTGGATTCATACTCTTCGAAGTTTTTATTTTCTTGTGCAATAAACTGGACACTTGCAAACAAGAACATTAATCAAGATCGCTTAGAGAATCTGCTTGGTGTATTATGTCAGTGTTATGGTCTTAATACAAATCCAAGTTTTTATCAATTTATTGCCAATTTTAAAACTTGTATTTTAAATAATTTTGTGTCTTGTCATTCTATCGGATTCAATTGTGAGCAAGATAGTGGACATATCTCATCTACAATCATTTATGACTTCTATTGAACCTGAAAGTGGTAGAAATAGTACGTTGAATAAGAATGAATTAGAAGATTCTTCTCTAAATGTTCCAATTAATGATGAAAATGATTTAAATTATCAAGTTGTCACCTTATGTACATAAATATATGGATTCTTTCTAAGAAAGCTTAATTTACCTAAAGGTGAGGTTTGTAAATCTTCTTTATTTTCTGCTAATGTAGAACTCCATCATACTTTTAGTTTTCTTTATCCCACTCTTAGTTTGGTATTACAAATTAATAACATATACGATAGAATGGTTGTGTTGTTGAAACCGTTTGATCATGTAAATTCTATTCAGAAAAAAATGTTAGTAACTTTGCAAAAGGTTAGTTTTTCGTGGTACACTTGTGTTAACACCGATCAACCTTTAGTTCAAGAACAATTGTTGAATATATCTATGAGTTTAATTATCAGGAAATTTCATGATGATATTTGTCGGTCTTCTAATGATGGATCCAAGAATCGAAACTCGAGAAAGGTTAGGCAGCTTATGCATGTCTAAGACACAAATTAAGTTATTCAATTAATTTTTATTTATATGCACGTAAATACGTGTCTGTGATTTCTATATTTATAGATATATCGCACTGATGAGATCAAATAAGATCGAAACACGTATTTAGAGCATATTTAGTACCAAAAGAAAATATTATAGTAATTTAAAAATGCCGCCATCGCGGTTATTTACGAATTTAGTACGCCATATGCCCGTCAGAGAGTGCTAGCGTAAGGGTCCAATTTTTAACGTGGAATGAGTCACTCTTATATGATATGCTCCTTGGCCACACAGATAAATTTGGCTCGACTTCTCATTGGTTCTTGTAATCACACGGTAAATTTAGTTCCTTGTGCTGAGGTGACAGCGCTGTAAGCATTAAGCAACCTATATTATCGGGAGTGGAGACAAGTGTTCTATTTTGTTGATAAGATAGTGCGCCACCAACTTCAGCACAACGAACTACAGGTGGCGGGACATTCAAATGGATTACTTTATTAATATTGAAGATTTTTATTGAAGTATATACCAAATATTTCATAATTATATTAGTATAGTTATATGTGAACTATACTATTATAGTTATGAAATATTTGGTATATACACATATCAGAAAATCTGGGTATAAATACAGTGGAATAATATATAAAAATACTTTATAAGAAACTGTTACAATAGGTTCGAGAGATAAGTACCTACATACATATGTTAGGGTTCTTCACTGGATCTCTTGGTGCAGAAGTAGAACACTAAACACTTTAACCCACTGAACACCAAACAAGTTTTAACTAAAACACCGACGCGTTTCAACAGCAATGCTGTCATTATCAAGGCGGTAATAAAACTGAGTTTTATCAAGGCGATAATAAAACTGAGTTTTATTATCGCCTTGATAATGACAGCATTGCTGTTGAAACGCGTCGGTGTTTTAGTTAAAACTTGTTTGGTGTTCAGTGGGTTAAAGTGTTTAGTGTTATACATATGTTACACTAATACATAAAGTAATTTTAAAATAAATCTAATATATATTGTACTACTACCCGTTGTGGGATCGAGCTAAAACAACCAACTCTCTTAAAAATCTCAGGGGAATAAAGATCCGACAATTGACCTCAATAAATACCACAGTGACCCGTAAATGTTCAAAATTTTACTTTCAATTAAGTATAACAAATTATGTAATTCGGTAACAATAAAAAGGAAAGAATACTACTACTACTACAATACTACAAAAGAAAATGCAACAACAAACGCTTGATGCTAAAAATAGAAAAATAAAATAATTCTTACAAAATGAATCCTAACCTAAAAGAACTACTTATTAGTAGTATTACTATTGCTAATACTACTAATAAAACTATAAACTACTACTACAATACTATAAAGAAAATACCACGTAAAATAAAACTAAAATAAACGAGTAAAAGATAAATAACAGTTACTACAAAAGCCAAACCAAGGGAACCCACGCAAGATAAACAAATAAGTGAACTCAGTGTTGCCAACCTGGAAAACCAAAAGTCGGTAGCACCGACCGTAAAAAATCGGTAGATATCGGGAAAAATCGGTAGGTTTGAAATATAAAGATAAACATGTTACGGAAAAAATACTTTTTATTAAAAAACAAATGCAAAAATAAAATAAGAATTTAAAAATAAAACAACTCAAAATAAACGTGGTATCTAATCTTCGCTTGATGAACTATATACATTTTACTATATAATTTTTTCAAATAGATGTTTATTAATCGCACGAACGTTGCATTTTTTTGAATTATTTCCGGATAATGTAAGTAATTTATAAAGAAATGATGCTGAACAGTTCCTCAATTTACTATTTTACAAAAAATTCCTCCCTCAATCTCTTTTATTCTTAAATTTCTGATTAAAATATAAAACATCAAAAATATCGGTAGATGAAGTGCCAAATCGGTATATCGGTAGATTACCTTCTAAATCGGTAGATCTACCGATAAATCGGTAGGGTTGGCAACACTGAGTGAACTATCAAATATGGTGTTTTCCATGCCTTCCCGTTACGTCGATAATATAGGTTGCTAAATGCTTACAACGCTGTCACCTCAGCACAAGGAACTAAATTTGCCATGTGATTACAAGAACCAATGAGAAGTCGAGCCAAATTTTTCTTAATATTATGATTCTACAGCTCCATAAAGTTAGCCCCTCACTATAAGCAATTATAATAAATCTTAGTTTTATTCGTTTGTAGGTGTTTGATAGCGAATTTCCAACGTTTGATAGTCAATAGTTCATTAGCAAACAATAAAACAAATTCTTAGGGAAAACCTATGTGATGTTAGCCCCTCATGTCGTCATTTTGACATCAAATTCAATTTTATTTTAGCAGAATCGTTTGTAGGTGCCTGATAGCAAATTTCCAAATCTTGATAGTTGATAGTTTATTAATAAATAATAAAACAAATCTAGTAGCATATTAAGCAGGCAACCAAAATTACATCAGAAAAGCGTCATATGGGGAAAATATGTAATTGTAACTCATCCCGGCCACATTTGCCATCGAATTTAAATTCCTTTGAGAAAAATCGTTTATGCGTCGTTTATAGGTGCTTGATAACAAATTCCCAACGTTTGATATTTGATCATTTATTAATAAGCAATGAAACAAGTTTTGCAGAATATTGTGTAGGCAACCAAAAAAACATGCGAAAATCATACAAAATAAAGAAACATACCTATATTAAAGTTATTTATTTTATAAAATTATTATAATAAAAGAACAAAATGACGACATGAGGGGCTAACATCACAGAGGTTTTTCCGAAGAATTTGTTTTATTGTTTGCTAATGAACTATTGACTATCAAACGTTGGAAATTCGCTATCAAACACCTACAAACGACCTACAAACGAATAAAAGTAAGATTTATTATAATTGCTTATAGTGAGGGGCTAACTTTATGGAGCTTGATTCTACCCCCTGGTTAGCCATACCTCAATGCGCCAACTGGGCGTATTTTCCCAAACTAACGTGCCCATATTTATATAGGCGCGAAATTTAAACGTATACGTATGTTATATTTTTCTAAAATTGGCATCACTACAAAGGATGTATGTGTATTACATATGTACAGTGGAGAGCTTCTAAAACGAGACCCCTCTAAGCAAACGTCGACCTTATCGACACAATGTAGGAGTAAAACAGATCTCCTTAGCTTGGGAGAATACATAAATGGTCCGCTGTATTTTCGCAGGTACCCGGTTGCGGTATACCCTTGCGTACGGATTATATTTAGGTAATTCTTGTTACTGTTGCATTATAATTCATAATAATACATTTAGAACATTATTCTCTCTTGAAATTTATATGAAACCAACTTAACCGGTATATATGTATGATAAGGAATGATGTATAACGCAAAAAGATTATTAAAATTAAGTAAATGTCGTTTTTTTTTCGAGAACGGAATAAATGAAAACTTAACAAACTGTGTATGTATAAAATTTAAAAACGTTTTAATAACTTACAAATTTATTAAAAACGTATCGTGTGACTAACTATTTTGATATACTATGAAAATGTTACTTTAAATAAGTGAATTATCAAAAACAAAACATTTAGTGCTAGGTGTGAGTTCCAAAGATGTAATAAATCGATTTTTATACATATACATATACAGCGTTAGTAAAAAGTCCCGGAACGGTCGAATAACTTTGTTATTTGAAAATTATGATTTCTAAAGTTTGGCCATCATTTGTAATCACCCTAATAATCTATAAATCGGTCAGATAAACGAATATATGCATACAATATAATAATACAATCATTGTAAAATAAAAGTATTAATTATTTGTATTACCAAATCCGTAACTACTTAGAAACTCTTTCTAAGAAGTAAATATCCATCTATTAGTATAATTAAGGATCGAGCGCAGTGCTCTAATTCTGTAAAAAAATATTTTTTCTTAATGTAGCATTTTATATATGGCAAATTATGTGTATACGACGACTAACACATACTATTGATAAATATTACAGCGGACACTGTGATAATGCTATTTGTAGGTGTATTAAATTTACAGTGCATGCTATTGCGGAAGATATTACTACCTAATGTCTTTCTACTTATATCTAAAATAATTTACAGCATACAGCCGCTGGCACTTTACAGTTGACCAAGTTGTTTGTCTGTTTATATTTCGCTACCTGATTTAGTCCCGAGGAAATTTTATGGCTGTTCGATTCAATTCTTCTGTCTTTTATAGTACATACATATTTGCAATCTGCGGATTGCATTCTGGGCGACTAGAAATGGGACCGACTTCAACTGTAAGCATACAGGCGCATGATTCTTCCCCTTCACCTCGCAGTAGTACGAATTAGTTGAATCGTTGAATTGATTGAAATTGAAAAGATCGATGTGAGGATAGCATTTTCTAGTAGTTAAAGGAGGATAAAGAACAGTGGTGGGTACTTGCCGTTAAACAGCGATAGCATACAACATATAATTGTCCAGCAGAATTGCATACGTATTTCTTCACTTTGTTAACTCATAGAAATCATATTTTCATCCTTCTTTTATTCATATAATGAGGATCATCACATTAAAAGTTAGCTCTTGGTATATGGGAGGTATATCAGAAATAAAACAAAAACTTTAAATATATACAAAAAAATACACAAAATATATAATACACTAAATACAACAATGTTTATAAAGTTATTGTACGTAAACAAACACCTCGAATAATAAACTGCTGTTACTAAAATAATGAAATTAACCAAATATGCAAACAACACCAAACACACAAACACTGTATCTGATGTAATATGGCTGTTGTAAACAAAAAATGTAACTGAAAATTGTATACAAACAATTACAGCGCATGCGATGTATGATTGTGGCTCTAACTGGGTAAACAACTATAGCAATAAATGTAACTGAAAATTTATACAATTGAAAATTAATTAAGGTATGTACAGCGCATGCGATGTATGATTGTGGCTCTAACTGGGTGTACTTTTCGTAACTATTGCAATTAATCAAAACATTGTTAGGTATAAGCTCGCACGCCGTGACACAACAAATAACAAATGAAACAGTGTTGCCACTGAAAGATAAATGATATTGACCCATATATAAAAAAAATTGGAGTCAACTCATGAGTAAAGGGAGATTCAAAATGATTGTCGTAAGAAAAAAACTGTTTTCCGCAAATATTTATCTATATATACTTATTAATGAGTGAAGTTATCTACAGTTGTATATTTACATTTAATTTTCTTGACATTTTTGTTGACATTGGCGTTCATGTTTATTTACATTTTATATCACCAGAAAAAGTATTTTTGAAATCATAATTTAATAAAGATATGAGTTATACTGATTAGATTTCATTTTTACAAGAAAAAAAACCTCAATCTATAGTCATTTTATAGTCGGCAAAAATGCGAGTTCAATGATGGGTTATGTTTGTGTTATTCATTACAGGTTCTTTCATTTACTTGTGCTCCGCCATTGTACACATAATGACAGCTAGGTATATAAGTATTGACAGATGTTGACACTGATTTTGACATTAGACAGCGTGGACATTTCACAGAAACAAATATACCCACACTTTTAAGAATCCCGGGACTTTTTTCATGCCAACCTAGAATAATTCAATATGGTATCAATTTTTAAGGTAAGTTTTGATTTTTCAAATA
Organism: Holotrichia oblita; assembly: GCA_023690525.1. Taxonomy (NCBI): domain Eukaryota; kingdom Metazoa; phylum Arthropoda; class Insecta; order Coleoptera; family Scarabaeidae; genus Holotrichia; species Holotrichia oblita. Next base: position 48,321,143 of record CM043015.1, on the reverse strand, counting down.
AAATAATTTGGCATTGTTATCTCTAGACAATTAAAAAATAATTAAAATATTAAATTCTTGATTTTAAATACGATACGATGTTAGAAATTATACACCTCGACGACAAACTTAATATTGTGTTAATAGAATTAACAAAATGAGAAGTGGGAGATGCATTTATTACGAATATATTATATTCCGTAATATTTTAAACGTAGTGTCCTTGCCTTTGTTTAGATTAACGAAATTCCAAGTAAGATAACTTTTGTTTTTATGATAACTTTCCCATTTAGAATTTGCTCTTGTTTTTAAAAATGTATTGTTAGGCATATAGGTTATCATTTACATAGTGATGAATTTTTAGATCTAAAGTAAAATTTATTAATTAGTAAACCTAAATAGTAATAAGTAAGTATATCAGATATTAATTTCACTATTAATTTAGTAACAAATTTGTTATTCAAATACCCGGGAATTTTAATTAAATATTTCATAACAATTGTAAAATAGTTATCACAAATACGTCAATTATAATCATGATTTGTGATTACTTATGATATGAATGCGAAATTTCGTAAGATAAAAAATGGGTAAGAACAACAACAGAACGTATAGAATATGACCATTTCGCATAGGTATTAACCCTAATCAAACTCAAGCCAGTGCGAGGTTGAGAAATGCTTTTGCTGCGACTGGCGTAAGTACAACAAACGTTTGTTAACTCCTCCTGTATATATAGTTTATTTTTATCATTTCAAAACAAGCGTATATAGTCCATTTCAACGATTAAAAACAGGTAACTGGTACCGATTTTTGTTTAATAAAAAGCAGTTATTTAACGATTATTTAACATGGTTTTCCAAAAATTCATTGCGGGTTAGAACTCTCGGGTTATAGGTTATTCTTTTTATTTTTGTTCGTATTTGACATGGTAACAAAAAAATTATAAATCCACAAATAAAAATATCTTCCTCTATTGTCAATAAGTCGTGTGTGCTTTTGCTTTCCACTTTATGCAAAATTAAAGATAAATTTTTGAAGGACACGTTATTTTTAGTTGTTTTAGTGTTGAGCGAGTGCACCTTGTTTGACTATGAAAAAGGCCCATATAAATTTTTACCATGATGAAAACGTACGAGTAAAAAATCGTCATTGACTATCGTCGCATTAATAATATGGGTAAATCAGTTTTTAGAGACATTTACTGTCAACCTTATAAAAGTAATAAAATTAAATTATACAATGATGTAAAAGGTAATTATTATTTTAAAAAAATTGGTGTGTAGGACTATGGATTTAATCGCATTCATTATTTGTAGATAACATACAATTTATACAAAGATTTGGATTACTAAAGAAACTACCTGTTCATGAAGGTTGTGTTAATACTTTGCAATGGAACACTACTGGCGAATATATATTATCTGGTTCCGATGATCAACACCTTGTTATAACGCATGGTCACAATTACAAAGTGTTAGTAGATTACACAACTAGTCACCATGCTAATATTTTCAGTGCAAAATTTTTGCCATCATGCAATGATCGACAAATAGTATCCTGCTCTGGCGATGGGATTATATTACATACAGGTATGTTTTATATGAATATACAACAGTTCTCGCAAGTTTTATTTGTTGTTTACGTTTTAGATTTGCAACGTTCCAAAGAAACCTATAATAATCAATTTACCTGTCATGCCGGAACGACTTATGAAGTGATAACCATATACAACGATCCACATACTTTTTTAAGTTGCGGAGAAGATGGTACAGTACGTTGGTTTGATTTACGAACAAAATCAAGGTAATTTGATTGTTTCGTATTGTCAACGTTTGATGTAACAATATTCAGTATTCTGATATTGAATAACTTTTTAAGGAACACAATACGTTAATAATGAGCAACATGGGTATCATGTTTAATATTGATCTCTCAATTGTTTCTAAGCTGTTGTGTTCATTTCAAAATTAATATTTCCAAAAATTGTTGTTAAATATTTGTTTATTACACTGAATTACGAGGGCGTATTTTTATGTTATCTACCTAGCCATGAAAAAAGCACATAAGAGAACAAAAAAAAATATTTCTGCATAACTCCCTTCAACACTAATACACTTTTATTCTATCTTTTTTCCAATTGCCCCATACCCTCAGACAAAAATTGCTTCGATAACTCCGCAAAATATTCTTCAACGGCTTCTTTGAGTTGTTCATCAGACGCAAAACCGGTTTCCCCGAGATGGTTTTTTAAATTTTTGAATATAAAGAAGTCTGATGGAGCTAGGTCGGGGCTATAAGGTGTGTTTGTGGATAAGAATGCGAGCGTTTTTCCTCTAGAGCAGTTTTTTAATTTTTAATTGTGTTTTCGTAGGCCTCTCCATTCATGGTAGACTCTCTTGGCATATATTCAATAAGCAAGACTCCTTCAGCATCCCAGAAAACAGTTGCCATCAGTTTTTTTTCCAGAAAATTGTGTCTTGGCCTTTTTTTTGGTGGTGGAGAGCCCTTATGAACACACTACATGGATTCTTGTTTAGTAGGAGGGTCCCAATGATGTACCCAAGTCTCATCCCCGGTGATAATTTGAGATAAAAATGTTTTGTCCCTCTCCAACTCGGTCAAATTTTCTCGAGAAACTTCTTTTCTGTACAGTTTTTGTTCAGGTGTAAGCAATCTGGGTATCCACCGTGCAGACACCTTCTTCGTACCCAAATCGTTATGAAAAATGTTGAGGACACTTGCTTCGGATATACAGACTTAATTGGCAATGACAGAGATCTTTATATCGAAATTTTCGCACAATGTCTTCAGTTCGAACTTCAACAGGTCGTCCGGACTTTGGGTCATCATTGATTGACTCTCGGCCCCATCGAAAGAGTTTAGACTTTAGACCAATATTTTACTTAAAAATAAGCTGGTGCATCTTTCCCATACACAGCAACAATTCTTTCATGAATTGCTTTTGGACCATTGCCTTCTTTTGTCAGGAACTTTATTACGCTGCGATGTTCAATCTTAGTTTCACTCATTTTATCGAGAAGTAGACCGTCTCAAATCTCTGTAAACAGCACAAACTAAGCACAACTTAGCACATGTACTTCTAACAGTGACATCAGTTTTTCAATAATTTGTTTGACATCGTCACTCCTTTGTTTCATAGCTAGGTAGATAACATAAAAATACTCCTTCGTATTAATCATACGGAATTTTGAGAAAATTATAGCAAAAATGTACACATATTTTAATTTATTAATAATAATAGTAAAAATTATTAATAATAATAATATTTTATTGAATGAAACTTAGGAGGTAATGGAATTGAGATCCTGCAACTGTTAGTTTGAGTCTTGGTGACCAAGTGATGATCCAAACTTACGTAGTAAGAGGTTTAAACGAGTCATTAATAGAAGAGTGTTGGTTAAGTTGTTTGATGCTGGTTACATTGAGAACCTGTTAAGGATGCTCTCTACTCCACAATGAAAAAGTCCATTGTGGGACAAAGTAACGTATGCCCAAGCAAATTGTTAATCAGATATGGTGTTAAAGTTGCATGCAAATAAGGTATTGTCAGATGCGTATTTTATGATGTTTGACAAACATGAAAAATCAAGTACTGTGACGGCCTTCAATTTGGAAACGTTAATATTTTTCTAATGTAAATTGATGGTCACTTTGACAAAGTTATGCCATATCAATTTTGGCAATAATTGTTTCAATTGTACGTCAAGATCGACTTGTAACAGAAGCTCAAAAAATGATAATTTTCACCATCAGCAAAGTAGAAGGAGGTTGGAGGCCAAGGCGCAGAGAGGATGCAGCTTTGATTGACCACATCACCCAAAATCCGTTTTCTACCGCTGCAGAGACTCGCCAAATTGCTCATTTCATCAATAAAGCCCCTTGCACACGAGGCCTGTTTTTCTGATTGCTTAGTGCTGTGCCGGCTGCCGTGCTCGAAAATGACGTCACAGCAGGGTCCAGTGCAGCCCCCGCTGCTGGTTTTCGGTGATAAGTTCGGTGCTATTTTTCCAGCAGGCTTGCACGAAAAAAAGCCAATCAGGACGCAGCATTTCAGCCCACATCCGCAATGTCAGCAGAAATTCGCGAGTGTGCACAGCTGTTTGTTTGGAGCAAGTGTGCAGTATTGCCAGAACATCTCTTCCACATTCCCTACGTTGCAGCCAAAGTCTGGTCCAAAGCCTACGCTTCTTTTTCTGATTATTTCTTCGCTTGAACAAATCAATAATAGCAAAAGCAGTAACTGCTGGTCGTCGGCGACGAATAAACATTAATGCGTCGTCCATCTTTGTTGACATGACGAGCAGTGCAAGCATGTCACCACGCAGGAAAGCCAGCGTCGTCTAATTCCAAGCCTGCTGCTTAGCACGCAAGGCAGCCAGCGCAGCTGCCGGAAAACAAGCCTCGTGTGCAAGGGGCTTAAAATGCATAAGAACGAAAAATAAGAGCAGCCGGCTTCTCTAACATGAGTGCTACAAGAAAGCCCATTTCAACAGAAGCACTGAAAGAAGACTGAAAAAACAATTGAATAAAGATCCCGACGGAGTTGTGTTTTTTGACGAAAAAGTCTCCAAATCTTGTTTTGGTAGTAGAATCCGCGTGTATAGACCAAGAAACGAATGATATAATGAAAGATATACACACCAGTGCGAAGTTCTTAGTAAACGTATGGCCTGGATTAGCACAGATAGTCAAGGCACATGCTTCACAATTAACGAAAGACTGACTGGTGTAGTTCTAGAAAACGTAATGCTACAAAGAGTAACAGAAAGATTACGATGGAAATTTCGTCTGTCAGCAGGACAACTGTCCCGTTTATATTAGCAGAATAGTGCAAGATTGGCTACGGGTCAATAATATTGACGTGTTAGAAAGGAGGAAATTCGTTCATGGAGTAAGGTTCCCAGAAAGGGAAGAATGGTAGGGAGCGATTTAGCAGGCTTAGATAGAGATGAACGAAGAACACGTAAGAAATGCAATTGCATCAATAAACAGAAGACTGATAAACGATAATTAGAAATGAATGGTCCCACCACTAAGTATTAAAAACTGTTAAGACAATTTTGCTCTATTTTAATAATGAACGTTTCAGTCGCAACACTGTTCGAAAGGTTACGAAATGTAATTAGCGATAACGGGAACAAAGTGAAACGAAACTTTTGACATCGTTAACGCTTGCGCGATCAAATATTACAAATATCCAGTAAACTAGATTAGGCCGGTGTTTCGAAATTAATAGCCACGATTGTACTAACATGGTTTACGGCAATTTTAAATACTCATTATATAGAATTGAATTGTACTTGATGTTTGATATTTCTACTATAAAGATTTCTACGTTTATAGCGTATAGAAAGTATCGAAGCTGTTCTATTTTAAGAGAAAACAAGTCATATTCACTAAATACATGTTAAATATATCGGACAAATCAAAAATGTAAATACACTCGGATCAAAAGTTACATATAGTACATGAAAATTAGTTAGAGCAAACTTCGTAGTTCCATTGGGTATTTTGAAGTTGTCTTTTTGCCTTATCTCACATTGTATATAAACCTTTTAACGAACTCTTTAGGAAACACCTATTAAAGATGCTCGTATGTATGAAAGTATAATTTAGAAAGAAAATAATCCAAGATATACATGTGATACAATTAGTTATGCTTGCATACTCTATTGAACGAAATACTTCACGCCAGAGCCCTCAGTATGAGGAGAATAAACCTTAACGCCCAATGATACCTGTTTTACTCTATAGATAGCAACACATATGACGGCAAATTCTTAAATACTTCGCAAAAGCGACCTCCAACTCCTTCATTCTTTATGCAAAAAAGTTAAGTTATTAAATCTGTCAGTTTTTTTACGGATCAGAGTAACGTGTTTCGTCGTTCCTTAAAAATATGTAATATCGAAACTACGAATATTGTAGGGAATTGATAGATTTAAGGTTGAATATATTCGGAGACTGTGTCCAATACAACATTGATATTATTATGAAAATAAATTATCTCTACAGTTGCCAGAAATCGAGCTGCAAAGAAGACATCTTAATTTCAAATACAAACGCAGTAACCGCATTAGACATCAACCCTATGGCCTCACATCACCTCGCAGTAGGATGTTCCGATTCTACAGTAAGAATATACGATCGTAGATGTCTTACAACTCAGGGTGCCGGTAATATTGTCCTCTTTCTTTAAAATTTAATAATTTCCATTCTTATGCTTTTTTTTAGCATATCGTAGTGCCAAATCTTTCGCTACGTTTATAGCGCCTGAATTAGAAGACCGTCCCTACCGAATTACATCGCTAAGTTATAGCAAAGATGGCAGAGAAATGTTAGTTAGTTACTCCTGCGACCATCTGTACTTGTTCAGCATTCAAGTAAAACTTCTAGTAACTGATGTAGTCTATATCGTCCTTAATCGTTTCTGTTTTAAAGGAGCGTAGTTATGCAGAACTTAGGCGGAATAACAGATTAAAATCGAAATTGAAAAACTGTTCGACAAAAAGGGATCGTAAGTCGCCACCGCCCGTCAGAAGGTTAAGACTGCGCGGTGACTGGTCGGATACCGGTCCTGATGCGAGACCTGAACGTGAAAATTCTTGTAAGTATATAAGTGTTTTTAGGTTCACATTTATCACTTGATTACATGATTCTTAGTGTATTCTAGAAGTATACATTTTCTGTGTTGTAAAATTTGCATTAAATAGTTTTGATTTAAAGTAACCTTTCAAAGCTACCTTTTGGTTCTCGGATTCTATGCCTTGTAAACAGATTTTCTTTCTTGATGTTTGGATCATTTCTTGTTGTGAACGTTTCATTGAAGTATGTTCACTTTACTGGCGAGTACAGACTTTTCAGTATCTAATTCGTCAAAAAGAAATTTTAAACTCACAGCTGTAGTACACAGATCAGTACGATCCAGGCAATAAATTTTAAGAGAACCAGTACATTTATTATCTTGTTATTGACATTTCCAATTTGTTATTTTAGATAGAATGTAGCTTTTTTATTTTATTTTTGAATTCTACATCACTTCTATTAAATATATTGCTAGCTATCTACAATCCTTTACAACTTATTCTGATTTCTTATGCTAAAACGGAATTTGCCACTGTTCATAATAATGACATGCGACTATCATAGTATGTTAGATAAATAACTTTGATGTGAAGTGTAGATGGTAGAAATCATACCTTTGACATATGAGTCATGTAAGAAGATATACACAGAGTAATCCTATTTCCATGTTAAAACGCAGTGGGTTTTACTTTCCGGCAGTATATCACTTTTGCTTGATATCACGAAAGCACATTTTTATATGTTTCCAAAGATCGTGTTGGCCGCTTAACACCTTTATTGTTCGTCACGGTCACCATCCTGGATAGGTTTCATTTGAATTAACTGACTATCGGATACCTATGTCACAAAATTTGTCAGCTAGATTGTTACATAATACATGTCAGCGAGACAAAAGCAATGAAAGCGGGTTTAGTATTTGGTGTGACGCTAATGACGGTACTGTCCAACCTCTTTTATACTATTTGTTAGTAGAATGATTCCTGTAATTATACTATGGCCATGTTGTTGTGCCCACTGTAGGTTTATTTGTTTATCGCTACGGTGAAAAGGTACACCCGCTTGGCCATGTAAATTTCCTTCTCTATTGATAATAGTCTACACGATAATATGTAAACTGTTTTGGTGTCAGGAAGGGATATTCCTAGGTTTTCGTTCTGCTCCAAGGCTGGATTTGCATATCTCTTAGCCTTCTAAACTCTTATGAGTGGCTCGCATTCTAGCCACAGGAATTGCACTCTCAGTTCACTGATATCTTGTTATTTGGGGCGCTTTCATGGCAGTGCTACTTGTCCGCATCAAGAATTCGCCCAGTGGCGACGAGAGGTGGAGGTCTATCTGGGTCCAGGTCCCTTAAGTGCTGAACCAATGGGTTCTCCGACCGAGCGACCCTCAAGTGTTTTTCTGGCCAGCGCCATCGCATATTCGGATAATGTTGGTATTTGGAGGTCTCTATGTATCTGATTATTTGAAACAAACCTGGGTGAATTGACGATGACACGTAGCACCCTGTTCTACAACAGGTTGAGTCTCTTTACTTGAGTTTTGCAGGCGCTAGACCAGGTGAGGGCGCTGTAAGTCAATATCGGTCGAAGAAACACCATATAGATCATGATTTTGAGCTTTAGGCTCAAAGAGCTCTTACAGCAGATTAGGGGAGCCAGAGCCCACCTCGCTTTCAGCAATCGTGAAGTTACCATCGAAAAATGGTGATGGAACGTCAACCTGGAGTCGAGGATCATACCGAGGTACTGGACCCTCGGACTCTAGGGCAATTTGCGGCCGGGCCCACTTCGTCAGATCGTCGACAGTTCTTTGTAGTCGTCTTATCACCAGCGCGTCATTACGAGAAGTACTGTAGACGGCAGTATCGTCAGCAAAGACTGCCAATCTCGTGCTTGGTGGATTAGGAACGTTGCTGGTGAAAAGAATGAACAGCTCTGGGCCGAGAAGCGAGCTCTGAGGAACACCGACCCGAATCGGTTTGGTAGTAGTCTGGTAACAATGGCTCTATATCAGCATATTAGCGTAATCATTTGCAAATAAAACCAATAAATATTCTCGAACTTAATTTTTTGCAAATCCTAGCATTTCATGAAAGTTTAATATAAGGTTTGTATCTACCCAATTAATAACACCTGTAATTAATAACACCATGTTTGCGTGCACGACATTATTTTCTAGGATAGTTTCGACAGCATTTTTTTGCTTGGATCTTGGCATCTCTTATTTACATTTTGAATAGTAACATATTGATATTTCTTTTAGCCGGTATTAGCCAAGCAAGACCACAATTACAAGGTAATCTCATGCAACGAATGACGCTTGTGCTTTCTCGCATGTTGAACGATCCCATGACGAGAGCTGCTCTAAATGCTGGCGGGGATGACGTAGTAAATGCCGAGAATGACGTAAATAACGCTGCAAATGGCCAAGAAAATCAAGAGAATGCCATCGGTGTCAATGAAGAGGAACCCTTAAATTCAGCTAACATAGTTATTGTTACCTCACACGATCCTACCGAACAAAATATGGATTGTCAATCGAATGAAACGCCATCTACTTCCGTAGAAACGAGTGTTGAAACCACAACCACGCAGTCGAATACTTCCAATGACGAAACTGTTTGCAGTACGGTTACTACAGAATCTACAGGTTCCGAGTACGTATTAATTTTGTTGTTTCGATCACATTGGTATCTCTTACAAACTTGTCTGCAGCATTAACACTACATCTTACACGACATTTTTGCGTTTTTGAATGATGAATTCCTGAGTGCAGCTTTGCCGGTCAAGATTAATTTATTAATATATACGTTTTGTTTGTCAAAATTTTCGTCGACGCTATTAATCCCGTACATTAATAAATTCGTTATTGTTATTTGATCATATTATTTGTCGATATTTGTTTTGTTTTATCCTGCAATGTATGTTTGATCTGTTATAATCGCATCTTTTTATCTTTCGTAATTTTGAATGTTAAAACTTATAGATATACAGTTCAAAGATATCGAAAATGATTTAATTTAAGATCGTACTATAAACTGAGAGAAATTGAAATTGCTCTACATTTATGAAGTCAAAGATAGAAAGATTTTTTGTTCTGTATAGTGATTTGGTAAACCTGTAAAATCTTACACAATACTTTCAAACCAATATACTATTAAATAGCTAATTCATAAATGAACTTTTATGGAAACATATTTCACGAAGTAAATGCACACCATATATAACGTTTGAAACGTCCACTAAAACTCAGATCGTTAAACATTACAATAATCTTTTGCTTGCTTATCACTTTAAAATATCTAAAACATTCTCAAAACATCTCTAAACATTTTTCACATATAAATTACTTGAGATTTGGGAATAGATCGAAATTGGAGGTAGCCAAATTTAATAAATTGGACTAGATCTTCTTAACAATAGAGAAAAGTGAGGGTGAGATGGCGTGTAGGAATAGAGAGAGCACACCATTATATCTGGAAGTATGGTGTGATGGTGTGCACCATCTCACTCTCAGCTATCTCTGCTTCAAATTCATCGGTTTTATTTGTGGAAAAATAAGATTTATTAATTCAGTCGGTCCACAAAATTGGAGTACTTGATTAAATCTGTTTTCAAATAAAAGTATGTAAAGCCGATTACAGGGCCATCTATTATGAATTAAGAAAAATGTTTCAGACAAGTCCTATGTATTATTAGTAGTAGAATCCGTATCTGAAATAAAATATCTTCATATTTTATTAGGACCCCTCGATCCTATTTAATATTTTGAAATATTACTCCACACCGCATCAGGATGGGGGGAGCGGAGAGGGGGAACTAATTTTATTGCTATATTTCTTCTGCAATGTCATTAAATTTTAATTATGGACAGATTTTTGAGGAAGAGCTTATTTTTCGAGTTACAGTACTCTTTCACTAATACGCTACCACAAAATCCCAACCATGGGCGGATTACTGAAAACGGCGGATTATAGTGTACAGGAACAACAAATTGAAGCAAACAACGAAATTTTGGGCTAATTATGTATGTATTATGTATTTGCATTTTAAAATCAACAAACAAAAATTACTCTGGTTTCGAACAAAAGTACTGTGGTTTAGCTTGTTTTTTACCAGAATAATAACTTGATCACGCATTTTACGTAAATTTGTTGTCGCATGCCATTCCATTTTTTGAGCCCATTTAATACAAATATCTACGCCATCTAGAGCATCTTCGGATTTGACGGTGCAACCTATACGCAACATCACTTTTTCGTTTGATGAGTTTTCCGGTTCAACGGATTCATTTAAAACCTCATCATCAGTTAAATGCGGCTCATATGCATATTTAAGTGTTCTCTTCAAACCAACCTTCAACATTATCACGTGTTAAGGCCACATTTGGAATTGTTGCTAATTGTATTAATTCTTGTAATGGTATCACATTTTCTTGTTTCCAAGTCGCGCCATCTGCGGTAATGCTAGGCCACTAGTTTTTCCAAGATGATTTAATGGCTCGTTCTCTTACTACATTCCAAATATCAGAAACAGTTAAGACTGCGTCTTTGACATTCAATTGTTTTAAAGTTTCAGAAATGTTTGCTTTTCGACTACGCATTAAGTAAAATCTTCTTTTTGTAATTGTTTTTCTTAATATGTATTACATTTTGGTCCATTGGTTGGATCAGAGGCGTACAATTAGCAGGCAAAAAAATGGTTTTTATAGAGCCATCACTAGATGATATTCCGTCATTTGGGCCGTGCCCAGCAGCATTATCCAGGAGAAGAAGAGGTAAATTTCGTGACTTTACAAAACGTTTCACGTCAGGTACGAAATCATCATAAAATCAATCGTAAAACAATTCCTTGGTTACCCAGGCCTTATTTTGACTCTTATAAACAACTGGAAGGTTGATATTGTTGAACGACCTGGGAATTTTGGACTTTCCTACAACTAAAAGCTTCAACTTGTGACTGCCACTTGCATTGGAACAAGGCATAACAGTTATACGCTCCTTGGACACTTTTCTGTCTGGAGCAGACGTTTCATCTCTATGAACATACGTTTTACATGGTAAAAGTTGCCAAAATAAGTCACTTCCATCAGCATTATAAACTTGATCGACCGACAAATTAAGTTCTTCAATTTTATTTATTGAAAACTTCTATAAACGGTGAAACGGCAGCCTCATTGCTGGATAACTTCTCTCCAGTTACGATTAGTAATCTGATTCGAAATCTTGCCTTAAATTTAGAAAGCCATCCTTCACTACCTCAATTTTATTTCTGTTCTTCCGAATGTCATAAACCGTTGTCCTCCCAATTTGAAAGTGATTTGCTATGTCTGTAAAAGGTGCACCACTATCCACTTTACTTAAGATTACCATCTTTTGCACTAAAGTTAACGTTTCATGCTTTCGTTTATTGGATTCCGTGGACGACGACGACGTCGTCGTTTTGAAAAACTGTTTACTTCACGAAAACGCGGTGTGCGGTGCGCGACCTTTAACTTTGGTTGTTGGAGGCGGACTAAAGAATAAGGAAGTGCTTGCTTATGACTGGGCGGCAAATTATAGAAGTATTGAATTGTACGAGAGGGAGGACGGCGGATTAACGAGCTGAAGATTTGCAATGACGGCGGATTACAGAGTGTGATCGATACAGACAAAAACAACGGATTATAGTAGTTGTCGGATAGTCGAGCGGCGGATTAGCGAGAGAGTACTGTATTTGAAAGTTGCCGGTGAAAATATATTGTTTAAAATCAGCATTATCGATAATGTAATCGATAATTGGTAAAATTTTACATTTCGTCTATGACTACATCCTTAAAAACTTCTAATCAAAACTCCTCGTGCCATACCCTACTCCCCCCGTACTCGAACCAGATTATAAGGATTTTTTTTTTGAAATGTTGTGAGTGCTATTTAATAAGTCAAGTCGTTATACAGGGTTTCCACGGCCAAGTGGGACATAGGGAGAATACATATAAAATCGGTTTTCGGTGAATATTATCTCCCTAATACTACTTCATTCAAAATTAAGGGCCGCATATTATAACTGGGTTAACAATGAACATCTCCACAATCATAGTACAAAGAAAGTCATTTTAATAAAGCCAAAAAATTATTATTTTTAAATCTATTGTATGTGAATTCCTAATAAGGCTTTTAATACGTGAGTTGATGCAAGCGTCCATGGCGCAATGGTTTGCGCGACGTCTTAATAACGCAAATGCACGGATTGTTTAGGGTTCGAATCCCGGCAGATTAGTTTTATTTTTTATCTCCAACAATAATGCTACAAATTCAATAACACTACAAAAATCTGAGATTTTGAAGACTATAAAATCGATTTTTTGAGAATTAAGGTAAATAATGAATAATTTTTACAATAACAAAAATGATCACGTGCTATTATTCGATTTTTAATTGTTACTAACGACGAATAATTTGTCAAAATAAACAACAAAACTTAATCAAGATTAAAAAAAAAAAAAAATAAAATTCATTTCTCGGATTCGAACCCCAAACAATCTGTGCCTTAAGTTATTAAGGCGTCGCGTGAATGTCTGCGCCACGGTCACTTGCACTAACTTACGTATTAAAAGCCTTATTAGGAATTCACGTACAATAGATTTAAAAATAATAATTTTTTTGGCTTTATTAAAATGACTTTCTTTGTACTATGATTGTGGAAATGTTCATTGTTAACCCAGTTATAATATTCGGCACTTAAATTTGGATGAAGTAGTATTAGGGAGATAATATTCACCGAAAACCGATTTTACATGTATTTTCCCTATGTCCCACTCGACCGTGGAAACCCTGTATATACAAACTATACAAGTTTGGATTCCCTACTATGATAAAAATAACTTACGAACATACTCGTGTAGGTAACAGTTTTAACAATCGTGTGTATAAGTTGCGGGATTAGAGGTCGACATTAAATTAGTGGAATTATGAATAAGTTAATGTATACCTAAAAAAAATATGTTTTTATTCAGGGTGGAATATTTTAGTTGTACATATGTCATATTGTGTAAGATTCTGTAGATATACCAAATTATTCTAGTAAAAATGCATGGTGCTACAAAGTACACTAAATTTCATACCTTCATCAATATTATCAAGCTGGAAACTGTCTGACTTAGTCGTAATGTTGTGGAAATGGTAACAAATTGAACGAGCCATATCAATTCAATTAAATAACGAATCTATTAATACACCGAGATTAACCCTGCTTTTTAGATATGGATATGTAAAAATTACGTATTAGTTGGCCACATCGCTACTTCCACTTAATACTATTCTTCTTTTTTATATATAAATAACATTTTTTTTATTGGGAATTGGCTGTTAGAAAAGCGGTATTTTACTTACCAGGTGATGGTATAAACCGTACATATTTTCTATCTATTATTTTAGTACAAATAACGAACATCAATCTACGACCCCAAATCAGACAAGTCATTCAGTTGATCCAACAACAATTAATACATCAATACTAACTAGGCATTTACGACAACGTCTGTCTGTTCTACGTAGCTTGCGTCAGGGTTTCATCGAGCAGACTGGCGCCGAACCATCTGTCAGCCTGCGTTACTTTGATCAAAGCACGTCGAGTTCAACGATTAGCCTCACAGCCGATAATTTGAATATCGAGGATCAGCAATTATACAATTCGAACGAACAAAAAGATATGGTAAGTCAACCTTTTCACTTTGCTGTTAAATATTCGACTTTATTATATTGCAGGCGGATGTGGAATTGGACTATGACGACGTGGATGACGGTTGCGACGATGATGCTAGTTTCTTCGAACCTCATTTGAAAACGAAATATACGGGTCACAGAAATGCGAGGTAGGTCATATATTTATAAACTTGCTGTTGTTCCTATTATACTCTTCATGAAGTTTGGAGAATGTTTATTTATTTTAAAAGAATTTGAAAAATTCATGTTTTTGCGGCCGCCATATTGATATCGTAGAGAACTTGGAGAAAGTTGATATTTGCATATCACTTGGAGGACAGTTTCAATGGCGTCCAGGGCCTACCTCAATACAGTCATTTACATTGTGAGACCAGCCTCGCAATTAATAATATACACAATACGGCTAAAAGCACAGATTGCAGCAATTAGGACAGCACTCAAGCGGCTTGAACTATAGTATAATGTATCCACTTATTGAGGACTTATCCTACTATTGAAGAAATAAGGATAAGTTTATTTCCATTAACCATAAACACATGATTTTCTTCAACAATTATAAATAAATCCTAAATATACAACTATGCGATACTAAAGCAGAGCTTGCTCTGATATTATGTAATGTCAGCAGAAGCATTGAAACAAGCGAGTAATTGTGATTTGCAGTATAGCTCGTTTTAAATCCACTATCGATCAAAATCTGAACAACAACTGCCAAGATGGTGATCTCTGGTGTAGTAGTTCCAGAGAGATTTGCGAGATGTTGGCACCAATCATTTGCAGCCTGCGTTAACTACTTTACAAGAAATCATATCATCATAGCATCATCACGATTAACTCTTGATTAACTGGCCCAAAAGCCCTATTGTGCCTTCATGCCGCTTTAGTTCTCTCGACCTGGTTGCAGCTGAACAAAATAATCTTATCAACCCCAAAGTAAATCCGCCTCTCCCTATCCCCTCCTGGGCAGTCGGCAAGTAGATGAGTTGAAGTTTTCTTTGCATTCCCACAGTTTATACACAGAGGAGAGCTCATTAGACCCATGTGATGCAAGTATTGAATGAGTCCTGTGAGTAATCTCAGACTGCCTAGTTCAGATCTGATAAAAGTATTGATGCTGCCGTACGAACTTGCACACGTTGTTTCTAGACCTGTGATTGGTTGTGTGAACAATGCATCTCTTGCTAACATGTCAGTTACGATTTTTTTCTGCAACTTTGAAGACCTTCATCTTGAAAACGGTGCGATTTTGAATAAGGCTATTTTTGGTCAATTATATTGTCAAAATTGACACGTAGTATCTCCAGTTAAAATATGTCCCATTATTAATGAAGCAGCCTGTATAATAATTAATTTGTATTTTCTAGAACAATGATTAAAGAGGCATCGTTCTGGGGCGACGATTACGTCATGTCAGGATCGGATTGTGGTCACGTGTTCATTTGGGACCGCCATACTGCGGAATTAAAAATGTTACTGCAAGCGGATCATCATGTGGTGAACTGCCTGCAACCCCACCCATCATTGCCTTTATTAGCTACCAGTGGGATAGACCACGATATTAAACTGTGGACGCCTGTCCTTGAGGATCCAACATTCGACGTAGAAGCTGCGAATAAAGTAGGTGAAAATCGCTTTACTTCGCAACTAATAAATAATTATTCGTTTTTAAATTACAGTTAATTCAAAGGAATGAAATCATGTTGGAGGAAACGAGAGACACGATAACTGTACCTGCAGCCTTTATGATTCGCATGTTGGCCTGTCTGAATCAAATTCGTCAAACCGCGCGCTCTAGAATTAACAGGGAGAGGGAAGCAAATAGAAATGACACTTCTAGACAGGAATCCTTGCAGGACGATGAAATGGGGGAAGGCGAAAATTGTGATTAATAATGATTTATTACAATATTATTATTACTACTGTGTTAATATTGTATTTTTATTGTGAAATTAATTTATAACGTTTATTGATTGTGTATATTATACATACACATATTTTTTGCAGTATTTGTGTTATTTTTGAAAGAGTGTTTTATGTTTTACCGGGATATTGTTTAATACTCTATCCACCATTCTTATTTATTTATTTATTTTACTGATGCTATTATACATTAAGGAGTTACAATGCGAAATTGTACATAAATGTATAAGTGAAATAAGTAATGATAACGGTTTATACAGCAACTTTATCCACTACGATAGCGAAATTTGAATATGTCATGATTTAGGAAAAACTTTGTAGAGTAAAATTATTCTTTTATTAAAAATAAAGATATCGTTCAAAATATTCTTTTATTTGACACGTATTACAATTCCTTCAAAGATGTAAACACTTTTCTTCAAATTGTTTTACTGTCTTGGTAAGTATAGAAACAGTTATTTTGTTATTCAAGTTATATAGCGAGTCTAATTTAATTGAATTTCTTAATGGATATTACAATAATCAAGTTTAAAGTGTTTTTTCCAAGTATCTAATTTGTTTAAACAGAATATTTTGTATTTTCGTACATTATCTACACTGCCAATGCTAGGCGTAGGTATTCAGTACACTACTTCATTAATCGGTACATACCTACAGGTAACGTACTAATGTGCTAACTAAACACAACGATTGGTGCCTACCGGTGACTTACGGATGTTGTAACCAAATGCAACTAATCATGGAAAATTTTTAGTACCATGTTTATCATCAGGATATTGATTGTAGAGTTTACAACAATATTTAGGTTCAAAGAAGAAAACAATTTCATTGAGATTAATTAATTAATTAATAATAAACAAGACGACATATCCTTTATATATAAATTAATGGAAAGTAACTTAAGAAAATAAAAGCGGTTCAGTTGATATAGAATTTAATAATTTTTTAATAATAACAGAAATAAAAGTCAACATTTTTCTATACAGTTAATTTGTCTAAAGGTTTGACAAAACAAAAACACTTGCTCTTTTCAACTACACCAATTGCATTCTCATTTTAATACAATTCTACAACTATTAATCTAATTATTGGCCAAATTTATCACAAAAAATTGGGTGTTATTTCTTTTTAATATTAATAGTTCTAAAATACAATATTCTAAGATAAAACTATAATAATAATAATAATTCATGCCTTAGCATCCCCCAACAGCTTGCGCCAATTACAGGGGGCATATGAGTTATTATTACGCCTGCGGCTATAACAGGAAGTATCTTTCAGAGGTAATATTAAAAGGTGTGAGATTGGGATTACATGTATAGTTTTTTTTTAATGTTTAGAGAGAAAGCGAGTCACAATTTAAACTTAAGCAAAATAGCTAAAAACAAAATATTTACAGAATGTACTGTTCACATTTGATGTGTAAAACAAAATACATAGTAACAATATTTGTACAACACACAACCATTAAGAATAAAATTCATTTAAAAAATACTTCATAAATAGGAGATATTAAGTTTTTATATACACAACCACCATATATTTAAATCATATTTGAGCATAGTTAATTTTAATATAATAAAGAAATCACAACCTTTATCTTACTTTAAAAAGGTATATGATGTTAAGAGAACAGAGATAATTGTCTCAAGGAACATTATATTTCTATAATGATAATATGCGAGGAGTAGCAACAAATTTATTGGAATAATTTTTTAAGAACCATATTTAGTGTCGACTTTAGGTAGAATTTTTTGTTATTACTCCTCATAAAGGTTTTAAGCAAAATATTTTAAATATCTCAACTACAAGTAAGAATATGTTTAGCATATATAGTTTGTTAAACACAGGTACTGTGTAATGACATTTTCCATCATATTTTATACTTGCAAAAATGTGCAAACGAAACATATTCCGTTTAGTCGTATAATAAATAAACAATGCTGGTTTGCAAGCTACCATTTAGAAGGAACTAATTAAGAATAGGTAACACAAATTGAATTTAATTTACGAATGATAGAAGAATACAAGCTATATTTGGTTTTGCAAATTTTATTTGCATTATTTTATCATACGTGATTTATTTCCATTAGATTTAAAACATATTCCATTATTTTTATTCTTTAGGTCATGTTATAGCTCGCTAGCTAGCTGTTTATGAAAACGTAATGTAACAACGTATAGGACAAGAGATCACACATTTGATGAATTGAGGGTTTTTTGCGGGCTCTATTCAAGAACTCGAGTCACCTCGTCACTTGTCTTTATTCTTTCTGATGGCTCATCCTGCATATATTATATAAAAAATATAACTGGCTATAAATGACTATTTCTAAAGATAGGAAAAAGGTATTTACAATTCAATTTTGCAAAATGTATTAATTAGTTATATAAGTACATATATTAAATTATAAACAACTTTTTTACTATCTTTAAAAATAATCCGTAAATCTGCGTCATTTTTTTAATTACATGCATTTTTGAAAAGAAGAAGAATGATCTTCACCTCTGACAGGAACGGGTGTCCTTAGAGCTATGTAATATGTGGAGCTATTCTCAAGTAATGTTCTGAAGGGCAAAACCCAACCACCAGCTATTAACTATTAATCGACATTACCAGAATCTCTTCAACTAATAGATGTTTGACTCATCCAAGGGCTATCACTGATTATTCTGGGACGTTGATTATCATTGGAGATATTACTGAACTATGTGGTATAGCATATTTGCCCGGTTTTTCTTTAAAGAATACCATATGTGAATTGAATAGTCCTGAATTATAACCATCGAACCGGTTAGTTTTAGAAAAAGATTTCAATCATCCTAGGTGTTTTAGATAAATAAAATTACACCGAAAAACTGTTGGTTAGAGTCAGAAAATGAACACTGTTTAAGAGGAAGATAATGTTAATACAAATAAAGAGATAACCTGGACGAGGATGATGCCACTGGGTTGTTCATATTAGCTCGGTTTGTGACCACAAAACACACACAAAAAGGATGATATAATTGACTACCATTGACCAGGATAATTTTTAATATCTTGCTATAACTCCAAGGTGCAGATATCTTAAAAAATAAAAATAATGAAATAACTTTCATGCTGATTATCATTATTATCTTCAGCTAATCAAAATCCATATACTGGAAATATCTCGTTTAAATGAATTAAGTCTGTATGCCCTTAGACTAGTAAGTACAAATATAACAACTCAAGTTTATACATTGCACACAATATAAATTCTGTATTCGTTTTGTGCATTATTACATTTGCATATATCACAAATATCGTGTCAATGTTTACATAATCACATAAGATTCCAACTTATTGTAATATATACATGTGGATTTAGAATAGTTGAAAGTTGAGATAAACTATGGGTTGTATTGAAACAGTAACTTCGCGAGTAAGGGTGCAGCGTTTGTCGAATTTGAAAGAATGTAGAAAAAACAAAAATATATATCAAAAATTCTTTGTACGACTTCTGATTCATAGGTGCGTCGACACAAACACCTATGGAATGTAGTGAAGTAAATTTTCAGCGTATACTTCACGTGTGCATAAACAGTTCTAAATTATTTTTGACATATTTTTTTTTTATTATTTAATGTAGGTAATCATCATTTATTAATGAATCTACTAGCAATATGTTTGCAATTATTACTTGTATGTATAAAAAAGTTACAAAATGTTATATTACGTATGTATATATTATCTACCTCAACTTTCGATTTTTCCATATTTCACCGTGATTTTATAAAATATATTCAATTGTTTCGATTAGAAGTTAATATTATTTTCGATTAAAATTTATTTAAAGCGTTTAGAGATTAGTACCGAAATTTAGTCGAATTTCACAACTTTCATATTGCAAGATGCAAACGTAATGTTTTATAAGGAATCGAACACGCATTTTAATCAAGCAAACATTATTAATAATACTTTTTAAGTTTTAATCGAAAAGCTTACTGATAAACTAAATTAAATATAAATATAATTTAATTATTAAAATAAAATAGAATACAATCTGTAGAGTAATAAAAAAGAATTTCCTATAAACAAAAAAATATGAAACAATCAAGATGCGTGCAAGAGGTATTTTAAGGATCTTGTTGTTCAGTGTTTGATAAGGAATTTTGTGCAAATATCCTTACTAGTAAACCAAATTTATTTTTTGTTAATTTCCTAGTTCTAGGTATGCTGCTGTTACACATGATATTGACAATACTTTCACTTTTAGAATTCAAAAAATAACTGTCTGTGGTACCATATTCATTGCCGCATAAAGTTTGCTATCAATTTACCTTACTAGACTTAATTTTATTGATATTGTTTTTCATAGTTGAAGGGAGCCGGAACGCGAAAATAATTTTACACAGCTGTAATAAAAACGGCTATTGTAACACTTCTAAGTGCCCGTGAAATAACGTGACTTGGATAATTAGAAATGAACCGCCAATATATTTAATTTGGTTGTCAGTATAGCAATTGTATGAAACTTATTACGTACATATCTTGTTCAGCGATATTGTATAGTGATAAAGCGCTTCGTAGATTAAACCCTTGCTAAAAAGGTAAGAGTTTTGCATATTGATTTTAGTCTCAGAAATTTTGAATGTACGACATATAATCTTACATTATTGCTTCTATCCCTATTGCTTTTATTGTAATTATTTTTTTTTTTTTTCGTGAAAGTAAATTGATCCGGGTATTGGCCGTCCTACATTTATACACTTGTTAGATCGTTTTAGGACGCATCTTTCACGTTTGAGCTGTAATAAATTACGAAAATTTGTAGGCAATTAAGCTTAATTTCAAATAATAAATTATCGTCCCAAGAAATTCCAACACCCGATTGCTTTTAGTTCAAAACAAAATTTAATATATATGACATTGTAACAAGTTGGTGGTAGGTTGTATTAAAATACAGGTACCAACCAAAGCGACTTCAAATTGACTACGAACTGGCTTTTAATGCGAGGAAACATTACAGTGTAATCACAAATTAGATATTTAATTGAATAGTAACGATTTTTCTTATTGTCGGAGAGGGACGAGCGGCCAGAGAGCGGAAGCGGGGCGTTTGTTTAGTAGGTGACAAGTCAAAACAGCGGTGATAGCGGCAAGAAATTCTTATATCCAATTTCCTGTCGAAACATTCAAACGCACATGCGTGATTATATTCGTTCATCCATTTCTGTCTAAAGTCTCATGTGTTTACATCATTTTATGGAAATATAATGGGTATCTTTCAACGAACGGTTAGTGATCGGTTTCCGCACAATTTTATGATGATTTTATTTGCTAATTGTTCGTTACTCGATGATAAACCATCAGTAGAAAGAAAGCTATTTTCGTACCTAAATAAAAAAATACAGATAGTTCGTATGCAAATTACATACCTACAGAATAGTAATGTTGGTTGCCTACCGTTTTGGGCCTACTTTTTCCCCATACGCAACCTGGCTGCTCTACCCCTTACCACGCAACTCTTTCGATCAGCTGATTCAATAGAGTTCGATATCTTTTTTATGACTGTGGTGGTCTATGGTGTAACTGTTGTAATACCTGAATAACACATTGTAATTCTTATACTATATTGAACAACAGAGTAATACCTATTAGTCAGTATTTTCAATAAAAAGGCAGTTACGGTCATGTTCACATTATCCTATATAATTCTACCATAGATAATTTCTCATATGTATACATGTTTCTAAAAGGTGTGTAAAAAAAGTATACCTAAACGAAAGCACCTTGTTACTTTTAGGTATACTTTTTTTCGTAAAAGGTTCATCGATGAATAACAATAAAGTCTTGGCATAAAAAAGTTATGCTGTTTAAGTGAATGTAAAGTGCTGTAGTTGACACCTTCTATAAAGTAGAGCAAAAGTGAAAAACAAGTTTTAATATCACACATTGTGAAGAAGTTTATTTAAGAGAAAAAATTGCAACAATTTGAATCAGCTCGCCATATTTTGGGCGCAGGAATTTGTGATACCATTTTGCACAAATCTTTAAGACACTTGTATATTATCACATCTTATAAAATGTTTAGAATTTTATTTCAAATGATTTCCAAATATACAAGGCGCCCCAATTATACAGAAATCGATATAACTTTATTATTTTAAATCGATCGATCACCCCACTTTTATTCAGACCTTTTTATTTTTATATTATTTGTTTTCAGAAAAAAATGTTTTACCAAAAATTTGCCATCAGAGTATTCTCGCTAATAAGCTATAATACTATAATACAAAACTAAACTTGTATATTTGAAACTGTTCTCGCCTGTAACTGTAAAATAAACAATGTATCAAAGAAACTGTGTTAGCTGATATAGCCTATACATGGTAGTTGGTTTTTCATTGTCCAGCCTATATCAGGTTTATTATCAAAAATACAAAAAACTGTTAAAGGAAAATGTTTTTTATCTCGAGATGGTCTATCGTATTGCATCATTAGGAATCTTTCATAGCTTACTGATTTTTAGCAACGATAATCAACTTAAATTTTTTAAATGGAACACTCTGTATATTTTTACGGGATATGATTCTAAATAAATTTCTCTTTATAACCATCTATGACAAGTAAGGAACTGCCTTTAAATTATGCCTAATAAAGGAAAAATTAAAATTATAGTAGTTGACTGTAATATTCTATTGTTTATACCTGTAAATATTTGACGTAAGTCAGTTAGAAGTGTTTGATAGTGATAAAGGTATTGCGGTTCTTATTTAACTAAGAAAACATTAGTGTTTTGTATAAGGAAAATGAACATGAGCTTCACAAACAGTGAAAAAGTTGATATGCTGTGCTGGACAATTTGAACAATTATTATAATACACACTATGTAATACACTGGAACCTCGTCTATATCAGCGGTTGCGAAACGTAAACATTCACTCATATCCTCTCAAGAGGAGTCCCCACTCTTATCCCGTTAGCGGAGAGGAAACGCCGTGCTACGCGCTGATTGGCTCATGTAAATACGTGCACACGGGTGGTGGATGCCCAGCGGATATAAGTGAGTGCTATAGTGCGGAGATAAGTGAGGGTAGACATAAGTGAGCGCGGATATAGATGAGGTTCCAGTGTATTTAATTTTTTTTATTTATATTAGAAAACTTATTATTTTGTTTCCGTAAATAAATGCCAACTTGTGACGTATTATGATAAACAGAATTTAATAAGGATTCACTGAAAATATACAGGGTGTTCCATTATTATTATATATATCACAGACGACTTACACTTATAGACGTTTCAGTTAAATGGAACCAGATTGTACCAGCTGGGTGGTTTGCTCCTTCAAACAATAGATGGAGCCATTCGAGGTTTAATTGTGATCACTTAAGCGACTATCTTTACTCATAATACCAAATCATAAAATAATAACCATAATAATATTTTTCTGCAATCACTTGACTGCTTTTTTGCTTATCATTGGCAACGAAAAGTTGATGTTTAGGTACAGAAGACCGTCACATGACCGTCACCATGACTGTCACTTTATCGCTTTACATAGAGCGATCAAGTCTGAAAATTGCGTGTTGTCAATAGCAACCAGTATGTAACATTCAAATTGACATATCGCAAAGCACAATAATTTCTCGCAATTTGCGCGTTAACTTAAAATATATTTGAAGAAAATTATAGAAAATAGTGATAGTGATATTCTGAGTACACTTCCTGAGATCAGAAGTGCTGCAAGAGCCGTAAGTTTGAATTTTTTGTCAGAAAAATCAAAGACAATGAGAAGCGACCACTTCATAGAATGGTGTAATGCGAAGAAAATATGTAAATGTTTGGAAACCGTATTTGTTGCCTATTTTCCCGAGAAAGCCAAGGCACCAAAATCGTCACTTTCAGGTTCCAGGTTACAAATAATTGCCGATAAGTGAATTATTGTCGTCTATTCTATTGACCATTTGTTATAAATATTTTCCAATAAAGTTTATGATTTAAACAGTTTCGCTTTATTAAGTGATTCTAGAAAAAATGTTGTATGTATTACAGGCAAAAAGGGACATTATTACTCTCGCACAATACTGTGTCACTTTTCGCTAAATACACAAACAACTATTATAAATCATTCACAAGTTATTACTGACATCCGTTTGAATTTACCGCTAAATTAAATTACTTCTTTCCTTCAAACGCCAGAGGCGCTCCAGTATTCGGTTTAAACCTAATGCACGGGCGTCGGGTATCTATAGATGTTAGTGATCTGTGATATATATTATATTGTTGATTAGCGTTGCTAAAAATCAGTAAGGTATGAAAGATTACTAATGATGCAATATGATAGACCATTTCGAGATAAGAAACATTTTCCTCCAACATTTTTCTGTATTTTTGATAATAAAGCTGATATAATAATAATAATAATAATTTTTATTGTCATGGTTCGTAATAAACATAGACATTGTCAAAGTTTGACATAATTATACAATACAAATACTAAATTAAATATTAAAATACACACATATTAATTATTCATATATTCATTAATACTGTAAAAAACGTGTTCATTCAGATACTTCTTCAATGCTATTTTAAACTGCATAAATGTTTGCAAGGTTTTTACTGTTATAGGTAATTTATTATATAATGTTATAGCCATATATCTGGGATTCACTTCATAAAATTTTGTATTATGAGGTGGTACACTAAGATTTTGTCTATGTCTGGTCTGCATATTATTGTAAATGTCACAATTTCTTATAAACGTCCCTTCATTACTTTTGTAAATTTAAGTATTTCAAAAATGTAGAGAGAGGGCAAGGGTAGAACATTCAATTCCCTAAATAGAGCTCGACATGATGCTAGTGGTGATACACACAACATACATCTAATAATATGGACTGGGCAATGAAAAACCAACCACCCCGTATATATAAATAAGTATATGTAGCATAATTTAAAAAAATCCTTTTGATCTAAGTATACAAGGTGTTGTTGCGTGTCATTTATGCTTCAAAAAATCTGTCTGCAGATATCTTACTCTCAAATAGTGTGAGTTTTTTCTATAACATTTTTCTCCCTAGATGCTTATTGACTGTCCATCAAAAAATATATAAATTCACCTTTCAAATAAAAAATATTTGTGTTGCAAACTTCATCTAACATATAAAAAAAAATATATCATTGGCGTAAAGTGTGAATCAATTCAAACATTTTGTTTCGAAAAATCTGCCCTACTAATTTGTGTATAATTTTTTGTTAACTATCTAGACCAATACCTACTACTATTATTTTTTAGGGTACTGGCTGTAAGTTTTTAAATTGAATGAGATTTTGAAAAAAAAAACCTCTTTTCCAAACAATCATGGATCCTGCATCCTGTACCTCAGTCAATAAGCGTTTAAGAGAAAAATGCTTAGCCTGAGAGTTTTTAAAAGATAAATGGAAACTCTGTATGTTTCCAGAACTGTCACGGACTTGCTCATTATAATCCCAGGTGATCGTAGTTCTATGGACTTGAAAAATTTAAATAATGATATCATTTCATGATACTTTACTAGAGCAAAGAGAGCTTATTACTTACCAGTTGTTGATGGGTTAATTAGTTGGTTTTGGACATCGGATACCAATGTTCTGTTTGGCACAGAATCTGTTAATAGCCAATTTTAACAACTGCAAAAAATGTATTATCAAAAAAAAAGCAAAAGTTAGTTATCATGGCAACGAAATTCTAACAAAAAATATAAATAAAGTTTTGTATGTGAAATGAAAATAATGCTGGCAACCATAAAATTTGGCTGAAATCAATAATTATTATTGATGTTATCATTATCGATATTATCATTGATGTTATTATTAATAATTATTAATTAGATAACTCTTTTTAAAATACTCTACAGACTGTAAATAAATATGAAATTCTAACGGTTGAACAATAATAGGTGATTATAAACCTATTTAAAACTGGATGGTTATGAAAAAATCACAAAGGTCTGAAATTAAAATAAGATTTTAAAAATACCTCAAAATTATTATAGCACCTATTAAATATGTACAATAACAAAACAATAAAAACATATTACTTTGCACCGCATGGAATCTCTAAGATCTTTTTTATATATACCTACACGATATCGCAAAAGTTTCACATTTTATAACGAGAATGAGATTTAAAAAAAAGAGAAATTCTCACCAAACTTTCGGGATATCGTATATTTTTAATCAACATCGATGTATGTAAATAATTTAAAAAGTAATTAAAAGAATGTCATATACAGCAACATCGTTTCGGTATATAGTTTTAACGAAGATTAATTGTCGTTTATATCACAATTTTGTAATGCTTAAGCTTCCTCCGCTTCTAAGAGGTGTTGGGCTTCAATTGATTGTTGAAACGTTTGCGGAAACCGTTTGTTCAATGCAGCTGTCGTCCTCACACTTTGTTGTCGCTTGATTAGAAGTATTGTGATAGCTGCAGCACAACTGATTAACAACAGAGATAACAGTACACCTCCAACTACAAAAAAAAACAGAATATTGCTACATACTCTATATAGAAACATATTTTTGTATATTAGTGTTATATTGTGAATATAAGATATACATATATCTGCAAACAATTTAAATTATAAACAATAACAGTAAGCATAACTACACACTACCTACTTCGCATTAGTATACCGGTTGTATTTATTTCATTCAAAAATTTTTTAAAAGTATTGCTAGTAGATATTAATACTCCTTAATAAAATAAATAAAAAATGTATGTTGTATTTTTTAGATCATCACTCGTTTATTTCATAATGGGCCTTTCCACAAAATTCAATAAATTATCTTTTTGCAAAATATATTTTAAAATAAAAGATCAGTCTTTCTTTTATTTCTGAATCAAATCACAACTTTAGTATGGAAAAAAATATTAAAGTTAACAAGGCGCGAAATTAGATGCTAAAGGTGAAGTAGTTAATTCAGATACAAGGTTCCCGTGTAATTGGTGCTGTTTAATTGTATTTA
The DNA here is from genome assembly GCA_023690525.1 of Holotrichia oblita. NCBI lineage: Eukaryota > Metazoa > Arthropoda > Insecta > Coleoptera > Scarabaeidae > Holotrichia > Holotrichia oblita. The sequence continues at coordinate 48,293,946 of CM043015.1, read as the reverse complement.
CTTCGTACTGATAAAAAGATTGATGTTTCAACAAGTATTGGAGATACTTAAGGTTTTGTATTATTTGCCATTTTTCTCTGAAACTCTTCAATTTAATGTACTGATCATTAAAGTTGGAGAATAAATAAGGTCGTTATAGCATTTGATTTTTTTTGTGGAACACCCCGTATATAAGCAAACACATACCTAGTAGATTGAAAATTTATATTTTAAGTCATTTAATTTGTTATTGTTGTTCTTATCGCTTTCTTCAATAATAAATATGTATTATCAAGGCGTAGATGTAGTATACACTGTGTCCAAGATAAAAATGAACTGCATGGGGATCTCGGGAACGGTAGAAGATACAAAGTTGCTTGAATTGGCGAAAAGTTGCGCATTTTAGTGACCTATTACATGGCGTTTTTTTTAGCTTTTGAGATATTTAGGAAAACGTGTTATTTTTTCATGTTCGTTTTTATTTCTTTCTAACTTTATTTTATAAGTTATCGAAAAATAAATAAAGGTTTCTTCATTAGCACTTTTATAGCTCTACAAGACTGTATTTTTATATTTTTTATTCGATGTTTCGTTTTTGCAAAACCATCATCAATTTCTTTTTTTATATGGACGGAAAAAAAATCAACCTGTATCTGATGGCATTTTTCGTTACGAATTCAACGATGTACACACATTATACATATTTTGGAAATTACTTATTTTTAGATTCTTTTATAATAGGCCAGGTAATAATAATGCACTACAACAGGTAGCATATGCAGCACACAATAAATGTTCAAATAGATTATATTATTATTTTCCAAACATAAGTATGATCTTCTAACTATAGAATGCAACTAACAACTGTTGCTCATTTTCAAAGAAATGTCCATATACTTGGTTTTTAATATAACCCCAAAGGAAAAAGTTCAGTGGGGTTAAGTCCGGAGATCGAGCTAGCCAGGCCACTTCAGTGGGAGTACCGATCCACCTTCTAGAGAACCGCTGAGAAAGATACTCACAAACTACTCTAGCATTATGGACTGGAGCACCGCCTTGTTGAAACCAGTAATTATTAACCATTACCAAAGGTAGATCATCTGAACTGTCCTCTAAATCGTGTTGCAAAGAAAGATATCGTGCTGCAGTTAAGGAGTTATGATAAATATTTTTGTACCCAGAATTCCACATCGCATATTGAATCCAAAACGATGCTGATATCTGGATATTTTTTTTAGCATGAGGATTTTCTTAAGCCCAGTAGTGAGCGTTGCGGCGGTTGAAGATTCCATTATTTGTGACCATATACTTACATCGGATCATATAATTTTAAAAGGGAAATTGAAGTCTTCTTCACACATTCGGCTGCACCATTCACAAAAATGTCTACGCCTCTCGTCGTTCCCTGGTGTAATACCTTGGCAAATCCGAAATTTATATGGGTAAATTTTGTATTTGCGTAAAATAAAGTGGGGGGATTTAGCTACTCTCGTATTATTTTGGATTTTTCGAGTTGATATTCAAGGGTTTGCAACAACTGCTTGTTTTGTGGAGACTTCAGGGGCTTGTTAAATGAACCATATTCTTTTAAGTTGGCACACAAACGTCTAAAAATGGATATACTTGGTTGTCTTCTCCCTAGAAATCTTCTAAAGTGCCTGGGCATTCACAGAATTTTTATAGCACAGAATGTAGCATGTTAGCATGTCATATTTTTCTTCATTGCTAAAGAACATTTTGGTAAAACAACGTGCAACAAACAACAACGAACAATAAATAACAACGAAAATAATAAAGAACGATAAAAACAATAATAACGACACAGAAAAATATTTCTTTGGAAGAAGTAAAATGCAAGTTACAAGTATAAAAGTCAAAATCATTGTAAAATAATATATGGCCTACTATATTTCCAAAATATGTATAATGTGTGATACATCGTTGAATTCGTAACGAAAAATGCCATCAGATACAGTGTGTACTTTTTCTCCGTCCATATATAAAAAAGAAGTTGATGATGGTTTCTCAAAAACGAAACGTCGAACAAAAAATATAAAAATACAGTCTTGTAGAACTATAAAAATGCCAATGAAGAACTTTTATTTATTTTTCGATAACTTGTAAATTCAGAAAGAAATAAAAACGAAAATTAAAAAAAACACGTTTTCCTAAATATCTCAAAAACGAAACAACTTAATTGAATTAAATAAACGCTATGTAAAAGGTCATTAAAATGCGCAACTTTTCGCCAATTTAAGCAACTTTGTATCTCTTACCGTTCCCGAGATTCCCATGCAGTTCATTCTTAACTTGGACACAGTGTATAAATTAAAATGCAGATGTGTCATTACAAGTTGACATTAGTTAAAATAAACGCAATGAAGGTTCCGGAAAAAACAAAACTCCTAATTTTAATAAAATGCTATTAGAAATGTATATTATGCACATCAGAAGCAAGAGTGTGGAGCAAGTGCATACAAGCTCTTCGAATTAATTTCTTTTTTTGTAAACCATAGTATGCGTAAAGGTTATTTATAGGAGTCCAAATGCACCTCAATCCGCAGCAATAAATTCAAAATTAAATACTGAAGCTTGACGTTTGTATTAATTAGTACATCTTAGTTTAATGTTAGTGTAAACAATAACCTGTACTTTTTAACAAATATACTGCAGATATTTATTTATAAACTACTCAAAAATGAATAAGGAATTTTTACTTTTTTGTTTTTTTTTAGAAAATATGGGTAAATATTTGTAGTGTATTATATTAGATATGTAATTGTGCACAACAATTTAAAATTTTCAAGTATATTTATTCAGAAAAATCGTTACATTACTAAGAAATGATGAATTATGAAATAAGCAACTTTTTTATTAATATCTAAAATAAACATTTTCCTGTAACAATTAATACTAATATCGTGTATAACGGACATCTCTCACAGCTGTACATCTTCGGGGCATACTCATAATGCAATTATTAATGTGTTCTTATGGCACTCTTCTCCAACACAGCGGTAAAATTTCCCGCAAATGTTGCACGTTAACTGGGGGTGGATTATGTTCGTTGAGCTGTTCTTGAAGTCTGTCCCAAATGTGCTCAATTGGATTCAAGTCGAGAGGCGCTGGTGGTAAAGGTAGATGGTTAATATGGGGGTCATTTATTGCTTGCATTATAATTTGTGCACGATGAGGTCGTGCATTACCATCAATAAAAACCATGTTTTCATCCACAGCCTCACGAAAGTCGACCACATATTGCTGAATAATGTCATCTCTGTATATGTGTCCATTGACATTGTTTTCAAAGAGCAGGAGGTTCGTACGTCCATTCAAACTAATGCCCGCCCACACCATGATACCACCGCCGCCAAAAGGCACCACAGCTTTTGTAAACTCGGATCTATAACGGTCTCCTCAAGTTCTCCTTACTCTACGATTATCACTAAATAAGCAGAATCTGGATTCATCGATGTATAAACCATGCTCTCATTGAAAATTTTCTGCTAGTCGTCGGTTAACCCAAGCTCTTCTAGCCATTCTGTTGGCATTAGTTAATTTTGGGCGTCTCATAGGCCTGCAGCTATGAAGATCCATTTCCCTCAGACGGTTTCTGATGGTTTGATCCCCAACTCCAGTGGCGGCACGTAACTGTGTTTGCAATCATACAACACTTCTAAACGGATTCATCCTTGTCTGAATTCGTATGTAGCGGTCTTGTATCTGAGTTGTTTTCCTCTCAGATCCACTACCGGGTCTTCTCCTTGCAGATCCCGTCTGTTGAGATCTTGTTAGAGCCCTACTAACAACACTTAGAGACACATTAAAAATTGCGGCAATTTTTGCTCCAGATTGCCCGCGCTGATGCAATAACGCAATTAAATCAAAAGTTTCTTTATTTAAATGACGTCTTGGCATCGTGAAAATGTGAAATGACGTTTAAAATGAATAATATTTGTCAAAAAATGCGATTTTTATAATTTTGTATTCTAAATTAATTTAAGGTTAAGATACAAGATTCAATATTTTATCACACAGAAAAGACATTTACCAAATAAAATGTCCACAAACGACTGTGGGCCTTCTAATTCATCTATAGTTTGAGAAAATATCTTAAATTTAATCGAATTAATTAGATCTGTTAAAAAGAGATCTAATTCCCTATTCATTTTCATAATCATATAGTTTATATGTTAACACTAATGTGCTGAAGCCGTTAGTTTGCATATTATCTAGGTAATTTGTATATTACCTAAGCAGATTTGATGGAGTAAGAAACTTTGTATAAAAACAAAATTTATTCTGTTCAGAATTTTGTCTCTCTCTTTTTGAAAATAAGTGTTTCCGCTTCTGTGTAGTTAGTACGAAGGCGTAGTGTTTCGATCATCGTATATCATTGCATAGAAATTTTTAATAATTGTAAAATATTTCTCTAAAAATAAAACAAATCACTCAGTAATAATGTAAAACAGACTTTTTTCTATCGCTTCGGTTCTCTCCATTGGAATACCCCCTACCTCTATACAGGGTGTTAGAAGTTAGCTTTTCGCAATTTTTATGAAATGTGTATCAAATAGTTTCAAACGTAATGGCAAAATATTATCTTAACAAAAGTATTCTAGATTTTGTACAAAAAAATACTTAAATATAGCAGTTAATGTGTGTAGCACGGTCTGTATTCCTGCTATTTGTTTATAAACTCCTCAGTCCAATCACCAACTGCTATACGATTTGCAGTAATGCATGTTTTGCAGTTTTCAACATTGCAGCTGTTTTGTGGTAGACGTACATAGGTCAAGTTCACTGTATCGCATTGAGATATCGGCAAATATGATTCGACAACATTACCTACACAATATGCGTGAATCATTAATTCGCCGCGTTTCTCTAATACTAGCAGTTTCAAAAACATCAAATTTTCTAAGGTAAATTGAAAACATTGTTATAATTAATTTTAAATAGCATAATATATGAACATTATTTTGAATAATATTCGATGTTGCTAAATTATCGAAAGAGTAACTTCTAACACCCTGTATACATATAGGTTATTACTATTTTATCGCGTAGCCTTAAATATTACAAAAATTGTTTCCTGTATAATAACTATAGCGTTTAATTACGAAAAATTAAAATATCACTCACAAATTGGTCAATCCCACTCCAAAGATCAATATTACTAATTTTTATTTTGTTATTTGGACAAGGTAGTCTAGAAGATATTCCGACGAAATCTGCGATAATGGACTCAATTCATCTAGCGCAAAAAATGAAAATGCACAATAAAATCAAAAAGTATAAAAAATTGGATATTCGGCAGCAGTCAGATAATGCTTACAGATGGAACTTTCAACTGTAGAACGAAGAAGACAAAATCTTGAAATATACCTTAATTGGTAAGTGTTTTTATATTTTAATTTAAATATGAAACATTTAGAATAGGTAATTACTGCTTACGCTACAAATTTTAATTAATAAATAAGAAATCGTTTGCATAATATTAAGATTTAATTATATACTGTGGGCGGACAATAACTGACGTAGATAACATAATTAATGAGAAAATCCTAATTTATTGTTGACGCATTTCTGGTAATAATCTTTCAAATTAAACGTTCTACTTTGTTCTTTGTATTATGCTTAGTGCTGTTTAACGTTTAGTTCGCGTTCGTTTACTAATTCAAAATGTTTTTGTTTTTTTTAACATGTTTCAGAATCTCGTGGCTACGCTACTCGTTTATTAACCATGAATTCGAACTTTAAAATGTCATTATGAAAGTTGTTTTTTAATATACTTGTATTACAGGATTGAATTTGACTGATGTTTGTAATTGCCCACAGACCTCTTTCTTGAATATGTAATTTCTATATGCCGCTGTTTCGCAAGTCAAAATACCGTATTATAAAGCACTCTGAAACATAGCATGGTAAGTGATGATAGCTGTCTATTGTCTGTCTAACTAACCTAAGAATTAGGTTTGTTGCATGCTATCTCTTAAATTTTTCAAAATTTGAAATTTGATGAAAATTTATAGGTATGTAATAAGACATGTATTGGTGAATTTTTGTTTTGTTTCCAATAAATATGAAGCAACGTCCAATGCACCACTGTCTATTTTTCAAAAATAAATTAGACAAAATTAATATCTGAAATTAGCGTCATCATGTTAAAGCTACCTTGATTTAACCCAATTTTTAGTACATAATTCCCAATTAAAACACTAAATTGACTTTTACAAAGAAACTATAAGAGATAGGTATACGGAACCTTAATAACTTTTAAAAGAGAAATAAAATTAAAATCGAATGACGATGTTAGGTACAGGGTGTTCCATTTAAAATAAGCAAGTTATTGAGCATTAATGGTAGCTACAGTTAGAGGTAAGATTTTAACCACCCTGTATAATTTTTAGAAAACATCTTTATTTTAGCATTAGATGTAATGGTTGTGCTAATGAAATAATACAACTTGAAACACGTAACTTTAATACGTCCGCCAGGTACACGTTGTAAATATTCATCTACATTTTCAAAAATTGTTAAATATCTCAGAAAATATTGAACCTAGGTATAGGAAATATAACAATAACTTGCCTTTATTTAGTCTGCGTCATCGAAATATGCAATAATATACATGGTGTTCAATTTAAATTTTAATAACTTTGATGTGTAACTTTCTTTTGGGTGACCCTGTATATTTCAAAATAATTTTGAACATGCTCCTAATAGACCTACGCATGCTCCAACAAAAATATTTTAAACATGTGTTATCGTTTTTTGTATAGCAACCGAGGCGAATGTGGTGCTCCACCCTGTATATACTTACATATACAGTATGTCTCACTAAGTTGGAACTATATGGAAAAAATTTTTATTATTAATTTTAGGGAAAAAAGTTATTCTTTATAAAAAGTCCTGCATGTTCTAAAATATAAAATACAGTCATCAGATATTAATTTTCTTAGGTCGTATACGCGGTTTGTCAAAGAATATGAATTTTACTAAAGAGTAAAGTATCTTTATATTTGACAATATTGAAAATTGTTATAAGAAAAAGTTGATCAGAACTAAAAACTACGTTCAAATATTCAATTACATCAATTTACATTGAAAAAAATATTTTTTCTTTTTTGTATACAATATCAATGCAAAATTTAATTGTAGTTGCATCAATTACGTGTTTAAATTGTTGTTAGAAAACATAATTTCAAGGGATAAATGTTCGTTCAAAATAAAAAGATTAGTAAAAAATAACAAAATCTAATTTTTCAATGTAAATGTATATAATTGTATATTTGAACGTAGTTTTTAGTTCTGATCAACTTTTTCTTATAATAATTTTTAATATTATTAAATATAAAGGTACTTTACTCTTTTGACAAACCGCGTATATGACCTAAGAAAATTAATTTTATTTTATATTTTGAACAAAACTTTTATAAAGAATAACTTTTTTCTAAGAATAATAAAAAAAGTTTTCCAAGTTTAAACACGCGTTTTACTATCCATTTTACTATCCACAGCTGCTCGGAATATAAAGATTTTTTGAATATAACAAAAAATTACAAAAAAATCAAATTGTTTACAAGTCACAAACAAATATTGGAACAATTGGCTATTACCTCCTAGAGCTAATAAATTATTGTAATCTCGTCGACATAATAGCATTACATAAATTATGTTTGGAAATTGTTAATTTTCATCGACACTCAAAACGTAGGAATTCTTGTTTAAAAGGCCCTATTCACAATCAATCATGTTTTGTAACAATTTATTATTGTGCAATATTTTGTTGCGCAAATGCAAGTTGTATTCACGTTGACATGTAATTTGAACAATCCTTCAGTTTTTCGCTCTACCTCGTCAAGTAACATTGTAATAGTAAGATAAGTATGCACGTATAGATCTAATCAGTTCCGGTGATTTTTTAATTGTCTTCAGTAGTTAATCCGTAAAGCATTTTTTCCAGCCAAAACAGCTTGTTTTTAGTAAATGGCGCTAAGTGACCTGCGTATTGCTCCTATCAGAATATAGTAATAGACTGCTAAAGTTGCTAAAGATACAATCATGCAATACAATCATGTTGCGGTCGTGAATAGGATCCTTAAGTCACAAAAAAGATATCAACAAAATCCACGAAGTCAAAACCATTTATGGAGTAAACGTTATTTATTATATAGTAAACGTTCGAAGTGAAAATTAATTCTACGATATTAGAATGGTAAAGTTTGATATATACTCAGATATTTTAACGTAGAAAACTTATATGCGTCAAATTTTTGGAACCGCATTTAAGAAAAAATGGGAGAAAAGAGAAGGTGCTTTCAGTTTTCTAAATTATTTGGAATAATTAAGAATTTTAATTTTTTCCGACTACCTATTTTGCAGTAGGACCTGTATTCGTCCATATAATTCATCGTAAAACAACCATATCAGATTGAGGTTAGAGTTTTGGGGCCACCAACTCATAATAGTAATATTAGTTTCCTCCTGTTCATTAAGATCATTTTTGCATATCTCATTCTTTGGATCATTATCCTGTATAAACACAAAATTCTTGGTAATTAGATGTAAACCAGTCGGAATAAAGTGATTCATGCTGATTTTATTTCCCCATTATATCCGAAATGTCAAAAACAGACCCAAACGAAAATTGAATAGCCACAATTTTTGACTGTTGATGCTACACATTCTGCCAGCATTTTTTTATTCACTGAACTTCTTTTAACGATTCTTTTTCGTTGATAGAACTGCTAGAACTTCGACTACTTAGTCCACAGAACGTTAGCATCGGACATTGTTATATCGATTAATTTCGACGTTGTTGTGCCCACTGTAGTCTTTGGTGTAATGCACTAATTACACCAATGGAAAAGAAGTTTTACGTACGGTTATTTGGTCATGTAAATTTCAATCTTGTGGGTTCGCTGGTGTAGTTAGTATGAACGGGCACGGGCGTGTCCAATATATATTAAGTTTTTGTAGTACTTTTAACATGACTATAACAGAAATTGATCTATTAATAATAATTTATACGATAGCATGTATAATGTTTGTGTTAGCGAAGAGTCCAACGGACACATATAGCTTTTCGGTGTTCTTCCCTTTTTTGCTTCCCTGATTTTTATGTAATTTACCGAGTTTAATAGACTAGGGAAATCTCCCCATTACGTGGAATTGAAGACATCGTGGTAATTCAGTACTGTGTACAGTGTTTTACGAATCGGAGTAGTGACAAGTTCTCGTGTGGTGTTCTGGAATATATCAGGTAGTTATTTTAAAGTTTCATATGTTTGATATCTCCTATACTTTTTGTGCTTATTTCAGAAAAATGCATTTTTGGAGCTTTGATACTGTTAGGTGTAGACAAATCCCAGAACAAGAATGTAACACAATTAATGGAAATAAAAAATTAAAAATAATGGAAGAAAAATATTTAGCGTGATAAGTAGCCGAAACAGATTTCAAGACATACTCCGTGTTTTATAATGCAAGAGAAACACGAAGAAAAAGGAGCGATGATAAAGTAACTCCAAAAAGAGAATGTTCTGAGTTATGGAATACTTATTTGCAAGATAGTTATGTATCAAATTGGTGTAAGTGGTTTGACGAATAACTCGTAACCTTTAGAGGAAATTTTTTTTTATATATTCCATCAAAGTCTGAAAAGTACGGACTGCAATTTTGGGCTAATTGTTATAGTTCACCAAGTTATGCATGAAAACTTGAAATTTATGCTGAAAAACAGGGCGATGAAAAAGAAAGGAATCAAAAGGAAGAGCTTATAATACGTTAAGAAATTCAAAATTTTTGAAGGAATATCGCTAAAATTTTTAGCGAAAATGTTGACATTGTCGAATTAAATACCTATACATGTTTTTTATCTCTAATAGAAGTTTTATTCATTTTGTTTCCAAATAATAATAAACGTTTTATTGAAATGATAATTTTATTCATTGTTTATTACTTGCTGCAATAAATAAATTTCTTATCACGTTTTCCTACTTCGTTTGGCGTATTGTCTAAGTTGTTTCATTCGAGGTGATTTCGTTATTTCAGCCGTATTATTATATTACTTTCTACTCCCATACTTTAATTGTATTATTAGATATGCTGAACCTGTACTTTAATGATGTCCATTACGATACAGATTTTCATTATGATACAAGTTTACTTATATCCAATAGGAATGCAACATTCCAATATTCAATATGACCGTGACTACATATCTGACAGATATAAAAATTAATTAAACTTGACAGTTCGCTGTATCTATTTAAATATATATTCGCCTCGTATTGTAATTTCCATACTCGTGTCTTAATAGCCATTGCATAATATACTAATAAGAGTATTATTGCATATTGCATTGAATTGAATTGAATTTATTTCAGTCATGCCATTGGCATAGAAATAATATAAAATAGAGAGTTAAAACAAAAATAAAAGCACAAAAACATACAAGAGTGCTCAGGGCTCCTCACGCTCCCCAAGTTAATGTACGCAGTTCAACTAACTGTTGCAATTTAAAAATTCGATGAAAATCTAATTTGAACATTACGCCGTCATAAACTTGGTAGAAAAATAGATGCATTTTATGGTGGCAATGGTGTGCGTGGAATAGGTTAAGGAAGTAATGTTGGCGCTGGATATAGCGCACATATTGTACACAGTGCACTTTGCTGCTGAAGATGGTTCGCCAGTCGAAATTGAAGCTGTTGTTGTGAAAATAAGCAAATATTTTACATAATTTATAATATCTATACAAAATTTTGCAAACATGGAATATAAAATTTCTTCTTCTGTCGCTGACAATTAAAGGAATTTTAAAATTTGAAGGACTGAAAGCATATTTACCTGCCCCAGACAACTATTATTTTAGAATCATAAGTACCTATAATAAGCGCTCATTAGCAACAGTGATAAGAGAGTTAAATATTAGAGGCGAACTATGTTGAAAGTAAAAAAAAAAGTAGACAAGAAATACTTTTCTCTCATAGATTCTAGCAAAATGATTTTGCATAAATGCAGATTCAAAATTACCTGTCAATATTTGGTTATCTATCAGAATTGCCAGCTTTACAATTGATTCCCAGTAGATTACAAGATATCAATTGTTTTTTGAATTAGTATTCTTGTTGATGTTAAACAAATATAACACCTTTTTATAATTTGATATTTATATAATAATGACATTGACATTTTTAAAAATCCATTTTTTGTTTTCAAATAAAATTTTTGCTAGGCAGACGCTATCAGCGTCATTCCGCGTTTGCGTTTATTACACGCATTTTCAGCTTACTATATTTGGCAGCGCTCAACGTTTTCAACTGTTACATCACTATGGATTCAACTACTGAGCAGATCAAGACATCTACGGGGACTGACAATCCACAAATTGTCCGAGGTAGATGAATATCTGCAGTTACTGACTTGTTTTTGCCGAACTCTCGCTCGATACTAGGTAGTTTTCACCTTACCCGTTAGAGGGAATGAGTCTACAATGTCATGAAGAAACTACAGTTCATCTCTGATACTTAACCTCTTTTATTGCGTTCGCTGCAAAGCGCCTATTATAGGTATTTTTGATTTACCGTGGTTGAGAACGTTCAATATTTTCAATTATTTTATAACTAAAACGAAGTCTAATCTAATATTCATGAAAGGATGTGTAGAAATTGTGTCCCGCAAGAAGCCAAACTGATGTTGAGAAAACTCGGTAGTCAGGATGTTAATAGACACTGACGCAAATATTTTTCTATATTTGCAAATTATTATATTGGCGGCTGTAGAATGGTACATTACAGGGTGCAAGGTGTAAAATGTCGCTAATTTTACTCCACTATAGCTGTCAAACCGTTGAAAGTGGTTTGCTTAACTTGGCTGTGCAGCTACTTCACTTAGTTGTCATTGTATGCATGTTATTTGTATAGAAAATCAAATTCAACTATTTTCCCAGTATTTGAAAGTGAATTGAAATTTCCTGTTTTGAACCGCAAATTGTTACAATTATATGTGTAGGTAGTATAGAAGAAAACGCTCTGGAGGCAGTGTGAAAACAACTGGTGGGGCTGCAGATATGATTCGTAAAGTGAACACTTAAACTCAACAAAAACAAAGGCAAAGTATATATCTGACTGAACTGTTCAAAGAATATTGAAAGATCATCTTCATCTCAAGCTTTACAAGACACAAAAAGTTGAAAATAATCAGTTGAAACTCTTGTACACCGCCAGTCGGATACCAAACATTATTATTTTCTAATTAAAAAATGTTATCCATTGAACAGTTCGTAAACAAACAAAACAATCGAGTATGGTTAAATGAAACAAAGAAAATATGAACACCCGATTGTCCACTAGAAATCATTATCTTACTTAGGTGATGGTATGGCCCACAGTAACTGCTGATGGGTGCTGTGTAGGTTATGCTACGAATTAACGCGAAATGATTTTGCAAGCTGCTCTAAGTCTTGGGCACCCAAACATTTCGATTCCAGGGCGGAGGATTTCAACAAGATTTAGTACTCTCGAATAAAGGTCAAGACTGGTTAAATGTTATACACTTCGTCCCAACTGCAACTGACTTTTCATTGCCTAGGCCAGCTTGACAGACTTAATCAAATTATCAAAGCAAGAAGTGTTACATCGAACAATAGGGCGTTTTTATCAGAAAACTATTCTACAACTTAGACAATTAAACCCAGATACATATTGGATATGTATGGTAGTAACACAAAAATACTCAGACTATGTTCAGAATTTCTAGATAAACCACAGGATGAGCCGGATAAACGGTTCCAAGAAGGGACTTTCCGTGATAAAATGAAAATAACTAAGGTGGTACTAGTGTCAATGTATTTTTCAACAACTGCAGCCCATTCTTTCTACGTTCTTTTGGCTTAAATTACGTCCTTTCTTATTACTCCATATTTACTGACAACAATTTGAATTGTTCGAGGCATTCGATTACGTCCAGTGTGATATTAAATGAACTCAAATATTATGATTTACAGAAAATAGAAAACAAGTCGTTTGTCTGGAGAATACAGGTTTAGATGATTTAATTCTTTTATACATATTATTAGTTTAGATTAGGAATTTCGATTTTTAGATTATTTTAATGATAAAGCACTGATACTAAACAAGTGGATATGACGCATGAGTCCGTTTAGACGGTTGCTTTCACTTTACTTCGCTTAATGCAAATTTTTTGAGGATTATCTGACTGGTAACGCTGACTAGGCGACTTAGAACGTAGACTGATTGGGGATTGGTTCGTTAATTGATTCGAAATTGTATTTATTTGATTGGATAAAAATTGGGGCGGACAGCTTCTTTACAGTTTTAAATACTTTATTATTATTATATTGGTGACTCGTTGATGTTAGGCGAGAAATTTTCCTACTGAAAAATTGTGGTTGGGGTGTTGTTGTTACATTTGTTGTAACTTTTCTACTAAGCTTGACTGTATCCTACAGTTTCTTAGTTGTATATCGTTAGTACAAAATGTAATACAAAAGCGAACTGCACCGGTTACGCGTTGTAAATTTAAAATGCTAGGGGATATCCCGTCAGGTATTAATTCGCGAATTAATTGCAGAATATAAAATTCAATAATTCCGGAATACGTCAGAAATTATATTACGTGTAGTTAATCGGTCCAATTAACAAACATTTGGTTTATTATAATTGGTTGAAAAGATTATAATAAATTGTTTCCATTTTACAGACATTACTGCATTAGTATCATTATCACTTAACGAGTTAAAGAAAGGTTTTATATGTACATATATTCAAAGATTATTTCCATTAATAATAAGAAAATAGAAGCAATACCAAATCCATGTCAGCATCCGCTTCAATATTCTGCATAGGACGTTCACTCTTAACTAATAGTCGTCATTCCAGGAAATTTTGACGCTATTATCTAAAAAGAAAGCAAATTAAATCATTTCTTTGATACATTATACATGCATTAAGCAGCGCATTTCTTGACAAGAATGTTGTTTATTGTATTATATTATAGAATGGCACATAATACCAGTAATAATATAGTAGGTGCTCAAAATTACAACTATTTACTTTTTTTTTAATGTGGTGGGTGCTTAGTTGCAGTGACTCCGTAAACTGTGTCGCTTGTCTGGCTATCACTGCAACTCTCGCGGTGTAGTTTTTGTGTGTGTATGTTGTGTTCAATTGGCTTTGTGACAGCATCATATCGCCTTTTATGATGCCGCGCTGTTAATCACTTTGCTCCCAACAGCGAATGGAAAGTCGATCCGGGATTAAACTCTCTGAAAAAATGTCACCGTCCCTCCAGAGAATTGAACCCCGGCGCCTATCGTCCTCTCACAACAATAGTCAGCCGCCTAACCACTGCGGCCATCGACCCGTTTGATGGCATTATTGCTCGAGCATTTGTCGCGAATCAACCCTAACTTCATAAGTGCAATGAGCCAGAACTCCGTCTAATTGATATCAGCACAATTGCATTTTCTCACAGGAATTCTCACTGCATTTGTTTACAACCGTTCTTAAAAATCCTAAATAAATTGTTCCACACAAATTTTGATTGGAAATATGGTGTATCAAAAGTTAGTTTTAGTATTATCCTTCCTTTTTGATAATTTGGCTTCATCGCCTCATACGACTTCGAAAATTGACTAATAAATGTGCTGTTAGAAATAACAAAATTAAATTACAATCCTGAAATAGTTCTTAGACAGCAGGAGTTGATTGATTAAGAGCATTCATGAAAAGGTGACAAAATTTAAACTTGCTCTAATATGAGGCATACAGTGTGAGCAGACTCGCGTAATTTACTAAACACAATGTGCATGTTTCTTTAGAAACACTAAAAAGTATCTTAGACCGGGAGAGAAGTATTGCACACCACAGTGTACTGCTCAAACAAAATTGTATGTCAGAAGGGAGTAAAATAGAGTAAAATAAAATATCCAACCCTAGTAATGTTTGACAACTATGAGAGTCTCAGGCTCAGGCAGTAGAAATGAACGCGCTTTCAGGCTAGAATTCATAGCTAGAATATTCCCGAAACTCAAGCTATAAATGCGAAAAATATCCATTTTAGTACAGAAAGATCTCATAAAGGTCTTGTTATAGCACCTCCAGCAAAGTCAGAACATGAAAACGTGAGCAAAATATTAAATTTATCAATGAATCCATATCAATGTGACTTCAAATACTGTCAAATCTCATGAACAAAGATCCATCGACTCTTGGAAAATCAGACTTGTTCCAAAATTTAAGAGAGGATGGTCCTTTCTCAAACATGTTAGCAATTAGTTCGGTTTAGGTAGAGAGTAGCAAACAATGGTTGTTAATACTAGAAGAGGGAATGTTTATATTGATATGTAGTTTTTAATTTTATTTATTCATGCGATATTCGGTTGATGATGAGGGCCCATGAGCCTTCGAAACATGTGTCCCGAATAATTAATTAAATGTTGGAGTATTGGTGTTACCGTTGTTTTATCTGTTATGAACCCATAGTAAAACCAGATTTCATTACTACCGAACAAATTCCCTAAAACTAAACGTGCAAAAATAACAAGAAAACTTAGAGCGCGAGTAAAGAACTTAACTATCACCGATACTCCAGAGAAAAATGTTTTGCTTGAAAAGCAGTTGCTTCAGATACAGAAGCTATAAAAACTGAAGATTCTAATTGAACGTTCTATAAAACAATGAAGACAACAGTTGCACAGGACAATGACTCAACCAATGCTGAAGATGATGGCTTTCAATATGAGGAACATTTCGCGAATGAGCTATTTGTCCTAAAGAATTTCTTCCGATTTCCAATGAATATTTATTATGTCGGGAAAGACTTGTAGATTTCACAAATTCAAAAAAATAGGTGCTTCTTTACGGGTACCTACTTAAATTTTCTTCCATTATAGAAGTACTGTTCTCTTAGGGATTAAGAAAACAACCTCTTCTATTGTACCCATCCTATTGTTTGACTGTGTATCATATGAAATACACAACGGAACAAATGTAGTATTTTTCAAAATTATGTACAGACTCGCTGTGTTCGACCCAAAAGATAAGACAGAATCAAACTAAACGCGTCCAGATCACATCCACCATCATCTAAGACAGTCAACATATCACCGGTGACCTTAATGAAGGCATTAGAAGTGCTATGATATATGGCAATAATTTACTACAAAAAATGTTCTACTTGATTAATATTTTTGTGTATAGGTATTGCTGGCAGTAATAAGAAGAATTATAGCAAATCGCTTGTTGGAAAAACATAAATACATTAATGATGCTCAACATGGCTATAGAAGAGAAAGATCCACTACAACCGGGATTTGGCGCATATTTGAGGGTATGGTAGATGCTCTAGAGTAAAGGCAACACGCGCGTTTGAACTGTTGTGATCTTACCAAGGCGTTCGATAGAGTTGACCATAAAATAGTGCTGACGAAATTAAACTACTATGGGGTTCGAGGAAATGCTCTTGCTATATTAGAATCTTACCTGACTGGCAGACTACAGTATGTGGCATATAATGGAACAATATTTGCTAGAAGACATGTTTCTCAGGAGGTACCCCAGGGTTCCATATCGGGACCGTTGTTGTTTATCATATCCATGAATGACTTGGCTCAACATTTGAATAATTAATATATCTATTTTGTGACCTTTATGTACTTATCTTTCAGTTCCTAAAATATTTCCACTTATAGGCTTATATACTGACGATATCTCCATTTTAGTAAAAGCGGAAACGCCAGATAGTGTCATTAACAAACGCGATAAGGGTGTTTATATTCTATAACTGTATTGACGTCGTATGTAATGGTTATTGCATCGAAATATATTATATCACATCATATCATATAAAACTTTACATGAAGTACTAACTAATCATTTTGACTTTATCTACATCTTTCAGAATTTTGACAATTAATTCTGGGCACTGTATATAAAGTCTTTGAAATGATGATAATTTATGTAACATCGTAGATTGAATGGCAACCTCAGTTCTAAAGTACTAGTTGTATTAAAATAATTCTGGCAAACCAACATAAAAAGTGTCCACTTTTTTTGGTCCTAATTAGCATAGAATATAGCGCGGTAATTTTAAATACGCATCAATCTGACTATTGTATTATATAATTATATTTTATATTTATATATAACCCCTAATTATTGTCACTTCAATTTAGTAAGTGAAGCGAACGGACGCATCATTAAACTTACATCTTCGACACACGGGCCATCGTAATGGCCATTAACTGTAAATTGGCAATTAATTTTATCATGTGTCACATTGCTATAACAGTAATGATCATAAATATTGCCATTTCAACTTACGGCCATTAAAAACGGCTATGGTCTTAAAAACAGGCCATCGCCGGCAATCGGTTAACATCGCCAATATATTTAAAAATAATGCACCTGTATTACAGATGGATGCGGTCTTATCAATTGTCATGCATGTTCCTTCTGTGGTCGCATAATGTTTTGTGTTGTTATATTTGGTTATATTAAATTATCGAAGAAGTATACTTTCATATTATTAAAAAAATATAATACATTAGAACTATAGATTACAAGAAACGATAATACAATAATAAATAATAATAAAAGAAATATTTCGTTCTTATACAGGATTATGGGAAATAGAAAATTAAAAATTAAGGGGTTTTGGAAAATTATAGGTTGTTCTTGTATTTCTATTCATGTTGATCACTATTCAAACATAACCACAAAAAATAATAATTTGACTTGCAAGCTTACAATTATAACGACTTCGCGCAAGCGTCAATCACACATCGTGCGTCATCTCGTTATGTAAATTGCCAATTTGTGTAATGACTACTATCTATAATATGAAAACGTCGAGAAATGCCAATATAAAAACCAAAAAAATGCCTATAATAGGCGCTCATGGTATATTGTTGGAATTCGCCCTACGGACGAATACAATGACAATAGATCAAGTATTAGTAGCGGACCACGTGGTTTCGACCTTCCAGATCTTATCAGCGCAACTCCGAATGCAAGGTCTAATTTCATCGCCTTTTACCTCTCAACTTATTTGTATAATACCTCCAACAATGGACTAATTCCAACCTCATACCCCCTAGTGAGCAAGGCGGGAAGTAGCCCACAGCAAGGTACTAGACAACAGAAGTTAGTACAGCAGATACCGGCCTAGCTCGGACAATTCGTGAATTATCATTCTCGCTAGATGCCTCGATCTCCTAGCTGCTGTACCGACTTGTGTTGTGTAGTGCCTTGCGGTGTACTACTTCACACCTTGCTCACTAGAGCGCATGAGGTTAGAATTAGTCCATTGTCGGAGGTATTATACAAATAAACTGAGATGCGAAAGGCGGTGAAATTAGACCTTGCATTCGAAGTAGCGCTGATGAGACCTGGAAGGTCAAAACCACGCGGCCCGCTTCTAATGCTTGATTTATTTTCATTGCATTCGTCCGCAAGGTAAATTCCAACAATATACTATAAGCGCCTATTACAGGCATCTTTGTGGTTATTGTCTATAATGGCTATTACGATGGCCTGTGTGTCGAAGGTATTACATACTAAATTCATAGGAATTCCTAATATTAACAAAAACTATATCGATTACAAAAACGCGCAAATCTCGAAAACCGAAACTCTATTAGTTTGATTAAGTGATAATTGTCAACTTAATTCTATAATAGTATCTAACATGATAAATTAGAAAGACACTATAATAATATTATTAATTATAATAATACATAAACATCACCAAATACATAATCGTCACAGTACCACGTATAGGTACCACAAGTATCAAGAATAAAGAAAGGATAAACGGGGATAAAATTATAAGGTTTTTATCTAGTAATTTTTTAAATAAATATTAACCATTTTTTACAAGCTTACTTAATTTGAATTTATCCAGAATCATTACTGCATTATTAAACAATTGAAGCACAATTCTACAATACAAGTATTTAGCACTCCATCGACTTACTTATTAAGTACATTTTACATCATCCATGCTCAGCTATTACCGGTATACAATAATAATATTTGGTTTCCACAAAAAAATATATAAACTTTCCGGAGAATTTTCAGAGCAAGACAACACATCACAAGACATCCAATAGATATTATATTTAAGTTCTTATTATGTCTGAATGCCTAAAGACATAAAAAAGACATCTTATGAATGTCCATTTATAACATCCATAAGACGTCCTTTAAATGTCTAAAAACACATTTGATAAAGATAGGAAACTTGAAACCGTATAATTGATTCATACTACTATTTAAACATTTGAGGTTATGACGCTACTATATTTGTGAATAGTGAAGCTGTATATACAGGGTGACTGGCAATGAAACGGTCACACTTTAAAGCGAGTTAGTAAAGATTATTTGCAATAGATACAGCCCAATTTGCCTTATCCAAAAGTCACCCGTTTTCGAGATATTGTTTTTTTTTTTTTTTTTAGAAGTTCACTACTCTCACTCAAACTTAAAATTTACGAAAATAATAGAACTTTTTCTCAATTTTTCAATTTGTTTGACTAAACGACATCTCAACACACATTATTTATTGGTACAATTACGTTAAATAGAACTTGGAAACATTAAAAAAAATTAAACCTTCCGCTTTTGATGAAACTGTAGACACAATCGCTAAATAAATAGTCACAAAGGTAGCGATTGGGTCTACAGTTTCATCAAAAGCGGAAGTTTTAAATTTTCCAAGGATTTAACGTAATTGTACCGATAAATAATGAGGAAAAGTTCCATTATTTTCGTAAATTTTTAGTTTGAGTGAGAGTACTTAAGTAGTAAACTTCAAAAAAAAACAATATCTCGAAAACGGGTGACAAGGCAAATTGGGCTATATCTATTGCAAATGATCTTTACTAACACGCTGTAAAGTATGATCGTTTCATTACCAGTCATACAGTAAAGATACAGTACTTATCCATGACTTATTCCAGCTACAGATTGCCTACCAAATATAAATTTAAATATTTAGATAGTTGCAAGAAAATGTCTTGCTCATTTTTATTTCCTCTCCAATTCGCGTATTACATTGCTTTAAGTTTAGACTGTCGAATTATGCAAATTATGCTTCGTTTGCGTTTCTTAGAATTTCTACTTAGTTTCTTTATCTTTATTTGTGCCATTTTGTCTAAATCACTATCACTTAGCACGCTCGAAAATCTATTCATATTCCACATATTGGGAAATGAATATTTTGGCACCGTTTTAAATATTTGTTGATAATGGTGGAATTTATCATATCTATCTCAAATCGATACATATAAATGAGGAAATTCCCTACCTTATGGAAATAAAAACAATGTTATACATTATCCATACACCTTCAGGGAACCTAATTCTCCAAAGCTTACATGCATTATTTAAGCACATAATTTGTACAACGATTAAACGCATCGCAAAATAAAAAATAAAAAAAATTCTTACTTGACAGGATTACAACTGAAGTGATACCGTCAAACGCATTTGTCACGAATATCTCGCCAGAAAGATTTCTTGTGCCGTTATTCGGTACGCTTTTAAGCTTTAAAACTTTCGCAAAAAAATCGTATAGGTCGACAAAATTAAACGGCTTTATCATATGATTCTTTCTAATTTTCGGACCGCGCACCATAAAGAATGGATGCATTTCTGACAATATCGGATCATATCCGTGTACTCCAAATGTAGAATCTGGCGTTACTATAAAGAGAAAACTGAAATAATTCGGAATATGAAAAAAGTTGATTGATTGTCACCGGTAATATTTGAAATTGACTTGTAACTGTAAGCAGCCTCAAGTATATCTTGGAAACCATAATTCTCCTTGGCTAGCACCAAAATTGGAGGTGTCCTAGGGTTATTTTTGAAGTGCCAATGTTCGGGAAGCTCGGATTTTTTATAAACGTCAAACGAGTTTAACACAGCGGATGCTTTCTTTAAACTCTCGTAAATACTGTCTTCGAAACCTACAAATTGGTAAAATAAAA
Source organism: Holotrichia oblita (assembly GCA_023690525.1). Lineage (NCBI taxonomy): Eukaryota > Metazoa > Arthropoda > Insecta > Coleoptera > Scarabaeidae > Holotrichia > Holotrichia oblita. The sequence goes on along the minus strand of CM043015.1, from coordinate 48,272,942 downwards.
TACATTATTGAATTATAAAAATGTATTTTAAATACCTTCGTTAGGAATAATATGCAGAACAGGTGATGTCTCGCATATAGTATAAGTGTTAGGTTCCAAAAATCGTGTTACATTTACAATATCTCTAGCTTTAACTCCTAACATACCATGGTCGCTTAAGTGTACCACTGTTGCTGAATGCTGTAGCTTATGTCTCTTTAACTCATCCTAAAGCATAGAAATACTATTAATTACACGAATGGTATATGACAAACAATTAACAGAAACAAAATTGTGTTTGGTGACAAATTAACCTTCTTTCTTATATTGTTTATAACTTCATCATGGTGCAAATACAGGCGAGAGGACTAGAGATATTATTGAAACCAAATGGAAAATTGTAATCATCAATCAAAGAATCTTCAATCATAGCCCACCATCTCCAGTGTCTTTCGATATATCTTTTCTAAATTTAAAGCAAATTTTACTCTTATCAAAGCACACTTTATGTGAGATTTCTAGCAAAATAATTCAAAGAATCAATAGAGAAACGAACGGCGAACGGCTATGGACTTGACACTGATTGCAGAGCAGTATAATGAGGAATCGATTAGCAAGAAAATTATAGTAAACCAATTTTTTATTCCGGTAGATAATCTACAATCTTCAAAAAACACTTTTGAACAGGAAATCAAAATATCTTCTCCTAATGCTCTGAATATCACAAAGTTTGTTTAAAAAATGATGCCAGCAAAAAAAAAAAAAAAGTTTCAATTTTTGGAAATAAAACGTGGGTGTTTAATTTTTATACTTGTCCCCAGACAATGGTTTTCTATTAATTTATACTTTACTAAAAAAAAACTATATATAAATTTGACTCAATATAATTTATTAATACTTACCATAGACCTTATATTATGGTTGTTGTTATAACGGCTGTGACTGTTATCAATGGAATGATGACGGTATGGATAAATCAAAATAATAGACGGAGAAAAGAATCAAAGATTAAACAATTGTTTGTGTCAAGTTTACAGGAGCTGAAACATTTAATTTTGACTTATACTTAATTTATATTTATTGGATTATTTCATACAAATTAAAGTACTACTCGAAATTTTTGATGTCTTTGAGAAGATAATAATTGTTGCAGTACGAAGACGACTTGGAATTTTTCATCGTAGAACGAATCATTTCACAAATAAAAACTTCAGGAAAGTCGTTAGAAATTTACATCGTGCTCCAGAAAAACAAAAATTATGTAAAAATATTTTTGATGAAAATATACACTACTATCCGGGTGTTTCTGGGAGGTGGCTCCCCTCTATAATTTCTAAAATATTTGAAATAGAGAAACGAAATTTGGGAATTACGTACCGGGCTTTAATTTACATTTCTCGACATAGTCGATACGTTCTTATCACTTCTACTTTTACCGGAAATGACTTTGATTTTCGATTATTAAATGGGACTACCTGAATATTTTTAAATACTTTGATTCGGGATAACATTTTGAGTACAACTGCAACAAAAGACATTTTTTGATATAAATTTTCTTTTTCAATTTTTTTTTTCATCGAGAGTGCTTTGAGGCTCTTAATATGCTCAGATGTTACTGTATAAACATGATACGAACACATTTTTTCATTTTTACTGTACGCCCAGTTTTTTAAGCGCATTTGTAGGTCCAAAATTTAGTTTTTATGTTTTAATATAATTTTTCCAAATGTGACCAGAGTGGCTCACTAAATCATCACGAAAGAGTATTGAAGTACCTTCATTTTGATACCCTACATTAATATGCCGAACGAACGTTTATTAAGAATTTTTTGTGAAAAAATGAAAAAAAAAAAAAATTATATCAAAAAATTTCTTTTGCTGCAGTTGTATTCATAATGTTATCACGAATCAAAATATCGAAAAATATTCAGGTAGTCCCATTTAAAAATCGAAAATCAAAGTCATTTCCGGTAAAGTGATAAGAATGTATCGATTATGGTTAGAGGGGAAGTAACGGCTGTCCATTGGCTGCTAACCCCACTAGCTCTACGTTCATCTTAATTAGCGTTTAGTATCGATTATGTCAAGAAATACAAATTAAAGCCCCATAATACATAATTCCCAAATTTCGTTTCTCTATCTCGAATATTCTAGAAATTATAGGGGCGAACCACCTCCCAGAAACACCCGGTATATATTATATTCATCAAGCAACTGCTTTCTGTCTATTGTCTATTGTTTCAGATTTGATCACGTTTTAAATGCAGGTTTAATATATGTATGTACGTGGTGGTAAAATGTAAGATGTTTTGAAGACGCTGTAGAAAGAATTCTAGACTCTACTAAAGATCATACTGATAGATCGCCAATATATAATATATCACATTATGAAAATCTTAACATGAAATATTCATTGAATTTAGCAGTACAGAATGTCTGAGATCCCCTTTTTTGCCTAAGGCTGGATTGAGCATCCTTAAGTCTTCCAAACTCTTAATTGAGCGGTTTGATCTTATCGCAGAATGAGTGGATTTATTTGTCTGCAAAGGTGGAGATTAGGTCGTAGCTTTGCGTTGTTATGGTCCTTCTAGTATGCACCGCGTACTCACTAGTGGTGGAGCCCTATCAGGATCCAAATCTCCAAGCTGTTTAAAGGATTATCAGACCCTTTCTTAGGTGGATCTGGCCAGCGTCCTCGCATAGTTGCTCAGGGATGGTTCCAGGTCTCTGTGGATTTGTAAATTAAAGACAAACGATGGGGCAGCTACGATAATTCGTAGGGAATTGTAAGGAAATTGAAGTGCTTCTGCAATAGAGGAGCGGATACAAGACGTCGCACGTAAGAACTTGATAGTGGTATCGGAGAAGTGCTGCCGAAAAGTGAAACGCGTATCAAGAGTTACTGAGTGGTATTTAACGTTGGATGACCAGCAGAGTCTCTCACCGCTCACAGAGATGTTAGTTTGGGGTGGATTAATTTTTCTATCGTGCAAAATAAACCACTGAGCATATCTATTTCATTTAAGAATATATTAAATTCATATAACAATGAAATTGTCTGGAATTACCCATAGATAAATATTGAATATGTTACTTTAAATTTGTGTGGTCAGTGGAGAATGGCGGGAAATTTTTTCCATATACGACAATTTTTGAAATATTGATGCAAGATTTTGTTTAATTTGTATATATCAATTTCTAATCGGTTATATTCATTCCTAATAACTAACATATTTAGAAAAGGAAGATTGTTGTTGTTGTTCACTTCTTCCTCTACTGCAAATTTGACTTTAATTTTTCAAAGAATTCACCTACATTTTTCTAGTATTACATAAAGAATTGGGTCTTAAAAAAGTGGCTGCATGATGGGTACTGAAACTGTTGACGCCAGAGCAAAAGCGCATTTGACAGGTCACTTCACACCTCTAATAATGTAAACAATGGCCATCAAAATACACTGCCGAGCATAAAATTAGGGTCACAGCGCATTTTGAAGTTACTTCAGAAATTCTTTTTGTTTTCAGAACTTTTTCGATTGTAACATAGTTTATCAACTTGATGCGATTGTTTTGTCGTGTTTGCGTGAACAAGAAAAACTTTTTGTTATTTTTTAAGTTTCTGTGATTTAAGAAAAGTTTGATAAAAACAGGGTCTCTCAACCGAATTCCTAAAAACCATTATCAGGATATTTTTGGTTTCTGTGGTTTTATCTGTCAATTGCAAATTGTTTCTATAGTTGTATCATAATTGTAAGTGTATTATAATAAGAATAAATCCTGTTGTTGCGGCAATAAAAGATGGTCGCGGTCAGCGCGAAACTGCGAGAAACGTTAGTGTAAGTCTCTCGAGTGTGCAACGAGTATTTCAGTGGTATGAAGAACCTGGTCTGCTCACTCGAAGACCTGGTTCAGGACGAGGCAGGACTACAACAGAGATGATTGCTTTCTCGTTTTTAGTGCTTTGAGATACCGAACAGTCACAGCAGTTTCCATTCGAAATCATCTACAAGAAGTGAGAAATGTAAACATCATAAGTTATCGGACAGTTAGAAGGCGACTCCATTCTGCTGGATTATCTTCTCGAACAAGAGCTACTGGACCACCGCTTTCCCGTGAACATCGAATTGCTAGGTTGAATTTTGCACGAGAACACTTAGCTTGGACAATAGCGGATTGGACTCGCGTATTGTTTTCCAATGAATCGCGATTTTGTCTTACGAGCTCAGATAGACGTGTTAGAGTGTGGCGACGACAAGGCGAGAGATATGCTCAAGCGTGTATTGCCGAGCGACTTTCACTTGTTAGAGGTTCAGATTGGGGAGGCATATCTTTTGACACTCGCACGGAGTTGGTCTTTATCGAGAATGGGACATTAAATGCGCATAAATACCTGACACAGGTTCTAGAAGACCATGCTATACCGTTCTTCTTTGTTCTTGGAGACGACGCAACCTTCATGCATGATAATGCAGGCCCCACACTGCTCGGATGGTTACTGAATACCTTGACAAGGTTTAAATCACACGATTTGCTTGTCCTGCTCGCAGTCCGGATATAAATCCAATTGAACATGTTTGGATGAGATAGGGAGACGTTTACGAAGACATGTGGCGGCCCTCAGAAATTCTGGAGAGCTTCGCAACATACTGGTGCAGGTATGGGACAATCTTCTGCAGAATGTGATCCAAAATCTGATCCAAAGCATGCCTTGTCGTTTGCAATCTGTTATCACTGCCAGAGGAGGGAATACTCGCTACTATTGTCCTTAAAATTTCTTTTGTTTCAACGAAAAGCATATTACACTAAAATTGTTCATTTTCATTACTTTCAATAAACTTGGAAAAAAACCACAAAAGTTTTTTTTGTTCATGCAAACACGACAAAACAATCGCATAAAGTTAGTAAACTATGTTACAACCGAAAAAATTTCTAAAACAAAAAGAATGTCTAAAATAACTTAATACAGGTGACCCTAATTTTATGCTCGGCAGTGTACTTTTTGGTAATTATGGCTCTGCAGAATTAAGCCTCATAATACTTCCAGCAAGCATGTTTTTAATAGTCGACAAATATCTCAAAATAAGAAGGTTTCAGATGTAGCCTTTTTTGCTGTAGCCGATTTCGTTGCTGAAATAAAACATAAATCGAATTGATATTATAGAATAATGAATGTGTAAGCAGCTGTTTCAGCTTTCTATACCCTTATCTATATAAAATGTGATTAATTCTGCAATGCGTCGTCGCACACCATCGCGCGCCTGAAATATACGGTGTGCTCGTGAATTTTGTCCAATAGTGTATTTGCACCATGTGACTTTATGCTAATAGTGATCAAAAGAACTGCACTTAAAACACAAATTCAATTCTATTAGTGTTAATAATTATGATATTGCATAAAACAATTATTATGAAAGAATGACTATGAAAGAATGACCTAACTAAAAATGTTACATCATATTAAAATTTATTACCAACTTACATCTAGATATTGTGCAACTTTATCCATGTACACAACGCGGTCATGTACCTGTGGTGAATCTGGGCCGTACATGTGTGAATAATAATCGGGCTGTTCAAAATAAAGCATTATTAAATTAGCTGGTTTATGACGATTTGTTATCCATTCCATAGCCTAAAACAAAATTCCATTTATATTTCGGACATTTCTGAAAAAGTTACTATAAACCTTGTCAATCCTTTTAAACATATCATAGTCAGCTGACCAGGATAGAGTATAAGTAGGCTTCATGTTTTTATATGTACTGCTATGTCCGGGCCACATTAAAACACCTGAATGACGTCCATGACCAGCCAACTCATTTAATGTCTATTAGAAAATTAAGACAAATATTATGTAAATTGTCAATTATTCTTACTTTTTAATTTTACCCAAATGGGGACCGTCTCTTCATTTTGTGTGAAAATGTCATCTGTTATTTCAATCACCTTCTTCAAAGACGGATCATACATTGAATTTCCGACAACACCATGGGTCTCCGTGTACATTCCAGTAGCAATTGTAAAGTGATTTGGGAATGTTTTGGTTGGGAAGACATTATAAACGTATTCAGCAAAGGTACCTTCTTTTCTTAACCTAAATAAATTAGGTGTAGAGTTGTAATTTAAATAATCATACCTAAAGGCATCATAAGACACGACGATTAATATTGGGTTTCGTGATATCGAACATGCTAAATGTATTAAAGCAAAATGTATTAATGCAAGTATAAACATATTTGCAAACAAATTGTAATACCACTAACACATCACTAACATTTATGTGTTATTTTGACCTTGATTATAACCTATAATTTCGATTTTGACAGTTTGAAAAGTTGCCTCGATAGGTTATTTTATTTAAGTAATAGTGAATTGTACTTTTAAAACAATAGTATCTAAGTATCATTATTATTAATTATTTCAGGCATAAACTCCGACTTATATAGTTATTTATAGAATCGTTGTTATTATTAACAATAATTATTTAGAATTGGACGCTAAATTCCCTAAAACATTAACCTTTGACAAACGTCAAATTTTAATTTTCATATTTTGACCATTTTTACCAAGTGTTGGGAATAGAAGATTACTCATCACTTGCAATTATTAAATAGTCCAACAGAGGCTAAAGTAATAGAATATATTTTAATTGTATTTCATGATCAACTAAGTATTCTATTGTGTATTATAGCGATTGAAACTTGGTAGATAGCAGTCTCTTAATGATAATTTGTTGTTGGCAATTTTACCAAAACGGGAAGATTCATTTTTGGAATACTAATGGGAATAATGAACGGTGCAGTCCCTAGCGGACTGCCTAAACAATGGGCGCTTGTATGGGACGGTGTTTGTCCCGAAAAGATAACAGATATCTATCGCAACAAAATAGCCTACACGATTTTACATTTTTGGTGGAGGAGGTGTGTATATTTCTTTTAATTTTTTTATTATCATCTATAATGTGATTATTTTAAAGAATGCATATGGCTACGAAGAAAGTAAAAGGTAATTGTATCATGTTAAATATTAATTTTCGTAATATTATTTGAAAAATTTCTATGTATTGCTTTCGTTATGGATCAGGAATTTTTTTGTAAGATTATTTTCAAAGCGGAAATCAAGGAAAAAGGTATATCTAATTGCTACTAAATATCTTTATAAATTTACTAATATTATTTTATGTTTTAAGAAACCTGTATTGGAATTTGTTGACGATATTCTAAATCCACATTTTACCTCATATAACCGACTACAAGAGAATCAACAGCTTTCTGCTACAAGGTAATTATAATAAATTATGTACTATTTTTCTACTAAGGTTAAATTGAATTAAACTTGTAAATTCCTGGAAAAATCTAACGCATAATTTTATTAATTTTAAACATTAGTACCTAGTAGGCTCTCCTTTACTCCTAATTACCGTATTCATACCCCTTGGCATGCTAAAGATTACATTATTTTTGGGGTTGTACAGAATATTCTCCTATTCTTCAATTACTGTATCTACCAGTTAGTTTATGGTTGGGACAGCTGGGAGTTTATGAACTCGCACCTTTTTTTAAGTTAGTTAAACGTCTTCTGATTGCTCGAGATGATATTACAACATTACGAGCAGAGCTGTGCCAGTTACATATAAAAAGTAATTGCGTTACATTTAAAGTTGCTTTTTGTGCAGCTCTTTCTATACAGCCTAAGTCAAAGGATACACCATCAAATATATTACTATTAGTATTGGGAATTGATAAAAATTTTATTAATAAAAGTTATGTCAACCAACACTTACTTTAACTCTGTGCATAAAAATCTTATACAGCGTGTCCCATATTGAAGTTGTCATAAAAAGTGTACTTTTTTTTTAATGGAATGGTCCATATATTTTCATTTTGATTGTAAGATCACCTGATTCTGAACAAAAAAAATCTAAGTAATTTTTTTGTAAAGCATGCAAATAAGAAATCAATAGAAAAATCATAGCACCCATTAACAGAAAAGTGAAGTATAAGTGTCAAATTTGATTTTATATCTGCAGAATATTATTCGTCATAATCGTCATAGTATTATGCTAGAAATAAACTAATGTAGCAGAACCAAAATGAGTAAAGATAAATAATCAAAGATTTATTCAAACATAAAATACTTGACAAAAATCGAAACAATAAAAAAAATCATAAAAATGACTCAAAATGATGTCCTTGTTTTTGACCACACATATTCAGTCGTCTCTTTAATGATAGTATTGCTCTCAAAAAAATGTTTCTCTATCTCCGTAATGATAGTTTGAATTTTACATGTTTTCCAGTGTAGTTGGTTCTACCTCACTTACTGGACTATGCAATGGTCTAAGGGTGTCATGTCAGGCGAGCTAGGCGGCCAAGTTATAGGTCCTCCACGCCTAATCCAAGAATTTCCATAATTATTATTAAGAAAATTTTGCAGTGGCAATGCATAGTGCGCAGGTGCACCGTCGTGTTGGCACCATAAATTAGCGCGAAGATCTAATGCTAAATTGTCAATAGCGTCCTTAATTTTCCCTTGCAGAAGCGCTAAATAATTACCTTCGTTTAGTCGATCTTGAATAAAAATGGGTCCAACCACTCTGTTTCTTATTATACCGCACCATATATTAAGAGACCGGGGTACTGATTTGTATGTTGTCGAATCCAATGTGGGTTAACATCCGAATAATAGTGCGTATTATGTCTGACCACACTTCCATAATTTTTTAATGTAGCTTCATCTGTAAATAAAACATTCTGGAAGAAAAACTGATCCTCTTGAAGTTGCTGTAATCCCCATTCTGCGAACTGAATCCTTGCACCATAATAATGATTATGGTGCAAGGATTCAGTTCGTTATTTTTCCGTATAATTCTACTTACAGATGTTTGAGGCATATTCCACAGCCTAGCAATATTTCTTGTGCTACAGTGAGGCTTCTCAATAATGCTCTGCATTACTAAATTTTCATTTTCTTTATTGCATACTGCAAGATTTAGAAATACCAGCTTTTTATAATTCACAGTACCTGTTTCTCTAAATGTCACTAAAAGCCAACGCAAAACTTTGGAAATCTTCGCATATAAAGACAAGCAGCTTCATTATAGTATATTAAGTATGGAGAACGGTAAGGGATGTTTACCGTTCGAAGGCAATTGTTTGGAGGAGGAGCGAAGCAACGACTCCAATTATTGTCTGAGTACGGTAACCCTTAACGGTCGACATGCTTAGAACGTTTTTTGCGCGATTGGAATCTCTAGAATAATAATAATAATTTATATAAATAAATTTGTGAAAATCACGAAGATTGGAACTGAAACCGTTGGATGGCTGCTCCATAGTTTCTACGGTTTTGCTCCAAACAAGTCATGTGTGTTTTTGGTGCTGTTGTTCCTAGTTCTGGTTTGTGGTTCTGTTTAATTCACTTACCGTTCAGTGAAACGGTAAGTAAATTACTAGTTACTAATATTCTGACAATTAAACAATAACGTTTGCCATTTATCAACTACATTTTTATTTCAATGATTTTTTTTCATGTTCTTATAAGCATAATAATGATAATTGGATGACAAAATCTACAAAATAATTTTTTCCACGAAAACTAAGAATTAAGTAGCCTTAGGATTACGATAAAAATATATAGTTAATCCCATTTAAGAAATGTATGTTTCTATTATTAACGTTTTTATAGAACACGATGTATATTTTTATACATAAAATTAAAATATATGTTGGTCCGGACAATTTTTGTAAACAAAATTTTTAGCTATTCCCACTAATAACATTAATATATTTGATGGCGTATCCTTTGACTCAAGCTGTATAATATCATTAGAGAATAAAAGCGAGTGAGTAACTGTAACTTGTTACTTTACGCACAGTTCTGATTACGAACCGCATATAACTCATTTTTTTAACAGATGATTTTCCGGTTTTTAAGAGTGGACTATCTTAGAAAATATTAATCCCTTTGATTGATAACATCATTTTCGCTCTTGCACTGGACTTCGATTGTAAGATTCCGAAAAAAAAATTGCTGAAAAATGTCTGAATGTTAGCCAGAAGTGTGCAAGGGTGAAAGCATTACGTTCGATCTCGGTTTAATGAAACTTTGGTACATTTCTACGACTCAGAAACCAAGCAACGATCAATGGAATGGAGACACTCTGGTTCCCCAAGGCCTAAGAAGATTCGTATTAAAAAATCTGCTTGCTTCAGTTTTTTTTGGAATTGCCATAAAGTAATCATGGTTGATTTTCTGGGTAAGAGTGGGACAATAACTGGGGATTACTGTTCGACGTTATTGACCACTCTAGGAGAAGAAACGCTATAAGACTACATTGCATCAGTAGAAAAGAGAACAAGCAGGGTGACTGTTCATCGGATAGGTTTCAAATAAAAGTTCTAGTTTTGAAAATATTCTCCACCGTATCACTTTTCTGTTGTACTTGTTTTTTAGTCCCTTAAGTTTACGTTTTATAGTAGATTTAGATATAACACGTGTTTTTTCTGCAGTTCTTTCATTAACTGTTTTGAACGTTTGCCTGTAAACGTGTTTCTAAGTTTTCAGTTAAATACTCCTTATACGCCGGAGTACTATTTTCTTCAATTTCAAAAAGTTGTTTTTTAGGACCTGTAATGCTTAAATAATTGAAAAATTTATTTTGAGACAACATTAGTCCATCCTAATTATATATCAATCCAATAAAGACATTTACATGTAGTTTAAAATGTAATTATAATAAAATGATATATAGCCTTCTACCTAGTTTGTGCAAACTGAGTATTTTAAAATCTAATATGTATGATAGGTACACAGAAATGTAAAAAAATCATCAATTGTTTGTCATGTAAGGTGTATAAATATAATTAAATAACTTTTTTCGGAGATTTGGATCAAAGTTACCTAGTTGACGGGACCCAAATCCTATCTGCGGTTATAATATGAATTAAAAAAATAAACGAACAACGAAAATGATGCTTCTGCCGATACTTTTGTGAAATCATAAATATCTTATTTTCAGTTCATACAACAGTAAGGACATACCGTTGCAATGCTTGGATGCAAAAGCACTTTTAGTTCGCACTACAATGTCGACTCCTGCTAGTTCATTAGATCTAGAATGGGAACATGAAACCTTACCCGTCTCTATAGTTCACGATCCATCAGGAGGTTCATGGTAAGTTCGAATTGTCGAAATGCAGTACCTCAAATGTTAACATCTTTGCTGATCGATATGATATTATTCAGGACCGCATTACCTGAGCAAGTCATTGAACATGCAGACACGGAATCTAGTATACGCAACAATAATCAACCAAACACTGATTCCGATTGGTCTCGGGTATCCTCAGCTAATTCCTTAGAATGGGATAATGTTCCGACCTCCTTCCAGGACAGCCCACTAGTTTCCGAAATTGATACGGACACCCAATTGTTGCTAAGTGAAATCGAAAGATTGACGTCACAGACTCTTAAAGAAACCGGTAAAGAGTTATACAGCTGATTTTAAGTGGTATCTCAGATCCTAATATACGTATAACTACTAAGTAAATAGTAGCTGTTAACGTTAAGGCAATATCACTTCCCTGTTATAAGAAAGTTGTTTTTAAGAAAATAGATGAAAGAGTGAGTAAGGGTAATTAGGTTGTGCAATATTTAAGGTACGAGATGATATAAAAAATAAAGCGTTTTAGAGATTTGACTATTAAAATTTATATAAATAAATTCAGATTATTTAACTGTATAATATGTGTCCTTAATATTGTCATTCATATATTTATATTGAATCTCTATTCTGTTAATCTCACCTAATTTATTTTATAATATAATTAAAATTCACCGTTGTATGAATGTATTTATTGAATTATAGTCATAGCTGTAGTTTTACAGATGAATGTGTATATTAACAAACAAAAATTTAACACTACTTATAATGTGTACATATTTGTATTTCAGTTTTTGTCTGCCATAAGATTTTTCTCTAATTTCTTTTAATTTTTATCCAGAAAACGAATTAAAATAAAATAATTACATCTATGTGCAAAATCATAATAGCGATACAGGTTATTTGTTGAAAAGTTCGCGAAAATCCAATTTTGAAGTATAATAATCTGAAAAGTGGAACGAATAAATCGCGCCCATGTTGACAAGTCGAAATTTCACTGATGCAATCGAGAGCTGTTAATCGCACATCACGTATTTTATCCTTTAGTCTTGGAAATAAAAAGAAATCTGAAGGTGCCACGTGTGGATTATATTGCGGATTATTTAAAGCATTGTCGTGATGAAGGACAATCTCTTATCTAGAGCATCGCAAACGAGCCTTTTGAACATCTGGCAGACATACTCTCATGTACCATTCTGCGGTAACCGTACGTTTATTTTCAAGCACCATTGTTATGATAAGCCCTGATTTCGAGAAGAACATTGCTACCATTTTCTTTCCAATACTTCAACATGTTTTCACTTTGACTGGATTAGATTCTGTTGGTCACACCCATTAAACCGACGCCTGTTTTGATTCCGATTCAAATGCATATATCCAGCTTTCATCACGAGTAATAATGTTGTAGACTCTTTCTTAAGTGTTTTTTTACACCATTTCACTCGGTGTTGTTTTTGTTTCTGTGTTAAATGATAGGTACTAAACGACAACAGACTTTCCTCACACCCAAATTATTATGTAAAATCTTGTTTATTGCAGTTGTGCCAATAATCTTATACGTGACTCGATTTTCTTGTATTATTCTTTGTGCGGCGTCTACATTTGTTTGAGTAACGGCTGAGATCGGCTTTCCTTCGCGCAAATCGTCACTAAATGAAACCCTAAATTCGTTATACCAGTTGTAAACATTCTCGTCTGAGAAGAAGCTTGATCATCAAATGCAACACAACGTCTTGAAACACTTTGTTTCGGAGTTAAAGAACTTTCAAAATCATAATAAATCATGGCCCTAAAATTTACTCTCGTTAAATGCTTTTTTATTGCAGGCCATTGGATTTGAATTTAGCTTGCAGTAATTCTTTTCTGGGGAATATCATTACTGACAGCAATGCACTTGTAGCCGATAAAATTATGTAGGAGTTGGTAACCAGAGTGCTTCATTCATTTTGGCAGTTTGAAATGTTGTTGCTGTCATCTAAATTACAGATCTTTGTACCTTACCGAAAAGTCCCATATTTGTTATAAATGTTCTCTAAATTATCAAAGAATTTCTTCATCCTGTGTTTGTTGAATGATATGGTTCTAAGAAAAGGCGGCATGCCTCAAGTTGACGTAAACCAAACTGTTAAATAACAGTACAAATAATAAATACCACTCATGACCAGCGATTTTTATTTACTCTCTAATTTTGTGATACATTTTTAGAATGTATTTGTAATGATACTAAACTAAATTTTGCGGTTCTCAGAAGCACGTTTCTTACTTCCAAATGAGGTTTTTACAACAATGGCACCATATTTCCAATAAGTAGCTCAAAGTTTGAGTAAAGCTTAGGTGGTAAGTCCAGCGTCATGATTGAAATACTCCTATGGTCATCATTCCCTCAACTTCTCCTAATTTCTAAAAATTGGCGTGGTTAAAATTTTTTTCAGACCAAACAAGATAAAATCCCGAAACATTAATATTCTATTTTAATGAATTGATGAGAACACAATCAAAGAATGGTAGATAGCAGTGGCGACGTAGCATGGGTTGAAACCCGCGGCGGTTTTCTATTGAGCACGCCCAAAATAAAACAACAAATACTAAACGTGCTTACATGACTTTATTTTGCTAAAATATTCAATCACATTGTCAAAATTTATTTTCCTGTCCTTTTCAATGGACAATATGGAAAGATTGCTAAGTCGCGCTTGGCTCATTGTGGATTTTAAGTAACATTATTTAATCAACTTTAATTTTCTTCTTCTTCTCTCTCACAAGAAGCCACTGAAACACAAACAGTTAAAAAAATCTTAAACACAGCGCTAGACTTGGAACACGCTCAGAATAGTTACAATAAATTTCAGAAGCTCCAAGGTAGTCCACTGGACCGTTTCTTGGCAAGAAATGCTGGCGGCTTCCACGAGGCACCTGACCGCAAGTGAGTTGTCATCCCTTCCTTGGTGCCACCCGGGGCGAACCCCTCCCCTCCTCTTACGCCGCCACTGGTAGATAGCTAATAATGCGCATGAAGAAAGTGAAAATTTTCTAAATTGAAAAAAATTAAATATGATTTAGCATATAGGTGTATTTCTGCAGTACTATACATGTTACATAAAACATATCCTTTTACTGTGAATTTTGAAACTAGTGGGTATCATGAAATACTGGTGCATGTGATATATATTCTACCATATAAAAATCTTATGGCTACACAAAATACATAGTATACAAGACATCTACACATTTCGAATATCAAAACCTAGTATTTAATTAGTGAAGCTGACAATTGTATAAGATGCCTCTAGTATTTTTTTCTCGTAATTTAAAGTCAGTGTAAATATACTAGATATACATAAAACTTGAAACACAACAAACACTATAACTGTGTTAAGGTTTTCTAAACTAAGTGATTTTTAAGCTTAGGACCTTGTCTGTTGTGTTCTTTGAGCTAAGGCTGAAGGTAAACTATGCATTTATTTTTTAATTGCATTTTTTTTTGGTAAATGAATGGTGCCACAATTTCTTTTTTGCCAGAGAGATAGTTGATTCTACAACCAGAGGATTCTGCATCCAAAGAGGTTTTATAATGTTTTTATTTGCGTATAACTTAAGATTAGTCATGTATACTATTGTATTGATAAATTGAATACAAGGTAAATGTTTCTTTACCGAGTAAAGAAATGAATATTACTTTCTATTTTTTACCGTAGTAGACAGTAAGAAATTTAAAATTACCCCATACTAAAAGATTTTTCTTTCATAGAAAGCTTTAGTTACCATTCTTTAATATATTTCATTTATATACTCTATATAACCTCTTCAACATTTTACTTTTAAAGACTCACAGTTTGAACTATTACAAAAAGTAATATTTTACGATAATTATGCTTGGACTAATCTGAATTGGTAATTTTAAATTTTGAGATTCTAAAGATTCCTTAAAATACTTATACGAAAAAATGCATTTGAATTAAGCATACCAAATGTATAATATATTTTACGAAACCAATTGTAATTAGAGTTCATCCATATAATGGTAAAAATAACGAAAAAGCAATTCTTTGGACGAATGGAAGAGTAAATAAAAAAAATCACTGGTGATGGATGTTATTAAATGGCGATGCTTAAGATGAGTCAGGGGACCAAGAATTTGCTTGAGTAGTGTGGCCTTGTTTTCGTGCTATAAGATGAATTTATTGAATGTTGCTAGTTGAAGAGGCTTGTATAATGTTTAAATTTGCAATTTATTGTGTAAGTTTAGAGTATGTAAGGTTAAAAATGAAGTAACTGTATGTTAGTGAAAAAAGAAATGGAAACGGGTTTGTTTGGTATTTTGTAGTTTCATTTTTAACATTACAGAGTTTTTATTATTTTTTTATATCTATATAAAAATTGTTTCACTTTATTTTTTGTACGATGCAATGTGCTTCAAGAGACACTATTAGAAATAAATTATTTTTCTCGTTGTACGAAGTTGTTTATTTTAGCGGAAATGTAATTTAGCTGTAATTAAACTACAGTACTGTGTGTACCACGACTAGCTTATCCGGAAAGTATCACGAGCACTGTCTGTAGAATAAATCTGAAATTTTAAGTATTTACATTTTTCACGAAGTGGTTTTAGCTAAAATATTTTCAGAGTCGGCTGCATATATAAAATGTATCGCTAATGAAACAATATTCTTGTTTTTTTTTTTTAATTTGATAGCGTAAAGTTGAGTAACAGAAATGAAATATAAAATGCATCTGTTTTTCCACTAATCATGATGCTGAAAATTACGTGCCGTTACCATTTTTAAGCAAAAAATCTGAAATAAGATTGTGGATAAAAAATCTTGATTATTATTAGAATTACAATCATTTTGTACAGTTAATGACTACTAACAAATTCAAGTGTGGCCTTCTAGAATCAAAGTAATCATGCACATCAATTTCAGATGTAAACTTTTAGAGAGCAACCATCGCTTACTCGAACTCGTACTGATGCATGTTTCAATGTGTGAAACTGACGACTGAGAGCATATTAAATTCTAGTAGGGAGTGATTATAACTGTATATAGGCATATTAAATCTCGCAGTCACAAATTGTATAAACTCCCTCTATCAATATAAAGGCTATATTGAGAGTTCTACGCGACACTACCGAAAGTGAGTGCGCTATGGACATGTGCGTAATAAAAGCTGATAATTTAAAAAACGATTTCGACATAAATCTAAGCTTTCTCTCTCGAATGTCTGTCGAATAAAAACTTAGTGTCAAATAAAACACCCAAATCCCGTATCTCGCTCACGAGGATAAAGTGTGTCCATCCAAGTGGTATGGGAAACTGCACACAGTTCTATTTCTCGTAAACAGAGCTGAAATATCTGTTAAATAAGTTGCAAATTGAAGAAGTGTCGGTAACCATAATTCATAATGTTCGGTAAACAGACCGAACGCTGCCCCTTAGATCTAGCGAATTCCCAAAGAAATTTAGGAAATAATTGATTACACAAATGCATCAAATCAATTGGTAACTAAAGAACTCAACTTGTAAACATTGTCGCTTTAACGTTATAGCAAAGCTTAATACTACTGGTGAACTTATTTTAACTTTGCATTGTTGTATTCAAAAGAAGCACTTTTTCACAAGTAATTGTGTTTGACAAAGTTACATCAATTTCGAATTTAGAATAAACTAAGTAGGGATCACTAATAAATAATACAGAATGCATAAAATAAGATAAATTTTATTTAAGAAAAAGTGACACAATTGCAGATCATATAAATTCAGTCACACCAAGAGGAAGGTATTCTAGTACAATTATAGTAGAAATTCTATATAAAATATATAAACGTAAACTGGACATATTTTTTATATATCTAAAACGAAACGCTATTCGTAAGATTGATAGATTAGGTACGCGTGGTTGACACTTATGTATAAAGTACAATAAATATATAAAAAGGAAAAACAAAAAGGATCTCTCGATGACACGTATAAAAGAAACAAATATAATTATTGATGGATAAATTGAAAATCACAGATGTATATCGAATATTAGATAATTAATAAATGAATTTTATGATATTTTAATCAAATTTTAAATTGTTAAAATCCGTAAGCGTACAACATAAATGCTGAATATGTTTTAGGTTTTCATTGGCTGTATTAGGTTTGAGAATAAAGTCCTACTATTTATTTACTTTTGGTAGTCGTGGTAATAATAGCGCAGCCAGCTGTAAACACAGACCACATGAGGAGCGTCGCTTCCAGTTGGCTAGCCACCATTCGTATACTGTCAAGTACTTGTTTCCAGATTGGATGCACTTTCTGCTTGCTTACAGTTGGTAATAAATTTCGTGCCTTTAACGTATCTTGTAGAACGGCAGAATCTTTGGAAAATATGGGGAAATATTCGCCGACTTTTTCACGTTTCCACCAAGCAGATTGCCATCTACAACAAATATTATATATACAATATTTTAAACTACGCCTGTAACATTTCAAAATACCCGTATTAAATTTTTGTTATCTACGTCAATTTACAAAGCAGTACCATTTTATATTTGAATGATAATTGTATTACTAGAGCGGAGTTAATTATCAACATCGAGCAAGATACCATTAAATTACATGAACAACCCTGTAATTTAATTTAGTTTGGACACCCGCTCGACCAAAAGAAAGCTTAAATATTACGAAGAATTCTTTACCATACATCAATATGATTCATCAACTCTTATACGGAGAGATGAGAAATGTGTAAAGTTGGATAGCGTGAAGTCCAATTACTACGACGTTTGGGAGAGGAGATGTAATTTTATATGCAAATGTCGTGACAATTATGGTAGGTCAAAACAGAAACAAATTCAGAAGGAACTTGAAAATAGTTAATGTGGAGTTGAGAGATTAGTGTAGTAGAAATTGAATGAGCAAAAAGTGTGTCTTTTTTAAGATAGCACCTAATGTTATAGCAAAACGTTGTTCACAATTTATTTTTGATAGCAGTCTAATAGATATTCCTTTTTGGTTCCTAAAATTAAAAAAAATTGTTTCATTTTTAACCGGCATATTCAGTTCTGAATTTGCTATAATGATGGGCGTAGCAGTTTCTTATGAACTCGGAACTATAAAAAATTTTGACATCACGTAAGAGAGGCAACTGAACTAAAAAAAATCTTACCATGAAAGCACTAAAAATGTTTTAATTATAGAAGTCTTAAATTAATAAAATTATATTTTATTTTAGAATTATACACTGTGTAGTCGTATTTATACATTTTTTCTGTGTAGTTGTATAAGTTACACAGTCACGCAGCATACTCTTCTGTTTCATGACGTTTCCTACACCACGTATGTACCGGGTGGCCAACTAATAATGTCGGTCGGCCATATCTCAGAAACGGTTTACAGTACAGCTCTGGGAAAAAAAATATTACTGACTAAAGTGAGCCCGAAAAACATTTGGAAATTATTTAGAAAATCGTAAGATGACCGCTGGAGGGCCTAAGTGATCACCAAACATTTTAATTTTTATTTTACGCAAAATTTACCAACTGAAGGCCTATCATAAATCTGAAAATCGGAATCTACTGCATATTGGATTTTGCATATTTCACATCGGGCAACTTTTTTGTATTTTATCAAATTAGGGGAGGTGGTGAGGAAACTTTCTTTTAAAGGAACGCTAATAACTCCGGTTCAGTTGAACGGATTTTTGCAAACTTACTTAACTTCGTTTGAATTCCTAACTTTGCCAAAAATAGCAAGTGAGCGAAACAGCAATATATCAGTTTGAGCGGAGAAAGTGAGCAAATAAATTGACAACAGTGATATTGAGCACTTCCAGCAACGCAACCGAACAAGCCTTTAGTCTCGTGGGAAACAGCATTACTCCTCCAGTCTAATGCTTACAAATTGGAACCGATCTAATAAGTGACGTGCATGCTAGAGGGCGCCGTTTAATTTTTTCTGCCTTTTGAAAGGTCGATGAAATTGTACCGTTTCCCAGGGACCAAAAATTAGGAACCCGTGATTATAATTTCTTGTTTCTGTCGTTTCTTTAATCACTTGTCCCATCGATTCACTACTAATGTAGTCCTACTTATACATAAAATTTCTACGAAGGATACAAATTGCATTTATAAATTTTGCGTTAATTTTTGCCAAAAAATCATACTATTTGTGTGTGAGATACAGAAGCGACCAAATTCAGACAAAAAAGTGCAAATAAGGATTGGTGTGTTTTTAATCATAAAACAACGTCAGTAAAGATTTTCGCTTAATAAGTGAATCCAATTTACAGAACAGAAGTAAGTTTAGCAAAAAACGAAGAATGACTGGTTGCTAATTAAACATTCTAAGCAATTAGTAAACACAATGGCAATTTTTTTTATGAATATACCAGATCGAGAAATGCTTTTAATGTATCAGTTTTTTTTTAACACCTAAAGAAATAATTTAAATATGAAAATGGCTAAAAAGATTTCGGTCTGACGCAGAGATGCCGCAAAAATATCATAACGCGTTGATTTGAGTATGAAAACATGTCTCGTGGAATGGCACTCGTAAATTACTTAACGATACCTAGGATCATCACCAAACACTTTTGCTTCGCTATCGGGTGAATTGATGTGTGCTATTCAGGCTAAACATTCACAAGTACAATAATGTGGCTGCACCAACGTCTTACATTGGTAGTATACTGATAAGATGACCGACTGATAATTATCAGGCTAACATGAGTCTGCGGTGCCAAGTGTATTTAAGCTTCATTTACATAGAGGGTAGTGCCAATTGTAGTGGAGTGCCGAAGTTAGTTCTCATGTTTTTAAACGAGAGCATTTACAGTGCGACAGTAACGGTAGTGTAAAAGTAGTGCCAAAGTTCGTAAACTCCAAACTTTCCCACTACACTACCGATACTTATACCACTGCGCCTGCGCGGAACAATATACCGGTAACAGCTGTTTTGTTGTGTTTACATTTGACTGACTATAGATCAATTATCAACTGTTAGATGTGTCGTGACGCCTGCGCAACAAAGCGCAGGCGCATTGCCACTATTTTTCTTATGTAAATGCATTTCTCCACTATTATACACCCTTCACTACTCTTACAGTACAATTGGCACTACCCTCTATATAAATGAAGCTTTAGTTTGCCTTCGAAGCTACATCTGTTGAATTACAAGTTACTGGTTGAATACAATTATTAACGACGATGTGGGGAGGAGGAAAGAAATATAACAAAGTTATGAAACACTTTACAAATATCTAAATTACGCAGACAACCAGAGATGTTGACAAAACCAGCAAAACAACTTATGAAGCCAGTACAGTTGCACTCACCACAAAGAAATTAAATAAAAAATTAAGTAAAAAGTCATCAAAATACACAGCAATATACAATACCCACTGTATTTACTAACCTTTGACTCCATGGGGTATATTTGTACGTATACAGAAGGCCTCTAATATATTTTGGAGGCTTTTCATTAAATGGACAACTATGTCTATCTAACAACGCTAAAACTTCAGGATTTCCAGATAACAATCGATGGACGAGGGATAACAGCCAAGGTTCATTGCCATAAGTACTCTGAGCGCTCCACCACATCTGCCAATCTAGTCTTGGAGAATAAGGAGCTGCAATTTTTTTTATTTTATAAAATCATGCACTTGATGATTTCTAGGTAAACCTTACCTACGAAAGGTAGGGAATTATTAATGTTCCCTGGCTTGTAAAGGAAATTATACTCCATCCAGGGACCTTCAACATTATTAGAGCCTTCAATAATAATCTCTGGCCTTCCATTAATGCCAGTAATCTTATCGAATAATCCGTATTGATTCACGATATGTAGTTTACTCAGACGATTGTATACCATTCTGACGTTCGGAGATATCGTTGTATTTGTTGCAGCATGCAATGAAGATAAAGGAACCTGTAGACAAATTAGGAAAATTAAAAATGTTATTATATCGAGAAGTATATCCGTCTGACACTTACTGTACTAGCAAAGAAAATTGTAGCCGCTATAATAGAAAAGAAAATGGTATACAAGAACGACAGTATTTTTTGTAGGAGTTTATTATTCGCATCTAAGAGACAACTACCGACAGCTCTAGCTACGGTGAATCCTAAAGAAGCTAATCCAATATAAGTACTGTATAATAAACCAGTTTTAGCGATGCTGTTCAATTGATCTCTTGTGAAACCTAAGAGTTAACATAGATTTAGGAATAAACAGGCTTTTATTAAAGGATTTATGTAGATAACTTACCAACAGAAGCTTCGATTTGTGCTCCAGTAAATTTAATATTGTAGAAAACAATAACTCCATAAAGAATCGCTCCGTGAAAAATAAGATTAATTAATGTGCTAAAAATCCCCGGAATTACACTGTCGTTGTTTTTACGCGATTTTCCAAAGAAAAATTGATCATCGAGTAGAGTAATCAACATTGTAGTTATCAACAGGTTCAGGAAATTAAAGTTTCCAGTGAGATATACAGCAATTTGTAAGAACAGCTAAAACATTTTAAATTATTACAGATGAAACAATCTAATTTATTCGATATAGTGTGTCTTACTTGAATGACAAATCCAGTAATTCTTACACTCCTTACTGGTACGAAAAATAAGAAGGGCAAGAGTATTTCGCTCACTAGTGCAAAAACTGTCGTCAATCTTAAAATCCAGGTGGGTATATGGTGGGCGTACCATGATAATGGTGTTGGCAACACTGTTGTTTCAAAAAAGTAATTTAACGCTGTAACACAAGAAAATATAAGTTTATACATTATAATAAGTAATGTAACTCTACCGGATTTCGTTGGAAAATATATGGTGAGAAATTGAATTAATAAAATTTATCTCAAAACAGATTCTGTTATTCTACCCATTGAAATCCAGTGTAACTATATCTTTTTCAAAATTCTACAATATTGTGTTTTCTATTATTTTATAAGTGCAACTAATCCTAGTTTTTTCTGTCGTTTTTCCTCATTTCTAAGTTATGTTATATGTAACTTTAAATGATGTTAACAATCAAATAAAAAATGTTAAAGCACTTAATGATGATTTTTATATAATTTAAAATTAATTCAACCGAAAAATCGATGCATGTTGACTAGTTTAATGTCGAATTTGGAGATTTTTCAAACGAAGAAGGTTGTCAGAGTTATGCAACGAGCATAAAACGTTTTCTCTCTCTCGATAATATATAAATAATATTGTATAATACTTCAATAACAAAATAACGAACAAAGTTCTATCAAAACTTTTAACGTTTAAATAAAATAACTTGGTGCGTTACAGCGTATACGAGTAAACAATTACTATAGGTGAGCAGTACAATATTAAGTCATTCCAAAGTTTATACATACATATATACATGTTGCACATTTAATAATTATATTATTACTACATTTTTAACAATGAATTTAACTTGTTAGAATTGGGTGTTAGTAAATTTCTTACAATAAAGCTAACCGAAAATTTATAACAAGCATAAGTTAGTAGAGAAAATTATTTATTAATTACAACAAACTAATAAACAGAAAACTTAAAACCCGAGTATACGTGGAAATGTAATAAAATGGTTATTATTAATAATGACAATTTGCAGCGAACTTAGCTTGAAATTTACCAACTTGAATAAATTTATTTTTATTAGTATATGAACGCAGCAAATGAAACTTAAAGCATTATATGTAATTACTTAACAGAATGCATTATTTTTCTGAGAGTAAAATTATTTTTGTGGAAACTTCAGAGACGTAAACTTATTCTCTTTATATATAATAAATATCATCACTAACAAATCACGATGAAAACAGCATTTCAATCGTCCAATATAAGTATTTCGCAGATACAGTAATCACTTGGCAATTGCGAAGTAAACATGTTTTCAAAATACCTCTTCTTGGTAACTTGGAGCTGTTTGGTCAGCAAGAAGGGAAGGCGTACTCACTACGCTAACTGTACGGGGGCATTTGCAATTCCACTCACTTGCACAACACTCTGCATAGGTACTTTAATTTTCGAAATTAAATCTTGCTTGCAAGACCCTTTAGAAAAGTAGTTTGGGCAAGCAGAACAAGATGGCATAAGGAACATCAATTCAAGCTGTACTACATTGAGACATTCTTATTAAATAATTATGTCATCGTCAAGATATGTACGGCACCCATTTAATGGACATCAGAGAATTTCTGGCTCCTAAAACCAGTTCACAACATGACGTACCTTGAGCCTACTACCTCCACAAAACATGATATTACAAAAACTAGTACGGGTGCGGCACCGAAAACGAAATAGATTGAATAACTCGAAGGAGAATTTTTTTTTGAAAAAATCCAAAAACTGGTCGATTTTTAATTTAAGGGGGACACCTTTCCAACATGTCCACAACTGTCATACGTCATTACCCTCCCCTCCGGCATTCTAACCATTACAATTTAAATAGGGAAGGATGGAGGAATGATGTGTGATACATCATTGAAAGGGCAATTTTATGAAGAATTCAACAGCGTGATTGCTGGTTGCGTTATTTTTGATTTTAGCGCCCTCTAGTGGGATAAAAAACGGTTACTTATTCCAAAGTGTGACACATCATTTGAAAGTTAATTTTATTAGAAATTAAATGTACAATATAACTAAACATTATTTAAAAAAATAACTTCAATGGCGCTGCTGAATTCTCCAGAAAATTACCCTTTCAATGATGTATCACACTTAGTGCCTTCCCTATTTAAATTTTTAATGGCTAGAGTGACTGAGGGGAGGGGAATGACGTATGACAATTGTGGACATGATGAAAAGGTGTCCCCTTCAACTTAAAAATCGATCTTTTTTTGCGTTTTTTCAAAAAAAAATTCTTATTTGAGTTATTCAATTTGCTCGTTTTCGGTGCCGCACCCTGTATATATGAATATTTTATATACGTACAATCCTTTTGTTTTAACACATATTTTTGTGAAAATCTTTTCTTTTGGGAATTGGGAATCATTTAGTAGTTTTAAAAAAGAAATGTTGAAAAATACATATATGTGTCAATATACTATCACTAATAAAGAGACTACATCTTCCTAAATACATTTTTTTTATACTATCGCAATTGACAACGGATTACTAGCGAAGTTTATAAATCAAATAATCAATGATTCAAATGGTATTATGAATAATAGTCTTGTATTAAGAGATAATCAAATAAAACACCACGAAATGATAACGGCGAGGAAATAATATAAAATGTACAAATCCCAAAAAAAGCCAAATAAAATGGTCAGAATAAAAAGACAAACAGAATACTGATGAAGTGAGAATTTGTTTCAAGGTGGTCATATAATACCTGATTTACACTGACCTTCAATTTCTGGATGCACTACTATAAATTTTGGCTTTGGACCTATAATAATTTATATCACACATTATTATTATTTGAGGAATAATTATTGAAATCTAGATAATCTACTTTTTAAAAAATGCAAACAGCTTAGCGCTTACTAGATTTACTATTTCTCCAACTATGTATATTCTTGTTCTAAGGTAAATAATTTTAACTAAATCGGTGTAGATGTTATCTGTAAAAAAAAATCTTACCGGTAAGGTTCCAGAATTTTGGACAACCACTGAGTAGCTTGACCAATCCGCTTGATAACAGGAATCGGAACAAGAGCCATCTAACTAACCACAAACTAATATGGTCTCTCGGGGAACCTTTTGAACCGTGTCGTTTACCGGGTATCAATGGTGCAACCAAAAGTGCAAGGAATCCAGCCTCCAGAAGTAAATTATCCCTACATGAGTAAATATTTTTATACAGGGTGTTTCTTAAATACATTCCAAAATGTATATCCAAAAGTTCCTTTGGATATACGATGCCATATGTATTAAGTAACCTTAACGGCTTGAAGTTGAGTGCTATTTCTGTGTAGTTGTTTTTAATAGTCTTTCTTTTGTTTTATTTTTCTGTGGTGCAGCTGCAGTGGCTTCCTAAGCTGTATTGCTTGTCAAGACTACCGTTGCAGCTCTTGCTGTGTAAATGTGTTTCCACGACATCGTCACCTGAATTCGCTTATGGTAATTTCTCACGATTTCAACGTCTTAAACCAGCAAATTTTAACACCTAAGCGTGTTTATTTTTTTTTTAATACATGTGAAGTTCAGCACTTGCTACAAAAGTATATAAAATGTCTTGATTTTACTTCAAGCTGGTAAAATTATCTAAATTTGTATTTACAACCACACGTTCATACACTTTTCTTATTAGAATTGTAATGGGAGTCACAGTCTTGAATTTTAAAATGTTCATAAGAAACGTCCGGTATAAAATGATATATATAAAATGATTGGTAAATTTGTAATCTTTTAAAAGCATATACAGAGTGTCTCTAAAAGGCTTTTACAAAATGATACCACAGATTCCTGTAGTTACGATATGACGCTCCAACCTAACTTATCTTAATTCGAAAGTCGATAGCATCGAAAATACAGGTTGATAACGTTATTTTTGGTTTTTCTTAAAAAACTTTTATAATAATTACAAGATTTAAACAAAATGGTGCATTGGGGATATTTTGAGACGACCAATTGAAATTTCGCACCCTTTCACTGTACATTGTACTTGTATGAAATACATTACAGTAAAAAAAACAGCAATTGCTCAAACTAAGGCTTACTAGATACAGTCTAATACGTAACTCTGGATTCCTCATTCCACCCACAGTAGTGTTCGACTTACATATGTTCAGACGTGCTTCGTATGTGGTCACCTAAATGAAGTAAAACTGATTCTTTTGCATCAAATAAGAAACGAAACACATTACCTTTGGAATGTACATTTAATTTTGTCAAAGGCTTGAATGCAAAAATAAAAAGTTGTTAATTAGAAAAGAAGTTTGACAGTAAGAACAATTATAAAAAGTAGAGCCAAAGATTTAGAAGCTATGAAAAATGCTCAATACTTGAATTCAAGCATCATTTGCAAGCGTCAGTATGATAATCAATTAAGAACGAAAATTTATATTGTTGGTCAGAACACGGTGTATCCCCAAGCTAAGCTGATATTTTTTGAGATTAAGACGAAGTACAGTATAGTACATATCTAGCCAGTAAGGTTAGCACCTTTGATCTTCGAGTACAGTTTTCTTTGCGCATTGGCTTTCGCACATAAGCGAGTGAATATACAGGCAGGGAACAAATGCCCAATGGTCATTTGCGCTGGTATAATAAAGAGATGCAGTGTACATTACTAATGCGCACTGGCTTTGACGCATCATTCAACAGTTAGGGATAAGAACACGAATTTGTAGCGAGTGACGCTACTGGCTAGATACAATACCGTGGACGAAGCTGGAGAAGTGGCCAAAGATTAAATGCCTGAAGCTAGTTAGTTCTGGTAATATAAAAGTATCTGTAATTGGCATAGCATCGCAAAAAATGGAAACATCAGTCAACAATTTCTAGTTGGTAGCGATCATCTAAGAGGAAGTGTACCAAAAATGGCAGTCACTCAGGAAAACATCGATGCTGTGCGCAAGCCCATCAACGACAATCGACATGTGACATTGCTAAATTGAGGCATCATTAGGGATTTCAAAGACCTCAATTCAAATAATTGTGCAAGAAGAATTGTGTGTAAAACAAAATAGTTTCCTGTTAGATACCGCATCTGTTGACCGAAGAATAGAAGGCAACTAGGGTGAATTGGTGTCAAAAACTCTAGATCTCTTCAACGCAAGAAACTCTAAAAACGCGTACAACATCGAGTGATGATGTACTTTGGATTAACTCATACGAGTTAGAAACTAAACAACAATCGTCTGTTTGGGTGTTCCAACGTGAAGAAAAGCCGACAAAAGTTATTCGTTCCCGAAGTATTTCCAAAAAGATGATCGCGAGATTTGTTTCGAAAACAGATTGTGTAGTAACAATACCCCTACAAGTTCAAAGAACTGTTAGTGCTGATTTGTATACAAGCATTTGTTTGTTGCAAGTTATCGCTGAGCTTCAAAAAACCCAAATCATCTTCCAGCAGAACAATGCAAATTCAGCTGGAAGACAATTGAATTTTTAACACAACAAAACATCGAATTGTTAGACCATCCTCCGTACAGTCCCAATCTAAGTCTCAACGATTCACAACAACGAAATTAAGGACAGGGTTCAAGTCATTAGAAGGAGCAGTAGATGCCTTCAAAAATGCAATTTTGATTGCACCAATAATCGAATGGAATAACTGTTTCCAGAATTAGTTGAAGCTCATGCAAAACTGCATTCATCTTTGTGGAGAATAATTCAAAAAACGATAAAATTTTTAGAAGTTATCTACTGTTTTATTCCAGATCTATATGCAAAACTTAACACATGCTTCATTTAACGTTGAACAAATGAGAAAGCAAATTTAAATTTGTTATGACAAAGTATAGTATAGTAGAATAAGTTGGATTGGATTGAAGAATCTGTGGTATCAGACATGCTGTACAATGAGCAAAAGTAGATTAATATCCATAAAACTTCCAAAAATTCAACAACAAAATAAAAATTATCAGAAAACAAGGGCTATTTATGTGTTGCTTGTTTTACTTCAAATAAAAATTTAAGACAAAATAAGTTTACTACAGGCAAAACTACCTATCTATTGATTAATTTAGTCCAACAAACTGAAATTTACCATTGAGAGTTAACAAAAACTTGTCCTACTTGATATAATGAAAAATACAGCGACCACAGTCCGGCAAATAAGGGAATCGCACAGAATTTCTGCGAAATAAAGCTGAAAATACAAAAATACATAAATTAAAAAAACAAAAGGCTATATCAAATATTTTACCCTGTAAATGCTAAGAAACTACCTAGCAATGCTAGAAAATCCAATGCATAGTTAGTATCCAAACCCAAATAGGGAGAGAGCCAGAGTAATGTTGGTTGATAGTGAACTTTGGCAGAAAAACTCTTGTGCTTACTATTTTCTAACACAGATTTTGCAGGTAGTACTCCATTATCGCCATACAATCCTGAATTGATCGGAAATTAAAAAAAAAACGATCGTAAAATATTAGTGAAAATTTTCTATAAAAAGAAATTACTATACTCACCTGGAATTTGAATATAAAAAGATATAAATGCAAAAAGATATACAACACACATAGTTCTTAAAAATAGGTTTCGAGTGTAACGTATTGCAATCATTTTTATTTAATATTAGGCTATAAACTTATGAAAAAAAATCAAGCCAAAGACATTTAACACACGATCACTAATCACTAAAAGTGGCGCTCGCTTCTACAAAAACCAACGCCACAACACACAAAACGGAAAGTCGAAGCACGTCGAAGGAAGAAGATCCGGGCGTGGCAATGAAGCAGAAATAAAATTCCTGTAATAGCTATATTTTTATAAAATGATAAAAATAGAGTTAATAATTAAAAGAAAATAATTAATTTTGCTCTACATTTTATCATACGTATAGAATTGTAAAATTATTTCAAATTTTAAAATCCTCTGGTTTCCTATGGATATATTTCTGTGATATAGTTGGCATGGCAAGGGCAAGGATCAAAAAATAATGAAAAGCTAAAATATGGAGCAGCCGTATATATTATATGATGTTAAATAATATTAATTATACTGATTATCGAAGCCTGTATATATATTGTTAAAATTTCTTATTTTCTTGGAATCAGAAATAATGACCCGTCCCCGATCATAAAAAAAAAACGTAAGTTGGTAGCATTGGCAATAATTTACCAGAATAAGACGAATTAAACACAAGTAACCTCCAAAAGAATTTATAAATACAATACAGAAAATATTGTTTCTTTTATCCTGTATTGGAAGATGGAAATGCTTAATAATCAGTTAGATCACAATATAGACGATGATATACCTCAATTATCTGCAGAAACATTCGCTGCTCTTCAAGAATTTTATAAAGAACAAGAAGAAAATGAAGCTTCTTCGTCTACAACAAAGAATAGCGCCCTAAATAATGTTTTTGAAGAAAATTGGGTAAATATTTATTACCTTAATAAAAGTTTTACTTATACGTAATTGATCTTTTAGCAATTAAGCCAATTTTGGTACGATGACAAAACAGTAAATGATATCGTAAAAATTGTTCATAAAACGTTAATACCACATGATAAATTTGCTTTAATATCGTGCCCTACACTTTATAAGCCACTAAAAAATAAATTAGGTATACATTACGATGGTACGATAAGTATCTGTAAATCGATAGACTATTTTGATCTAACAAACAAATTTAGTTCCAGTACATTTATATGAATACGATACACGATTTGCAATCTATGGCTGTGATTTTATCAAATACGATTATAATTCACCTTTGAATATCCCACAAATGTACCGTAATTATTACGATTTAGTTATAGCAGATCCCCCATTTTTATCAGAAGAATGTTTAAAGAAGACTGCAGAAACAATTAAATATATTAGTAAAGACAAAATAATCTTATGTACAGGTAAATATATATATCGTGTGCATACTGTGATCTCTACATTTATTTTTTCTTATATATTTCAGGAGCTATAATGGAAACGCTTGCTAAAGAAGTGTTATCTTTAAATAAAGCTAAATTCAAACCTTCACATAAAAATAATTTAGCTAATGAATTTTGTTGTTTTACAAATTATGACATTGATCGTTTGTTATGATGTTTGTATATTTTTTAAAGAAATACATTTTTATTGTTAAATTGAATGTTATGATTTTATCCTATCATTTATCATTATCATGTACTGCTATATACAATGTTAGAGAAATAATTTATTATTGACATTAAAGATTGTTCTATATCTACAGAACAAAAAAATTAATAATTTGTTGATGCAGTTGTTTTGGAATTATCATATGCTAGAAAAAATAATGACCTTAGAAGACTTATGAAGTTAAGTCTTCTAAGGTCATTATTTTTAACTTCATCCTTGAACTATATTTGATCAAAATATCCACAGAGATTTTTACGTTCATTAACGATGAAATTATCAATGTCCTAATAATGCAGTTTTGTGTTACAGATTTAAATATACATGCTACAATTTTCGCTTCACGTTATCCTCACTCGCTACTAATTATAATAATATTACGTTTACATGTAGTATAGAAACTGAATTGAATATAATACATCTAAGTAGATATACAGAATGGGGCATTAGTGCGAGGAAGTCCAATTACTCCTGTATTATAAAAAAAATGAGAAAATGTTATTAAGATAAAAGTTGAAACACACGGGGGGCTATAACCTAAAAATATTTTTAACTATACAGGGTGTCAAATAAAGACAGGGTACCTTTATTATAATATATAGGGTTTTGCTATGTTATTCAGTTTACTTTAGAAGATATGGGAAGTTTTGCATGAATTTAATACCAAAGTTGGCGCCTCCTACCGTACTACGGGTTCTACATAAAATAATTCATTTGCGCTAAAAACATTTCTAATGTGATCTCCTTTCATCAGAAATTATTTATTTATCGGCGTATTCAATATTTATATACAGGGCGAGTCATAACTCGGAATGTTTATTTTTTCATCTATTTCAAGTGGAACATCCTGTATTTTATTATTGGAGTAAACTGCTCTCTTCGCGAACTTTATTATTTATTAAACATTCCCTATAACTAACTGTGTTGGTTTTTAAGTTATTTGCGTTTCTATAACGAAAACATAAACAAAAACGGCTTTGATTTTAATTGGTTCACCGTGATGCTGAGCTAAGAAATAATAAAGTACCTACGGTTGCAGTTTGTTTACAATGGATATATAGTAGCAAAATTGAATCAGAATATTGATAATATTAACGAGCTTGAAATTTTGATATAACAGAATAATTTTATTGCTGTTTAGAAGTATGGATTGATATGGTTTTAGCTGTCTTTATTTGACACCCTGTATACTTAAAAATATGTTTAGGCTATAGCCCTCCATACGCTTCAACTTTTATCTTAATAACATTTTCTTATTTCTCTTATAATACAGGAGTAATATAACTTCCTCGCACTAATGCCCCACCCTGTATGTTTACATACGAAATTAATTTCAATCTCAATCAAATTTCAAATACTTTCCAAATTGTTGATAACGTAGTGACCAAAGTTACCTGAATTTAAAGCAAACAAGCAATAACACCCCGGCACATAATCCAATTGGAAAGTCACCTAGATATTAGAATAATGAATAAGCTAAAACAAACAAGGTAATACAGCGTACAGAACACAAGAAAACCATAAGCACCCATAAGATTAGCTACGTCAAATAAGAATTTTGATCCATGAGTAAATTTCGGTCTATACTGATAATCCCATGCTACTGTTTACATGAAAATTCAATACGATACGATCCCTAAATTTATTGGTTTGACCTTCAGATTGAATACAGAACGATACTGAGTTCGATTTAAATCCTACATGTAAACGCAATACATTGGATTTGTATAGAAATTTGGCCTCAGAGCATTTTATACGGACTTGCAATAGATTGATTTTTGACACTCATTCGTGTACAGAATTAATGGCTCATTTTTAAAATTCGCAACGTAAACATAACATAAAAACTACAAAAAGTAAATCTTATTACTTCATCACAGAATTTTCGCCAAAATAATACTTAATGACTTGTAATTTCTCTAAAGGTGAATAATAATTTATTTTTACGAAATATACACCCGCCCTCTATGGATGAGTTGATGTTAATAACATTTTCCATTCGTTGTATTGTGTTCATCGAATATCTTCGGCTAAGCAAGAGGTAGGAATCAATAAGGAAGCGGTAATCCACACTAAGGTGGTGGTAGAATAAGCAAGCAGAACTCAATATTAGAAAACATGTCATGGCCACCCCAAAGTCCCGAACTCAAGCTAATTGTGAAACTTTGGGACGAGTTGGACAGGAGAATCAGAAAAAGTTGTCTCACTTCGTAACATCAACTTTGAACAACATCGGAGAGCGAATGGAACGCAATTATTCAAGATGTTTTAAGAAAATTAACAAATGAATGCCGAGATGTCAATTTTCATTTATTCTTTTATTGTATTCAAAATGTTATGAACATTTAATTAGTTTCTTTACTGGTCCACAGATTCTTATGTCTTGCGTCATTTAATTTTGAATAACTCCTTAAAAATGTGACTTTTCGCAATAGCAAATACTTTCCATACACGCCCGAAGTTATTTCCATCCTACGCTACGATTAACAGTTGTAAAAAAGATTTGGCGACTTTCAGAAAAATTAATAGTTAGGCAAAAATCATTGTAAACGAGTTGGCAATACTGCTAGTTATAAAAAGCAGGAGATGAGTACATTATGCGCGGATAGGGTGCGCAAACAGTAAAGTCACCGTCTTAATCCAATCTAATTTAAAGGATAAAAAAACGTGTTCATCTTTTTCATTGAAAAAATCTTAATGCAGAATTTTTTATTTCCAGAATAATTTCACTTTTATAAATACTATAGTCGTAACTTTGTAGATCTTGTATAAATTTATAAAGGCTTTGTAAGTGATTTACATTATTTAGTAATATTATCAACTTTGTGTTTTGACAGAATGCAAGAATTTATTGCAGAACGTCATAAACTCTTTATACGCTTTAATTGTAACTCGCTGATGTAAAATGTCACTAAATCTATATAATTCACTTAATTTATCGACCATATGGAATCTACGGCATTTCTTCTCGACCAACTTAAAGTAACGCGTAATTAACTTCAATTCTTTATCACCAGCCATTTTACCCCGTTTCCGTGTAGGTTTTGGTTCAACTGCGCAATACCGTTTGTAGGAATGCTTAGCAGTATCGGAGAAAATATAAGAATATGATTCTATTAAATCGAACAGCGTACTAAAAGGTAGTTTATAATCTTCTACGGTATCAAATACCTTTTGCCAATTTTGCAAAATGTTCATATGTCTTTTACCATCGCCTAATCCCAATTTTCCGAAAAGTAACATATTGAGATGTATTTTAGTTGATTTAATTTTATTCTCTAAACTACTTTTATCGGGGCTAGTCCGGCATTGCGTTTGTAACTTTAATAAAGTGCCATATAATGACTTACAATTTCCTACAATCTTTTCTACTTGATCGAATTTCGATAAAAGAAAACACGCAGCTGCCTTTGATGATTTCGGTATGATATTTATTTTTGGGATTGACCATGACGATAGAAATCGGCACAGTTGCCTTTGAGCTTCTCGTGAACCTCTTCCACTGCCACCTGTTATAATAAGTTTACCATTCGTGTAAACGTCATCGCAATCTCTTTGCACATCAATTGAAATACAGAATTTGTGTCGTAGTTGTTTCACTAATTTTTCACCTTGTAGAGATGTGATAAAGCCGTATTGGCGAGCGTTTAAATTGATTTTAATCCTGTTAGTATTTGCGGAGATATTTTGTGGAACTATTTCAGTTTCAGGGATTTTATTCTCGGTTGCAATTGGATTTCTCACAAATGTCTGATTAACCCCGGACTGATTGTGTATTTTGTTAGAGATATTATTTTTGGTTTGCATGGTTTGCATATGTTCACGAAAGTAAGGCGGAATCATCTCGACAGGGGGAAATATAAAATTATCGAATGTTACTTGTATTGGACATTGTTTATGAGTTGATGTTCCAGTACTATCACCAACAATATCAGTAGCTTCGGTATCTTCATTTGTTGGAAGTTCGGTTTCATTTAATACCTCAATAACATCAGTAATCTTAATAGTTCCTTTAGTAGATTCAGTGCTAGTTTTGCTCGTTGATGCTTTTGATTCTTCGATAATTTCTACACTGTTGTTTGTATGTGTACTTGTATTTGCTTCCGACTGTTTATTAGGAGATGAAGAAGGAGATGAAAAATCGCATCTTATAAGAAACGGTTGGTCTTTAGGAAAATTATACAGATCGAAATATTCCTGTACGTTTGGATCCACTGAATGATGACTTCTGGAATAACGCTGACATTTATACTCATAATGACCTGATTTTGCACAACCGGAACACCATCGCTTTTCAACACTCTTCTGCGATATTTTTCTTGGTTTTATAATCGGCCCCGGTTCAGTCTAGAAATAATTAATTTTAGATTTTTATTTTTAGCACTTAGTATAAAATATTATAAAAAATAACGAATTGGATAAGATTCCCAGTACTTACAGTTAGATGGTATCGGCGCCATAAATCTGGACATTTTATGTCGACATGGCCGTACATGTTGCAAATTCTACACCGAATGTAGCTCCATTTTGCACAATTGCTGCAATAAGTACCGTATCCACCGTGAGAACCGCACTGAAAATATTATATACGATTAGTTTATAAATTAATAATTACATATATTGAAACCAACTTACCAATGTACACAAACCGTTCGGACATCTTGGTTCAAGATGGCCTTTTTACCCGCATAATGTGCAAACGATAGGACGCCTGCCATTTGCACAGTTAAAAGAAACGTGCCCAAATTCGCGGCAAATGCGACATCGCGGTCCTTTAGGTGTATTGAACCTGTAGAATCTACGATCCTCTTCTGAGATTTTCCAGGACTTTTCATCATCTGCAAACAATACATACTGCGTCATTTGTTATCGAATCAAGTTATCAAATATGTCTCATAAACGATATTTTCGCCAAAAATTGCGATTAAAATAAATATACAGTCGGGTTCGGATATATACCGAGCGCAAGTTACAACGAGCGTTTCTAAAAGTCCCAAATGGCGATCCATTAAATGCAATACATTTCGAGTTTGGATAGAACGAGATCGGTTAAAGCCAGCGCTCTTGTTATAGCAAGCAAATTTCACTGTAAAATTTAACCGAATAGCTTCGATTACAACGAGAAAAAAAGCAAGCATTAATACAAACGGCATTGATAAACGGGCAACGTTTCAGTTGCGAGTTATCGGTTGCTGCGTATACGTAATGCATCTACGATGATCAGCAAAAGGAGTTCATTTACGTCAGAACCAAAGCTACCAATAATTAAGAACATTAGCAATAGTGCGTCTAATGAAGATGTGTACAGAAATTATACATTGTCGAGTTCCAGTGTCTCCACTATTTGGAAAAACAGGAATAAACTTAAAAAAATCTTTAATTCGAACATCGATAAATTAAAGCGAGTCCGTAAACCTGTAAGGAAAGAAGTAGACCAAGCGTTGCTTGAATGGTTTAAAGAGAACCCAAAACGTACCCATAAGTAAACCAATATTACAACAAAAAGCAACAGAGTTCTCCAAATTAATTTCTCCTCACGAGTTTGTGTGCTCAAAAAAGTTGGATTGATCGGTTTAAACAAAGATATCACATTTCATCCAGCAAAATGCACGCAGAGGCAACAAGTGTTTCTGCAGAAACGACAAGTGGTTAGCTTAATAATGTATGACCTGAAATAAGGTCAGGATATTCTAATAATTACATCTTTAATGGAGATCAAAGTGGGCTGTTTTATAAAATGTGTCCACGCCAAACTTTTAAATTTCCAAATGAAAAATGTCAAGGGGATAGGAAGAGTAAGGACAAAATAACCGTGTTTGTGTGTGCCAACATGACGGGCACAGAAAGAAGAAAATTGCTCGTCATTGGTAAATTGAAAACGCATCGTTATTTTAAAGCCTGACCTAGAAAAACAAAAGAGAAAAATAATTCTTAGTAGTAGACAACTGCCCTGCGCATCCTAACATTCCAAACCTAGATAACATAAAATTGTTTTTTCTCTTCCAAATACTACCGCAATGTTACAACCAATAGATCATGGTGTGATCGCTTGTCTGAAGCAGCATTACAAACATATTTTTATGCAATATGATTTCTTCCTTGGATGTAAGCAGTTGGTAAGCAGTTTCCCTATTAGACGGCATATTAACACTTAATACAGCATGGAAACGTGTTTCGCAAAAAACAATTGTGAATTGTTATCGACATTCCGGTTTCTATCGTAATGTGGAGTTTAATGAGGACGATGAGCTTCCATTAAGTCAATGGTTATTAAAACACAAAAATACAGTGGAACCAGTTGACGAAGATTTCCTTTTTTTGCCAAACTGGGCTATGAGGAATAATATCATAAAAGTGCCTTTTAACGATTTAACGGTGTATGAAAGGATTGATAATTGTTTACAAATTTATGATAATTACAAATTTATAATAATAATAATAATAATAATAGATATTGACATAGCAGCTAGTGTATCGTCCCAGATACCAGCTGCCAAAGAAACATCCCAAAAAAAAGATGAGGAAGAAGACGAGGAAGAAGAGGTTTCTGAACAACCAACAGTGCAACAAGCTTACACACAATTGCAACCATGTCTACACACATAGAAACTATGATTTTCAGTTTTCTGTGGTCTAGAGACACGAGACAATAAGTTCTATTATTTTCAGCGTTTGATCACCTCTCAAAATTTGTAAAAAATGCAATAAACTTTGAAAGTTTTATATGTACCTTTAAGATCGGATAAAATTTAACCGGAGGGTGGTCAAACGATAATTTTCAATTGTTTGTGGTTTAGAGACACCATACAATAAGTTCTATTATTTTCAGAGTTTGACCACCTCTCAAAATTTGTAAAAAATGCAATAAACTTTGAAAGTTTTATATGTAACTTTAAGATCGGATAAAATTTAACAGGAGGGTGGTCAAACGATAGTTTTCAGTTTTCTGCGGTCTAGAGACACGAGACAATAAGTCCTACTATTTTCAGCGTTTGACCACCTCTCAAAATTTGTGAAAAATGCGATGCAAGAGGTTGTGGCACTTTCTGGGTTTGATGTCATTTCATTAGAGATATGAACTTGTTTTTTTCATTTTTTTTGACTGTTGTTAAGTTTTCAAAAAAATTACTTGGTGGTCACTCATGGTCAAACGTCGGTCAATCTTATACCGCAACAAAATTTAAGCGTTTGTAATTTTAAAAAATCGAAAATTTTTTTTTGAAAATATCATTTCATCAATTAAACGATGGTTCAATCGTATCCGATGAATAAAATGTCTATTGGCTAATGTTAGCATTTTCGCCATTGGACCCCAAAATATGGGTATAGCGGTTGTAGCCTAAAGAAACGGTGATCAATCGAAATCGCTGATGGTCAATTTCTCTAGCATTTTTGTCGATTTTTTGTGGTGCCAACTTCGCGGACCTAAATTATAGACATCCTCAGGTTTGAAATTGTAGGACAACAATGTATTTTATTCTTGTGCCTCTTACAAAAAACAATTCAAAATATCGCAGGAAATTTACAAGAATAAAATAAAAATGTTTACCTGTCATTGTTTTTTGAACTTCTTCAACATTAAAATTTTCAAGTCCCCAACTGCTGTTATAAAATTTATGCATATCACTTGTCCAGTATTTAGAAAAGGTAGATGATTGACAAAATTCCTGTGTTTTTCGAGGCGGTTTTTCCTTAGTTTTACAATTGACTAATTGAATATCAGTTTCAACATGACTTTCTTCCAACACTTCATTATCGCTAGGAATATACAAAACATCCAGTACATCATGGTCAACAACATTTGATCCATCCGGATGTTGGTCTGCAACCGACTCACTTTTGATTTTGCAAATTTCTTGAATTTTAGTAACAGCACTAGCTGCTAATGATTCGGTCAACAAATCGTTATCCTTAAATTTTTTCTTTGGCATTGTTGAGGTCTCCAAGTAGAGTTCCTTTTTCTTTGACTGGTTGAATTTTCAATAGAATTTATTTTAGTTTCAGTTGTTTGTTGCTTTTCAGAAGCATTGTGAGATTTTACAGATGTCAACATTGGTAATTTTCTCTTAGCTTTGTTAGCAGGCGATTTCTTATCAATTTCGTAATCGCTTTCAGAACTAGTATCACTACAATCAGCATCAGTTTTCTTATCAGATTTACCACTTGCTTTTGTTAAGATTTGTTTAAAACCGTCTTTAAGTGGTGTACTTTCCAATGTTGGATCACGATTAGGTGTTATATAATTACCAAAAGATTCCAAGTTTTCTTCATCAAAAAAGTCTTTATGGGGTGTTTCAAATTCGATTTCGTGGAACATATTACTTTTAGCAGCAGGTGTACCAATATCACTTGCACTGCAACTACTCTCAGTTTCATAGATATCCGTGTTTGATTTTGGTTTAAGGAAGGTGTCAGTGTTACCGAAATCAGTTCCGTGTAAGCCAAAATTAAATCTCTTCTGGTGTAAATCTATACTACTATCCAAGAAATCATTTGATGTTGAAGTTGAGTCAGGTGTTCTTAATAGCTCATTTCTTTCCTTCGTACTTGTAATGCCTTTCTGCATTAATAAAGATGATGTTGATTTTTTCAATATAGAGTTTGTAGAATTAGTTTCAAATGACTTAATACTATCAACATTCTTACTGTTATCCACAGTTGTTATTGATCTAGTATCACAGTCAAGATCTATTATTTCTAAATCTTTAGGTATTTCATCAATTATTAACACATCATCACCATCATCACAAGCAGGATTTTCTACAGGCTCTACGTTTTTATTTAAATTTTTGCAGTTTTCTTTTTGTTCAAGTTCAGTAGCGCATTTTTTAATATCAGTATCCTGAGCACTGCTCTTATTTTCTTCAAGATCTGAATCATCAGATATATAAACTAATATTTTTTTATGAGGAACTTCTATACAACTATCACTGCCATCGCTATCTGTAATAGTTACAACATCTTTACCTTCATTTAGTTGTGATAAAGATATGTTGCTTTCATTTAAATGATGCACTGTAAAGTCACCACATCTAGAATTGTTTTCCTTAGAATTGTCAAGCTTGATCTGTTGCTGTTCCAGTCTTTCTTTACGTTTCTGTCTTCTACGTTCAACCCATTTCTGTTTCTTTTGCTGTCTACGTGATTGTCGATTTAAAAATCGTTCTAAATTTGAATTCAGATGAGCTGTTTGCATTACTTCTCCGTTAGAAATAATCTCTACAGGTGCTTGAGGTAAAGCGAGAATATTATTATTTGGATTGACCATATGCATAATTGATGGTGATATTTGATTTGTCATTTGAATAGTAGGAGTTGTATCAACATCGCTGTTAATATTAAAAAAGTCTGCAGCATGAGCTTTGGTTTTCGTTAGGCTATTTTGGGCATTCGTTTGAAACGCTATGTAATTTAAATCGTTTTGAATTGTTTGTTTCGGTTGTGTTTGCCTGTGAAAATACCTTACATTTTGTTGTAGATGATTCAGTTTTCCGAAAAGATTTGGCGCGGTACTTTCATTTTCATAATTTTCGTTACTGTGATAAACCTGACTGTAAAGTCTAGACTCCAATTCTTCGAAGTCAACATCTAAATCGCCCTTAAAATTATATTACGATAAATACTATCAGTAATTTTTAAATTTTAACTTACCATCATTTTAAAAATCTAATCTAATCTATTTCTTTGTTTTCAACAGAATAATATGCCTGTACGTAATATGTAATCAATTCAACGTGTTTTTTTACACTTTTCAACCTGAACTAGACTGAACTTAACCTACAAATAATTTCCTTTTTCAAATTTCATGCACTGTTGCTACATTCACCAGAATTGCGTTAGTGGCTAATTTGAAAAGATTTTAATTGACTTTAATTATTTCAACGAGTATCTTACAATATAATATGTTTTAATAGTTTTAACACTCATGACAAATTTCTTCATTATAATAATATACTTGTATTATTTACAAAACGGTTTTGCGATATTTTGATAATGAAAAATTGTTGGTTAGCCTGCTAAACTTTTAACCTGATAATTTCATAGGTATGGGTGAAATAAACTATGTAAATGTCAAACGGATTTTTAAACGTGTATTATTTAAGAATAGTTGGAAATGACCGCTTCAGAGGTTACAGAAAATGCTTCCACGAAAGAGGAAGAAACGAACGAAAACCAGCAAGATGTCGATAAAACATCTTTACAATCGTACATACAAGAGGTTGAAGAGAGGTTATCTGCAAAAGCAGAATTGAGGAACATTAATCAAAATGCTCAAAACTTACGACCAGGGGACTCTCATTTCAGTAAATTGGATTCCAGTCTTAAGAAAAATACCACATTTGTTAAGAAAATTAGGAATTTTAGTGGTACACAAATAGAGGCATATTTAAAA
The DNA here is from genome assembly GCA_023690525.1 of Holotrichia oblita. Classification (NCBI taxonomy): domain Eukaryota; kingdom Metazoa; phylum Arthropoda; class Insecta; order Coleoptera; family Scarabaeidae; genus Holotrichia; species Holotrichia oblita. Next base: position 48,232,702 of record CM043015.1, on the reverse strand, counting down.
GAAATGTCAGGATTAAACCTGTCAAAGTATATTTCAGAGATTGCAGCTGCCATCGTTGATACGAAATTAAAAATGACTGATGTAAATGCAGCTGTAAGAATGTGTAGTATTTTACATCAGACTTATGTTGATTTTTCGCAACATTTATTTGAAAACTGGCAGAAAAACTTATCGTTTAAAGTTGGAGAAAAATTGCAAATCCAAGTAAACTCAGAGTTGATTTGAGATTTTATGCGGAATTAGTTAGTGCAGGGTTGTTTAATAATAAACATGCTTTTAGTTTATTAGGTAATGTTTTAACAACATTAATAAACATGGATAAGGAAGAACACTTAAACATATCAATTATATTAAGTTTCTGTCGACATTGTGGGGAAGATTATGCTGGATTAGTACCTAGAAAGATTAGGGAATCGGCTGAGAAATTTGAAGTTTTGGTACCAAAAAGTTCATTTTTACCACCTGAAAAACAACAGAATGTTCGCACATTATTGAAGGAATATTATAACTCACTGGCTAAACATCTGGTTAAAGATCATAATGAAATGCAGGAGTTTGAAAAACAAAATCATAGAATTATGCAAACAAAAGGTGAACTTAGCCAAGAAAGAAGAGATAAGGTTGAATCATTACAAGTATCTTATGATAAACTGCTAAATTCGACACAGAGCTTTGCTGAAATTTTAGATGAAAATATGCCTGTATTAAGAGAGACTGTTGTATTAAAAGATGAAGATGTAAGCGATAGCAAGTATAGATTATGTTCTTATAAGATTTATATGTTAAATTTTTGTAGAATATGATAATTACTGGCACAGGAAATTATCTGGAAGACAATCTTTCATCCAATGCTGAAATAATTTGGGGTGATATCGAGACACAAAGGTTTTATTGTGAATTGCCAGAATTGCAAGCATATTTACCTACATCACTTATACAGAAGAGTCAAGTCCAACCACCAGTTGAAACAGTAACAGAAGATGCATTAGATAAGGATATTCCAGCTGAAGAACTTGAAGATGATGGTGAGAAAATATTTTTGTTATTGCTAATAATTTAGAGTTGCAAGTAAATTAAAATCACTCACAGAAGTAAAATCAATTGCTATTCTAACTTATTATGCATGTAGACACAAAAAAAAACAGGAAATTGTTTCTGCAGGAATTGATATTGTTTAATCAATAAAAGGACAAATAATATTTTAATTTTCGTAAAGTAAATGACTTGCTTTGCAATATAGTCTTATACGTTAACACAAAATTGACGGATTTTATCCTATTAGTATCGCTTTTATCGCATAGAGCATAGAACGATCGAAAATGCTAGTAGTTACTAGTAGTAGAAATACTAGTAGTTATAAAAATAGGTATTTTTTTGTGGAACAATGATAAAGCTATTTTATTTTGTACTTGGCAATTTCAAATGCACGATATACAGGGTGCGAGTGAAATAAGAGGCCAACGTATGAAAAATTGAAAGATGTATTTTTATTAGACTTAATTCGAAAATATTCTGCTCAAATTACAAAGATAATTTTAAAATATTCCACCGCACCTTAAGATGAATGCAGTATAAAAAGTAGGGGTAGATATCGCCACGGTAGCTGGAGTGCGCGGACGGACGGCTCAGTTTCGTTCGATTGTTACATGTGGAAGCGTTGTATGAACCTACAATTTTTCAAAAAGAGAGACAAAAATGGAAATGAGCACACTTACTGTGTTACAAGTAAACCAACTTTATTTAACGTCTTATTTATATTTTTATATATTCATGCATTTAACCCTTTGCTTCCGGAATTAAATCATTTTTAAAATAAACATAACTCAAACTCAATATACAAAAATTAGTGTCAACATTACAAGTGTCAATATTACAAAAAATATATACAGGGTGTCTCAGCGAGACCGTTCATTAGAAGTATATGGGGTTGTGGGCAAAATATAAATTTGAAAATTCTGAATTATATGCAGTCGATTATGTTTTCTTCAATGAAAATATTAGATTTCTAGCGCTTGCGGTTATACCGGAAGTCGCCATCTAGTTTATTTTTAATGGAGCACCATATACAGGGTGCTCCATTACATTTACATATTTAGATTTACCTATTTTTAAGTTTTATAAATATCTTTAGTTTTTTGAATTTGTTTCGGGCGTTTTGTAGTTATTCGATTTTTTCTAAAAAAATTTACTATAGCGGATATTTATTAAAAAAATCTGAGAACACTCGATTTTTCGGATATCAATTTAGGATTCATAACATGCTTAAACAAGATGTTGAAGTATATTTTAGCGCCGAAAACGGCTGTCTACATTGCACGGTTCCTTTAATTTGAACGTGCAACTGTTTAGTGTTACAGTGTAGTTTCATTGAAATTGAGAGAATTTTGTCGAGTAAAAACAATATTAAAGCGGTTAGTAGGGAAAGAAGATTATTCTTATAAGATTGTGCACATTTGTTTTAATTTTTTAATTTTTGCTGAGTGCTCAAAATGGGAAAGCGTCAGGACATTTCTCATGACAAGAAAACAGTTATTGCCACTTATAAATGAGGAATTGTAAAAATTATCTGCTATTTCTTTTGATATTTTATAGAGTTAAACTTCGGAAAAAGTTAGAACAACATAAATTTATCTAGTGGTCCTAATTCGGTGGCGGAGTACTGTACATATATACAAATAATATCTCTTATTTATTGTTATGAATTGTTTATTTAATAGGAAAATCAGAAGAGCCAGTTGTTGAAGAAGAGACAGACGATACAACATCAACTACAGTAAGCAATAAAATTCTTTTAGAAGCGTTCTTAAACAATCTAGCAAACTGCGTTAATAGAGAGATGATAGATAACGCAGCTATAGATTTCTTATTAACCTTAAACACCAAACACAATCGTAAGAAGTTAGTAAGAACTTTATTTGGTGTTAATCGAACTCGATTAGATTTGTTGCCCTTTTATGCGCGATTCGTAGCAATATTATACCCAGCTCTTCCAGAAGTTAGCAACGAATTATGTCAGATGTTACGGCAAGATTTTAAATATCACGTGCGAAAAAAAGATCAAATCAACATAGAATCAAAAATTAAGGTCGTGAGATACATAGGAGAACTGGTAAAATTCAACTTGTATTCCAAAATTGAAGCTTTGTACTGCCTGAAAGTGCTATTGCACGAATTTTCGCATCATCATATCGAAATGGCTTGCAATTTGCTGGAAGTTTGCGGGAGATTTTTATTTTGTAATCCAGAATCGCATCAGCGAACTAAAGTTTACCTCGAGCAGATGATGAGGAAAAAATCTGTAATGACGTTTGATTCGAGGTACGTAACGCAGATTGAAAATGCGTATTATTATGTTAATCCGCCCGATATTGTAACGGTTGCCAAGAAGGAGAGGCCCATCATGCATCAGTTCATTAGAAAATTGTTGTATCAAGATTTGCAGAAGAATAATACGGATAAAATTCTGAGATTAATACGTAAACTTGATTGGAATAACGAGGATGTCGCTACGTATGCAGTTAAATGCTTGACTGGATCGCATAATATGAAATATTTTAATATTAGGTGAGTGAAAATATTTTGATAAACATCCTTATTAATTTATATTTTATTTTTCAGATGTTTGGCTAATTTATTGGCTGGTTTAGTTTCATACCAAGAGGAAGTCGGTACTAGAGTTGTAGATGGCGTTCTTGAAGATATAAGACTCGGGATGGAAGTGAACCTTCCAAAATTTAATCAACGCAGGGTCGCCCAAATAAAATATCTGGGTGAATTGTACAACTATAGGATTGTGGAGAGTGCAGATATTTTCAAGGTATTGCACTTTATTACTTTTTGATTGACATACATGATCTATAACAGGCAGTATAGCATCCAACAGTGGTCACCATTGTAAAAAAAATAAACTACTTTGAATGCATTTTTTGTCTGTACAACTCGTGCAAACTGCAAGTGCTTTGGACGGAATACAAATACCTGAAGAAACCCGTTACAAATTTGTAATTCCAAAATATATACATAGTGGATCAAAAAAATAACTTGTGTGCATATTTGTCTATTTGTTGACCTCTTATTAATAATACAACTTCGAAAAAGATATTTTTCATCACCAATCAATTGTCTTGTGTTGGAGACTAGTTTGCCATAGACATTTATATTCCTCTTTCACTTGATACTATTAAAATCTGTTAGATTTATAACTTGCTTAGAAACATTTTTGAGGGATTGTTTTCTCCGAAACTTTCCTTCCATTTTCTATTGGATAGACGTCTATTCCTATGGGGGCGCCTCTACGAAATCAATTCGTGTATTTAGAACACAGAAAAGAATAATTAGATGCATGCTGATGAAATCAGCTAATAGACCGTGTCGCCCATTGTTTCAAGCATTGAATATTCTTCTCATCTCAGCTGTATACTTGTTTGAACTCAAAGTCTGGACTCGTCAAAACATCCTGAAGCTGGATATAAAACTGTATCTATTATAATAACATGGTCACTAGAGGGCAGACAATTAGCATATACCCTGTCATAGAAATGTTAAGAAATGTAAATCGACCACCCGAAGAACGGCTGTAATGTTGTATTGATGTTTTTGGTGGACATTTCGAACATTCATAGTGAAATCCGTTATATTGCGAAGATTTGACTTAAATGATTAAATATTAATTACCAGTATCAATTTAATATTTTGTAGCTGTGTTGTATTTAACAAGTTTATCTCAACTTATCATTTAATAGCTTTTTACTTAATTTGACATATTACAATTATTTTGAAAAAGCTCACCTTTCATTAAGAAAATATTAAATATCTCAGAAGGTAACAATTTTAGATACAGGGAGTGGCTCATAAAAATTAAAGTGCATAGTGTCATTAGCTTTTTAATATAAAATGCAGGGTGATCTATTTAAAAAAGATGAAAAAATAATGCATTTGTTGAATCGCCCTGTACACAATATTCGCAATATTAACAAAATATCACTTTGCTATAAAACTGTAACAATATAAAGAAGTTATTTCAGTACAAAAACAATTTCAACAAAAAAGATATTTCGTGTGGAATAACCAGGACATTGAATACGCGATGATTTTTTGATATCTTCAATATTAATGGATATATTGAGCTTTGATGCATTAATGCCTCACCCTGCATATACGAGGTGTGTTTAAGAAGTTCGGCGACTGACTAACAAGCAAAGTCATCTTTAGGAGTCGATGGCATACTTACTTGGATAGTCAACATTTTCACTCTGGGTAATAGAAAGTAGTCCGGAGGCGCCTGATGGTGTGAATTTTTGAGAACATGTAGAATGTGTGTAAATATATTTTTTTAGACACACCTTGTACGATAATATATCCCTCATTAAATAATATCTGTTTAATTGTTCTATTAAAGGTTCTTTATTCCCTAATCACTTTCGGTGTAACTATGGATCACAATAATCATTCGACTCTAGATCCGCCCAATCATCTATTCAGGATACGTTTGGCATGCGTCCTATTGGATACTTGTGGTATAAATACTTTCATCTTATCGATGAATTTTTTAAATATCGATTTGTAGGAATGTATTTTAGCAGTGGTAGTAGTAAGCGACGATTGGATTATTACCTGACCTTCTTACAAGCATATTATTGGTTCAAGAGACAAGCGTGGGGTGACGTGTTCCCTCCCCAGTTGGAACATTTGTACAAGGACACCTTGTCGAATCTACGACCAAAGTTGAAATTGTGTCAGAATTACGAAGAAGCGCAAGCAGAAGTCGAAAATATAAGAACTCAATTAGGCATAGGTATTATTATATTACCAATTAGATCTAATTTAATTTTATATTGAATTTATTTTCAGATCGTCTGATCGGTGATGTCAGCGAAGGTGAGAAAGACGAATCGGTATTAGAAAGTATAGCGGAGACCGATAACGAAGACGGAGGAGACGATGAGGTATCCGAAGGTGTTACTGGACCAATCACTGATGATGCAACTGAAGATGAGACGGCAGATCAAGGATCAGATGATGATGGTTAGATATATTTCCCAAAAGAAATGTTTTTGTATGCTATAGCTTTTTCAGATGTATTGAGTGACACAGAACATGAACAGGATGAAGGTGCAGTATCTGAAACTGAAGCAATACCAAGCGGTCCTCGTAAAGTCGATTGCGCTGAGGACGAAGAATTTCTAAGTGCCCTTGATAAGATGGTCTCCGAAAATATACAAGAACGAATGCGAGAAACCGTCAAAGCTACTAATATAGATATTTCAGTCCCAATTGTTGTTAGATCAAATAAAAAAGACTTACGATCAATTACAAGTAAGTTCTGTAAGTATATTTTGTTTTAAATTAAGAATGTGTTAGTTGAATAATCATATTTTATAACGATAGGAAAATCCTGATAATAAATCTAACACAATGGGCTTTGTCTTAATGTTAAGAAAAGGTAACAAACAGCAATACAAAACTTTCGAAGCAGATATCAATTCTGAACTTGCTCAAAATCTACGCGATCAAGAATTAGCGCAACGCGAAGAAAAACAACGTGTAAAACGGCTAACATTAAATATTACCGAGAGATTCGAGGAGGAGGATTATCAAGAGATGATGCAGACTCAACAACGACCCGTTACGCAAAATTTAAATCGCGAAAGGAAAAAGTATCAACATCCCAAGGGCGCACCCGATGCGGATTTGATCTTCGGTCCAAAACGTGTTCGTTGAAGATGTTACTTCGGAAAATGGATTTTTTATGGGAATTGTTACAATTGAATCGAAGACTTCCATAGTCTACGTACATCTTTTATTTATGCTTATAGAGTCCTTCCTATTAATTGATACGACTGTTCCGCAATAAGGAGCTGAAGCAGATGAGGAAACTGGTGTATTTTACAAAAATAATAAACCTGCACTTTTTAGGTTCTTCAGGTTCAATTACGCAGTAGTAAAATCATGATTTATATGTCAGAAATTAATTATGAATTTATTTTATTTCAAGTTGTATGTTTGTAATTAAGGATGTTTTCTATTAAAATTTTATATACATTGCTTTTTGTGTATATTATTTCGTAGCTGTATACTTTGATAAGTCTATTGATATTATTATTCCTAGAGGTGGTTGGTCTCTGAAGTTTTTATAACTCAAATGTAAATAAAATAAATTAAAAACTAAAGTTATTCACAAGAATTTGAAAATAAACGATTGAAACTCCTAATAAAGTTGCATACGAATACGGAGTAATAAAATTTATTCACTGAAAATATTTCCATATGACTGTATGTTATATATATTATAGCAATAGCATTTTACCAAAAAAAAAAAAAAGTATGATTATACATTCATGAATAAATGTAGTTTGTTTATCTAAATTAACAGGAGACCTGATAATATATTGTAATAGAAATCCCCATTGTGACACTTGAATTTAAATCAGTCTGTCTCAACATTGTTTCTGTATCACATCGACGTCGCCAGTACATTGCATGTTATCAGCGTCAGTCTATTTCAAAACCGTGCAATTGTTACGTCCCTAATTGTATATTACTTACATGTAAGTCATTGAACATTATACCCAGTCCTATATTTATATATATACAGGGTGACTGATAATGAAACGGTCATACTTTACAGCTTAATTTGCTTTATCCAAAAGTCATCCGTTTTCCAGATATTGTGACTATAGTGTTTTAATTACTTCCCCAATGATCATTAAACACTACAGTGGCGACGAGAATCGGATTTTTCTAATCGGGAAAAACGTGAAAACCACGTGGCATAATGGCGCATTCATTGGGCCTTTTAACAGAGTTCGATCCTAGAACGACCGATTGGTCTGTGCATATCGGACGAATCGAACAGTATTTTATCGCTAATGTAGTAACTGAGGCAACAAAGAAGCGTGCGATATTGTTAAATGGACTAGCGCAAGAGGCATATATTTTACTGCAAAACTTATGCATTCCGAAAAAGCCAGAAGAAATTTCCTACGAGCAAGCAAAAACATATCTCAGTGAATATTACTGCACAAAAACGATTACATTTGCCGAAAGGATAAAATTTTATTCTGCAAGTAAATCAGTTGATGAATCGGTACAAGAATGGGCCGTAAAACTGAAGAGTTTAAGTGCAAAATGTCAATTTGGGAATCAACTAGACAGTGTGCTAAGAGACAAATTCATATGTAGTATGGAACCTGGAAAAATATTAGATAAGCTCGTAAGCGAAGAGCCTACTGTGACCTTCGATCATGCGGTCAACGTAGCCATGTTGGCAGAAATTTCCCATCGTAATGCAGAGTGGCGCGCGCAATCGGACAGCAAGAAGAATGGGCAGCAAGGATCGAAAGGACGTTCTCCGGGCGCAGGATCATTCAAACCGAAGCTACCAAACGGCAACAGCCACCAATACTGCTCAATCTGCGGACGTTGTAATCACACAACAGATAAGTGTTTTTTCAAAAATAAAAAGCAATTCAAAAATAAAAGGACAGTAAATGTTGTTAATTACTCAGAACTACTAATTTTTCATGTAAATATGTCCTTAAATAATTTAGAACCAATTGTGTTGTGAGATATTTATTGATAGTATTAATTTGAAATTTGAGCTCGATTCTAGAGCAGCTGTATCATGTATGCCGGAAAGCGTATATAATCAGTATTTTCGAACTGAATACCCATTGTCAGAAACAACTACAACCTTATTAAATTTTTCAGGAGGTCAAATCGCTCCGTTAGGTCAAATAATTTTGCAAACAAAATATAATGCTAAATCAAACCAATTAATTTCTTTGTTGTTAAAAATAGTAATGTGGACTGCTAGGTAGAGATTTTATTCGAAAATTTAACATCATTTTTACAGAATAAAATTTCAACAAAATTAGCAAATACTTATCCCAATGTATTTTGCAATGAATTAAGAACCTTTAAAAATTTTAAGATTAAATTACAATTAAAACCTAATTTTCAACCTAAATTTTATAAACCTAGGCCACTGCCTTGTGCAATGAAGACTAAAGTTGAGCAGGAGTTAGATAGGTTACAGCAATTAGGAATTATAACTCCAGTTGAACATAGTCTTTGGGGTACACCAATCGTTCCAGTTATTAAGGATGATGGATCCATACGCATTGGCGGCGCCTTTAAAATAACCTTAAATCGACATCTATTAGTGGATAAATATCCATTACCTAAAATTGATGATCTTTTCGCTAAATTAAATGAGGTAAACAATTTTTCCAAGATTGCTTTGTCATAGGCATATCAGCAGATTCTATTAGATGAGGAATCGTGTAGATTAACCACGATATCCACCCATAAAGGATTGTTTAATTATACGCGTCTGCCTTATGGGGTCGCTTGTGCACCGGGTCAGTTCCAAAGAATTATGGAACAAATTCTAAATAAAATTGATGGAGTCTGTTGTTTCCTTGATGACATTTTGATCACTGGTAGAGATTACGAAGAGCACAATAGAAATTTGAAAAAAGTTCTTAGTACCCTAAACAACTGTGGCTTAACAGTAAAGTTAAGAAAAATGTAGTTTCTTTGAAGATTCAATTTCTTATTTAGGTTAGTTCAATTAGTTCAAAGGTGTTGCAAAAGAATAAAGATAAGTTGGATGCAATTAACAATATACCGGTACCACAAGATGTAACTCAACTTCGATCTTTTATCAGGGCTGTTAATTACTATAATCGGTTCATACCCAATATTCCAAAGTTTTGCATCCATTGTACAATTTAACTAGGAAAGGTGTTGCATGGGACTGGAATGACTGTTGTCAGCAGGCATTTGAACGGGTAAAGAGAATATTGTCATCCGATAGTTTTGTGGCTCACTTTGATACAAACTTACCGTTAGAACTGACAGTTGATGCTTCTAGTCATGGTCTTGGAGCGGTACTATCCCACATTGATAATAATGGTAATGCTAGACCATTATATGTTTCGCGTCAAGAACCTTTATTGGAAGCCGAAAAGGGCTATAGTCAAGTTGATAAGGAAGCATTAGCTATTGTATTTGGGGTTAAACGCTTTTTATCAGTACCTGTATAGTCATAAATTTACATTAAATACGGATCATAAGCCTTTGTTGTCAATTTTTGGTCCCAAAAAGGGAATTCCATTGATGGCGGCGAATAGATTGCAGAGGTACGCAATATTCTTAAATGCATTTAATTTTGATATTAAATATGTTAAATCACATCAAAATGTAGCTGATGATAGCTTTCGCGTCTGCCTGTTGAGTCAGAAATTCCAGTGGATAGTAACGAATCGTTTATTGTAAATTATATTAGAGATTGTTCTGATTTTGCGGTTGATTTGTTGAAAATCGAGGAATATACTAAACAAGACACAATTTTGAGTCAGGTTATTAAAAATACTATGACTGGTTGGCCAAATTAATTAAAAACGCAAGTTTAAAATATTACTTCCATAGGCGCAATGAAATAGCAATAGTAAAAAACGTATTAATGTGGGGAAATGAAATTAATCATACCTACGTCATTGCAAAAACAAATATTAAATCAACTTCATAGTACGCACATAGGAATTGTAGAAAATGAAGTCGTTAGCTAGATCATATATTTGGTGGCCTTCTTTAAATAAAGACATAGAACAAATTAGCAAAAACTGTTTAATATGTCAATCAGTACCGAAAAACACAAAAATCAGTTCTACAAAACTGACTATTCAGATCATATCTGGGAAAGAATTCACATAGATTTCCTGGGACCTATTAAAAGGAGACATGCACTTATAAGTAACCCGCGTTATCTAAGTGGTGCGAAGTGTTCATTATGAGTGGCATAACATCTACGGTAACAATAATTGACAAATTGAGGGAACTGTTTTGAGGGAACTGTTTTGTAGATACGGTTTACCTATTACAACACCACCATTCCACCCTCAGTCGAATGGTATGGCAGAAAACGCTGTAGGTACTGTTAAAAATTTCTTAATTAAAGAATTAAACATGTATAATGGTTATATAAATTTTAACAAGGCGTTAAAATAGATTTTTGTTTATGTATCGCATTACTAATCATTGTTCGACGGGCGAATCTCCCTCAAAATTGTTTTTTGGTAGACACATAAGGTCAAGATTTGATCTGATGTTACTTCATAACCGTAACCATGAAAATGTTCAGTTTGAGCAAATAAAAAATAACATCAAGACTACTCAAAATAGAAATAAACGCAATTTTAACGGTAGGAAGAGGAATAAAGATTCCTCGTAGGGCAAAGGGTTTTGCCAAGGATTATCGGAATATAATGAAACCGTGTTGGTCTGTGGCAGAAGTCATTAAACTTTTGGGGAAAAATGTATATCTCGTAAAATTACATAATACTGATATTATATGAAACGTCATCTAAATCAATTGAGGAAGTGTGATATTAATCATAGCAGTTGTATTAGTTCAGATTTGAATGTACCTGAAATGGAAAATATTGATCACACAAATGTACCGGACGAAAGTGATTATGATGTTGATGAGAACTTGACAGATACAAATAGTGAAATACCGTCATCATCATTTTTCGCCCCCAACTGAGCTAGGAGAAATCGAAAATATCCTGAGCGATTACGTTATTAATTATTGTATATTTTAAGTAATGTTTTGAATTCTAATGTTATATGTATGGGTCAACTTGTTTTATGGTTTCTTAATGTTATATGTACATAGTGTAAGAATTGTTACATATTAAAAATCATAGATTTTAGTTGTCATATAGTATTATTGTTGTTGTGTGGTATTTGGATTTATATTTGTTGTACGTATGTACGTATTATCCATCCCTCATTGGTGGGAGTTAACAGGTGTGAACCAGAGGAGTGATATGTGCAGTCGTGTGTGTGCCATGAATAAAAGACAATAAAAGCATTACTGAGTGTTTTAATTGCTTCCCCAATGATCATTAAACACTACAGTGACCTTTTTGTTTTTTGGAAGTTCACTACTTACTCTCACACAAACTACAAATTTACGAAAATAATGGAACCTTTCTCAATTTTTCAGTTTCTCTGGCTATAGGACATCTCAACACACATCTATCGGTGACAATTACGTTAAATACTTAGACAAATTAAAACTTCCGCGTTTGTTAGAGCAGTAGACAGTTATTTAGCGATTGTCTACAGTTTAATCAAAAGCTGAAGTTTAATTTTTTTATGAGATAAACTGAAAAATTGAGAAAATGTTCCATTATTTTCGTAAATTTCTTAAGTTTGAATGAGAATAAGTAATTCCACGAAAAAAAACAAAAAACAGAATATGTCGAAAACAGATGACTTTTGGATAAGGCAAATTGGGCTACATCTATTGCCGATAATGATCTCTACTAACACGCTGTAACGTATGACCGTTTCATTATTTATCAATCACCCTGTATATTATATTTTTCAATCCTGCGTAAATGCCTTCCGTTGAAATTTTGAAAGATTTATAGAATTTTGCAATATCAAAAATTATTGAAAAATAATTTTTTAGAATTCAGTGAAAGATGTTGCTGTAATCCATTCTTTCTTATTGGATTGCCAGAACACATTTGATTACTTTAGACCTTATTTTGGAGGATATGATGATTTTGTGAATGATGTATATTACGCCTGGCTTGATCACGTGCCCGTCATTAACACATAGGTAACAGCAGTGTTAACCTAATTTTTCAAATTATATCCGCTTTTGAATCTATTCAACCATCCCCTACTTGCTATGAATGGTTTTATGTCTTCTTCAGTGATGTCTTTTTTAAGTTTTCATAAAGACTTAAGGCTCTTTGCAATAAAATATTACCACTGAACGGTATATGCTTCCTATTCATATCTTCAATCCATAAATTTAACGCTCTTTCTAGCTTATTAGTACTTTATCACGTATATTGTGGAAGTTTTTTGGCAGTCTGAGATGCTACTGAAAAAATTAGATCGAATATTCTTCTCCGTTTTTACAATCTCGCGTATGGACGATTCATTTTTATCATATATCCTTGCTATCTCCAACATACGATTTTCGCATCGCCGCACCGATAAATGGAACCGTAGATAACTGGATCGCGGATGAGATTCGACTGTATATAGTTTACGAAATAATGATAAAAAATGAAATGTCTCAATCCCTCTTGTTTGAGAATAGAAGTTTTGACATTGGTTCCATGTTGTTCTAATTGTTTCAAAATTTTCCCACCAAACAAATTTTCAACTTCGGGAACATTTTTAACAATTTGTTAATAAATAATTCCGAACAGATTTTTTCGTTGATTTGGATTATCTTATTTCGTTTTTTTTTAAATAGCGAAATAAGTAACGAAACGTATTTTCAATTTTAAAATTTTGGAATTTTCAAAATTTTGAAGAAGTGGTTGAACGAGAACATATTTTTGTTTTCGGCAATTTTTTAATATTACTTTGGAAAATTCTGGAATATAGAACATGGGACAACGAAGTTTCAGAAGAGATGGGGCGTTAACTTCAGAAACTAACGCGGAACAACCTATGACTTAATAAATATGTTTCCTAAAGCAGCAATTACAAGGACAATGAAGGAACTCTTTTAAACTTTAAATGTTTCTCTCATTACTTATTTCCTTCTTTAAAAAGATACATAATAAATATTATAATTTAAAACTTGAATTAACATGTATTTAAATAAACATCTATTAGTAAACTTATACATAAATATGAAATGGAACACATGAAAATTTTATTTATGTTTACAAATGCATATAAACATATATAAATAATAATAGATATAAGCCTTAGAGATTATATATAGGTATGTTGCTATATTTGAAACTTTAAATTAATCAGCATCTTGAATTCCTCATCATTTTGATCTCCATTAACAGATAGTAACCTATATTCATTGTATTACCTTGCATTCGAGTTGTTAAGTTCTCAACTAAAACAAAAATATGAAAAACATGATTTAGTTCGAAAGATTATTACCTGTGTCACTCTCTGCTCGAGATTCATTTATTTCATTTTGGATTATGTTTCTTTCTTCAATGCCTTCGTCACAATCTTCATAAACATCATCTTCATCACTTATCATATCATCAGGGTCTGGATTTAGGGCCTAAATAATAATAAAAAGAAAAGGACATATTCTAGAATTATTTCAGAGTTAAAATAAACTTACTTGACATTGCTTTAGTGTATGCATTGTATGTAATGTGTTTGAATCATCTGGTACTAAAATCAATTCTGAGATATCAGCTTCAGATTCTATATCACTATCAGACATATCGGCAGTCTCATCTTCATTCTTGTCACCTATGAAGTATACCATATCTACTAGAGTCATAAATATCAAGTCAAACCTGGCATAGTTACATGTGTATCAATCATGATATAGATACATTCTTTTGGATAGACATTTGGATCTGTGGATGTAGCATGTAGACTAATATGATGGTAAGACAACGGCTCCAGAATCAACAACATTTTCTTGGGTTTTCCAGCATACCACACTAAAAACTTGTTTATTGAATATATGTGTGTCTTTAAAGAAGCATTTTAACCTTTCACTAATATAAAGTGTTCCAACGCCCAAATCTTTCTTGTCCAAGACTGCCTTGAGTGTTTCTTGCTTCGAAACGGTGATTCCGGGATCATACAAACGATGTTAACACAACCATGCTAAATATTCTGTGAAAAAATCAATTATTTACCTCCCTCAACTTCTAAAAAAAATTTGAAATGTACAGCTTTAAAATCTGTCAAATCGACTTTGATTTCAGAAGACCAACATTTAGATAATGATTTTTGTGAATTTTAAAAGTGGCATATTAATATAATTAATTAAATCTTATATTAACATTCAGGGGTCGCTAAGTAATTATTATACAATTTTACGAAAAATATATAATATTGCCGATCATATTCATCAGAAAATTAGGATGTGGTCATACTATGTAAATAAATAGGGTAAGTAACAGTGATTATAAAATAACTGTTAAAATTGTGATTAAGGTTATCGATAAAGTGATTTTGTTCACAGCTAAAAGCTGTTGTTGTTTCCACAACGGTGAATAAGTATACACCATTCATTCGAAAATTCCTTATGGAGACAGTATAAGCTAAAATTTTTACAATTAAATTAGACAGCATTTTACAGACGATAAAACTGTAATGATAGTGTTACAGAACAACTTTCATCAATTCACAGGGACTAACCAACTGTCAAATGTCAACTGTCAATATGACGTTAATTGTCAATATAGAAACGTGTTTATCAATCTAAAATAAGGAATAAATATGGAACAAAAGTTTTATTATTATAATGAAATTTCCATGATGATGTTTTGGGTTTATTGATAGCCATAAACCAAACCCTAGAGCAGTTCGCTTGGTTGAATCTATAGTTTTATCTCAATTGCGATTAATAGTTAGAAGCATTAAGAGAAATACATACGACGATATCAAACAGAAGAATTGATTTTTTTAATGCGAAAGAGAATAAATATAAAATGAGACGATTTGTTAAATATTTACACAATCAAGAATTAAAGAAGAGGATTGAATCAAATGTGGTAGACCTGACAAATATTCAAAAAACAGCCTGATAGAGTTTATTGAAGGGTGTGAGACTGGTGAATTAACTGATTTATCGAAGTTTAGGCGAAGTAAAGCATGAGCGTCAAGTACGTGCTGATCGTATTTCGATGCATTGGGCGAGGAAAAGTATAAGAAATTTTCCTAAGCAAGATGTGCCTCATTTAATAGCAGACAATTACCTCAGTTCGTAATTTGAAAGATGAGATCTTGGATAGATCCAAAAGAGGTTACCATTACAGCAGGAGCTTGTGAGGTACTGGTATATTATGCATATGAAAAAAACGGTTGCCCAAAATAACAGACTATGCGTTATTAGTTAGACTTGATAATGCGTAGAACCGAATGACCCTTTATCTAATTTATGTGTACGTATTACACAGGTTCAATGTTTAATGGTGAACATACGTTTTAGCGGTATTAATCCGGATTATAGTACAGTTTATAGTGGTCAACCTCCGATTAGTGTGAATGAAATTAGAGAAGTGATGAGAAGATTGAAGCCTGAAGCTGGAAGGCTTAATTTTAGTATAAGTGTACCTCCCTCGCAAAATATTTTAGCAATATAATTTTTACGTAACATTGTTTTTTTTTGTGTATAGTTGTAATAAAAAATTTATTTAAAGCACTGAAATGTATCTTGGAAAATTTTATATTTATTTTAAAAATAAAAAATATAGCAGTTTTTATTTTATTTCTATAGTATTATTATAAATTATAGGGTTTATGATATTGAAATTAAAATAAATAATTAAATAATAAAGTTGAGATTTCTGTATTATTACATTTTAGTATATACGTAAGTTGTATAGATGTCTCTCGTTGAAGCATTGTTCAAAACAGCTGATTCACTTATCAAACAATATTTTTGTATGGGGTTATCGTATATACACGAGACAGCATCATAAGGGTAAATTATGTGCTTGACGAGGATGGACAGTAGTGTGTAGAAAATGGCAGCTGTAGGTACTCCAAACTTTGAATGTTTAGAAATAAAAACCCGTAGTATAGAGCAAACCCTGCTACCTCTTATTAAACAGGTAAATTATAGCAGTTTTTGGTTTACCAAGGTTTAAGTTTGGCTTACACACAGCACAGCTGCAAATTTTTTATTTTTAATTGAATGGGTGTGCACTTTGACATGTTGATTGTAAAGTATTATTAGATGTCGATTTCTTATATTTTCAATATTGCGAAGAACACTGATCGGTTCTCGATTATAATCGTGATCGGATGTTGGTATTTTTATTCGAAAATTGATAACGGAGAAGTGAGGTTATGTTTTGTTTATTTAGTAACATGTGAGTTCGTTGTTTTTACGCAAGCGTAAATTATTTTTAATAACAATTAGGGTAGGACGTGGACAGATAATTGTTACATGATTTTAAAGGCACACTTCGGTAATATTTGCTATCATTGCCCAATCCTTGAGACCTGCACCAGAAAGTTTATCTGGGTTGATTATTTCAAATGTGATCGTTATGAAATAAATAATTACACCGGTTATGTCATAGTTGATTTTAGTACAAATAAAATCCAATTAGGTTTAGGTGAAACATCTTATTATTTAAAGAGCAAATGCTGATAATTAAGTAAATAGGTAATCAAAACAGTTAACAATTGATAACGTGTTCAACACCATCTTGTGTTACTTAGATTAGCTAAGTAGCATATAATTCATTTTATTTCTAACTGTTGTAATGCATGGCTTCTTATTCACATTGCAAAAATATTAACATTCATAATGCATGGTATAGTGAATGGGCATTTATATATTTTATACACATAGGTATAGTTATAGGTATTTACTTGTTTGTGACGATGATTTTGTTTACTTACAATTCTAGGAGAGGATCTTAAATTAAAAGGAGATCCTAAATGTAATAGATCCTCAAGATTTTCATTGAAATTACCATGTTTAAAAGATTATCTATAGTTTTTCGCGTTCCATAACAATCTTCGATTTTATAAGAATCAAAAGGTATCAAACCTACCAAAATATTGTTGGCGAATAGAGTTGTGCACTTATGATTTTAAAAGTTATAAAACGTCTATTTTAGTAGTGTAATGCGTACAATAATTGGAATTATGTACTGTTGTGGTTTATGGGCGTTTTGCTCGGTATACATAGGTAATCGCATACTTCTATTTTTATATGAATGAAATGCTGTTAGAAACTTTCGTAATAATTGTTGTAAATTGTAATTAATCTTGTATTAAGTAGGTATAGTGCATTCAGAATTATAACACATTTTTTAATGTGGCGAACAACTGTTTACCTACCTGTAGTGTGAAATCTTTAGCGGTATTGACAACAAATTAGCCCCTCTAATAAAAACATGTAAAATAGAAAAATAAAATATAATATAAAAAGAAATATTGTTGTCAGTTTTATTTGTAAAAAAATATACAGTGGCGAGCACAAGAATAGGGACGACTAATGTGACTATAAAAAAAGTGTTTGTTGTTTATATTTTCGAATGAACAAAACATACTGAAACTTTTCTCCCGAAACCTTTCACTGTTTTATTATACTCTTCATCATCACTTCATTGGAACATCTCTCCACGTCCGTCTCTCCATCTTCTGCTATCGGAACCCAATCTATTAAATTTTGACTCTATCACTAAATAATACAAATTTTCATTGATCTGTAGTTCAGTGTAGATGATGACTTCTGATAAGCAAAAATTTAACCTTTTTTACCTACCTAATTTTTCATTCTATTTTCTTTTTTCTTATAAGCGGTTTATTCGTCTGACTGTCCATACATTAATAGGTCTACTAACTTCTTCACTTACCTCTTTATGAATGTCTACCGCTGTTTTCAATAGATTCGCACGTGAGCGACGTACTATTTGTCTATCAACACAGATCGTGTTTTTAGTTCTTCCCCTTTTATGAATTTTTTTAATGAGTTTGTATTTTTGGAAATATTTTATTTGATTAGTAACCATACTTTTTGACACAGATAGACGGGTAGGTATTTTCAAAAACTCAACCTTCTCCACAAAGTTTAACGATAATTTTTCGAAATTCGGAATTGTGCTACGTTTTCCATGACCCATTTCTTAATCATTTCTGTTCGTGCTACTTTGACGATTATTATTGTGCACTAATACATCAAATCTGGTTTGTATAATTGGGTATTAATAATATGAATAGTGGATTACTTCAACTTAAGAACTTAAAGTATACTCAGTAAAATATTATAACTGTCTCTATTTAAATGCTCTCTAGTGTGCGACCAATCTCGAGAAATGTAAAAAAACATTATAATTCTACGAAGAAATGCAGGTGGCATGTCTTAAGGATACACATTTATTCATTTCTAAGAAGTTTATAGCAAAAATAAATCCTTTCATTTCGTTTAAAATTGTACCAAGGCCACCTTAAATACAATAGGCTGTTCTATTTTCTTGCTCGCAACGCTGTGTATTACAAGTCGTATGGTAATAAATGTACAGGCTGGCCCATCGAAAACGAAACAGTTGAAAAGTTATCATTATTAGTTATCACTATTAAAAGTAATACAAGCGATACAGCTTACGGAGTCACGAAGTAAGTACCCACCACACATAAAAAAATTGTTTGCATGGTAACACGGGATTTGCTAGTGTGCAGGGCGGCACTGTCCTGCAAACCTACACCTTTAGACAACATTCATCTTCTCCCCATATTTTTCTCGTAAAGTGGTCAGTAAAACGTCGGATAATAATTCCTAGTTATTGTTCCACCTATTCAGAAAGTCGATCATGATTAGTCCATGGTAATCTAAAAAACTGAAGCGAGATTTTTTGAATGCGATACTTTTAGACCTTGGAGAACCATAGTGTCTCTATTCCCTCGATTGTTGCTTTGTTTCTGGGTCGTAGAAATGTACCCAAGTTTCATCCATAGTGACAATCGAACGTGATGCTTTCACCCTTGCACGCCTTCCGTTCTTCTGGTCAACATTCAGACATTAGGGGATCCATTTTGCAGAAACTTCGTCATGTCCAAATCGACATGAACTATATGATGGACGGGTTCATATGAAACATTCAGTGCACCAGATATTCGTTTTAGCCCAAGTCGACGGTCTGATAAAATCATGTCATGGATTGCATCAACATTTCGGGGACAGACACGAAATTGGCCTCCTCGATCGGTGTTCATCTTAAATGGAAAATTTACCCCTTCGAAGCTACAATCTAATTTTTCACTGTCGCATACGAAGAACATTGATCCCCAAGGGTATTAAGCATATCTTTGTAAATGTTCTTACCTCTTAACCTCTTTAAATACACGGCGCTTAATACTCCAATTTTTTCGATTTTCACAGTTTCGGTCGACTTTTTTTTCAAATTTTCTTGCGCAACTTTGGTTTGACTTTTTGTTGTAAAACTTTATATTGACACTTTTAAAATGTTATTTTTCGTTGCTATGGTATCGCAATATTTCTTTCTTTACGGAACAGGTTAAGGCTAAATATGTATAGATATCAATACATCCTCGTATTATATGCGAGTATACCTTAGTAATTGCATGAATTGTATTTAATTGTTACAATTAGAGACCTAATAGGTATGTTTATTACCTGCGGAGTTACTTATTACGTAACGGATAACCTTATTAAGCGGTCCGTAATACTGCTGAGTTTGACAATAATACCAATGGATTCAATATAGCGTCGAGCCACAAGAGGTGCAACAACGGTAGTACTTTAGTAGTCACATTAAAAGTTAGTGTCTTACAATTCTGAATGCACTACACATATTTATTTTCATATCTAAAAAAGACAAATGTAAATACATTCACAATTATTTCATGTTTAAAATAGGTACCATCTAATTCACAGCAAATATTATTGTCGGTGCACTGGATATTTCCTTTATCATCTTGTTGAATAACTGCTCGTTTTAGAGAACCTTCTTCGTTATTGTTCATTTTAAACGAATTTCAAAGTTTAGTGCAATATAATTTTACCACAACTTTATAGGTTATGTATAAATGAAAAGAAAAATAAACTTTTTACACCAACTTAGATACTGGTGTAAGAAGTGTGACACTTTTCTGACAGCACTCGCGACGTGAACAAAAAATAGTTCAATAGTGTCAGCGACGTGAACGAAAAAGTGCGTGAAAGTGTCAAAAGTGTGTATAGTTCATGCGACGCGAACAAACCTAGTGATTATAAAATAACTGTTAAAATTGTGATTAAGGTTATCGATAAAGTGATTTTGTTCACAGCTAAAAGCAGTTGTTTCCACAGCGGTGAATAAGTATACACCATTCATTCGAAGAATTCTATTATGGAGACAGTATAAGCTAAAATTTTTACAATTAAATTAGACATTTTACAGACGGTAAAACTGTAATGATAGTGTTACAGAACAACTTTCATCAATTCACAGGAACTAACCAACTGTCAAATGTCAACTGTCAATATGACGTTAATTGTCAATATAGAAACGTGTTTATCAATCTAATTATTAAATAAGGAATAAATATGGAACAACAAAAAGTTTCGTATTATAATGAAATTTCCATGATGATGTTTGGGTTTGGTGATAGCCATAAACCAAACCCTGAAACGGTTCGCTTGGTTGAATCTATAGTTTTATCTCAATTGCGATTAATAGTTCGAGAAGCATTAAAATACAGCAAGAACGATACACTCAAACCAGAAGAATTGATTTTTTTAATGCGAAAGAATAAATATAAAATGAGACGATTTGTTAAATATTTACACAATCAAGAATTAAAGAAGAGGATTGAATCAAATGTGGTAGACCTGACAAATATTCCAAAAAACAGCCTGATAGAGTTTATTGAGAGAATTGACGAGACTGGTGAATTAACTGATTTATCAGAGTTTGATGAAGTAAAGCATGAACGCTAAGTACGTGCTGATCGTATTTCACGTGCATTGGACGAGGAAAAGTATAAGAAATTTTCTAAAGCAAGATGTGCCTCATTTAATAGCAGACAATTACCTCAGTTACGTAATTTTGAAAAGATGAGATCTTGGATAGATCCAAAGAAGGTTATCATTACAGCAGGAGCTTGTGAAGTACTGGTATATTATGCATATGAAACGGTTGCCCAAATAACAGACTATGCGTTATTAGTTCGACTTGATAATCGTAGAACGAATGACCCTTTATCTAATTTATGTGGCACGTATTACACAGGTTCAATGTTTAATGGTGAACATCGTTTTAGCGGTATTAATCCGGATTATAGTACAGTTTATAGTGGTCAACCTCCGATTAGTGTGAATGAAATTAGAGAAGTGATGAGAAGATTAACGAAGCCTGAAGCTGGAAGGCTTAATTTTGGTATAAGTGTACCTCCCTCGCAAAATATTTTAGCAATATAATTTTTACGTAACATTGTTTTTTTTTTTTGTGTATAGTTGTAATAAAAATTTATTTAAAGCACTGAATGTATCTTGGAAAATTTTATATTTATTTTAAAAATAAAAATATAGCAGTTTTTATTTTATTTCCTATAGTATTATTATAAATTATAAGGTTTATGATATTGAAATTAAAATAAATAATTAAATAATAAGGTTGAGATTTCTGTATTATTACATTTTAGTATATACGTAAGTTGTATAGATGTCTCTCGTTGAAGCATTGTTCAAAACAGCTGATTCCACTTATCAAACAATATTTTTTTGTATGGGGTTATCGTATATACACGAGACAGCATCATAAGGGTAAATTATGTGCTTGACGAGGATGGACAGTAGTGTGTAGAAAATGGCAGCTGTAGGTACTCCAAACTTTGAATGTTTAGAAATAAAAACCCGTAGTATAGAGCAAACCCTGCTACCTCTTATTAAACAGGTAAATTATAGCAGTTTTTGGTTTGCACAAGGTTTTAAGTTTGGCTTACACACAGCACAGCTGCAAATTTTTTATTTTTAATTGAATGGGTGTGCACTTTGACATTTTGATTGTAGAAATTATTATTAGATGTCGATTTCTTATATTTTCGATATTGCGAAGAACACTGATCGGTTCTCGATTATAATCGTGATCGGATGTTGGTATTTTTATTCAGAAAATTGATAACGGAGAAGTGAGGTTATGTTTTTGTTTATTTAGTAACATGTGAGTTCGTTGTTTTTACGCAAGCGTAAATTATTTTTAATAACAATTAGAGTAGGACGTGGACAGATAATTGTTACATGATTTTAAAGGGCACACTTCGGTAATATTTGCTATCATTGCCCAATCATGAGACCTGCACCAGAAAGTTTATCTGGGTTGATTATTTTAAATGTGATCGTTATGAAATAAATAATTACACCGGTTATGTCATAGTTGATTTTAGTACAAATAAAGTTAGTTAGGTTTAGGTGAAACATCTTATTATTTAAAATAAATGCTGATAATTAAAAGTAAATAGGTAATCAAAACAGTTAACAATTGATAACGTGTTCAACACCATCTTGTGTTACTTAGATTAGCTAAGTATATATAATTCACATTTTTATTTCTAACTGTTGTAATGCATGGCTTCTTATTCACATTGCAAAAATATGCCCATTCATAAATGCATGGTATAGTAGATAGGCATTTTATATATTTTATACACATAGGTATAGTTATAGGTATTTACTTGTTTGTGACGATGATTTTGTTTACTTACAATTCTAGGAGAGGATCTTAAATTAAAAAGGAGATCCTAAATGTAATAGATCTTCAAGATTTTCATTGAAATTACACCATATTTAAAAAGATTATCTATAGTTTTCTCGTTCCATAACAATCTTCGATTTTATAAGAATCAAAAGGTATCAAACCTACCAAAATATTGTTGGCGAATAGAGTTGTGCACTTATGATTTTAAAAGTTATAAAACGTCTATTTTAGTAGTGTAATGCGTACAATAATTGGAATTATGTACTGTTGTAGTTTATGGGCGTTTTGCTCCGGTATACATAGGTATTCGCATACTTCTATTTTTATATGAATGAAATGCTGTTAGAAACTTTCGTAATAATTGTAAATTGTAATTAATCTTGTATTAAGTAGGTATAGTGCATTCAGAATTATAACACATTTTTTTTAATGTGTGAAAACTGTTTACCTACCTGTAGTGTACGAAATCTTTAGCGGTATTGACAACAAATTAGCCCCTCTAATAAAAACATGTAAAATAGAAAAATAAAATATATAAAAAGAAATATTATTTGTCAGTTTTATTTGTAAAAAAATATATACAGTGGCGAGCAAAAGAATAGGGACGACTAATATGTGACTATAAAAAAAGTGTTTATTCATTTATATTTTCGAATGAACAAAACATACTGAAACTTTTCTCCCGAAACCTTTCACTGTTTTTATTGTATACTTAGGGGTTCATCACTTCATTGGAACATCTCTCCACGTCCATCTCTCCATCTTCTGCTATCGGAACCCATTCTATTAAATTTTGACTCTATCACTAAATAATACAAATTTTCATTGATCTGTAGTTCAGTGTAGATGATGACTTCTGATGGCAAAATTTAACCTTTTTTACCTACCTAATTTTTCATTCTATTTTTTTTTCTTATAAGCGGTTTATTCGTCTGACTGTCCATACATTAATAGGTCTACTAACTTCTTCACTTACCTCTTTATGAATGTCCACCGCTGTTTTCAATAGATTCGCACGTGAGCGACGTACTATTTGTCTATCAACACAGATCGTCGTTTTTTTAGTTCTTCCCCTTTTATGAATTTTTTTTGTAGGTTTTGTATTTTTGGAAATATTTTATTTGATTAGTAACCATACTTTTTGACACAGATAGACGGGTAGGTATTTTTCAAAAACTCCAACCTTCTCCACAAAGTTTAACGATAATTTTTCGAAATTCGGGTGTACTACGTTTTCCATGACCCATTTCTTAATCATTTCTGTTCGTGCTACTTTGACGATTATTATTGTGCACTAATACATCAAAATCTGGTTTGTATAATTGGGTATTAATAATATGAATAGTGGATTACTTCAACAAGAACTTAAAGTATACTCAGTAAAATATTATAACTGTCTCTATTTAAATGCTCTCTAGTGTGCGACCAATCTCGAGAAATGTAAACAAAACATTATAATTCTACGAAGAAATGCAGGTGGCATGTCTCAAGGATACACATTTATTCATTTCTAAGAAGTTTATAGCAAAAATAAATCCTTTCATTTCGTTTAAAATTGTACCAAGGCCACCTTAAATACAATAGGCTGTTCCTATTTTCTTGCTCGCAACTGTGTATTACAAGTCGTATGGTAATAAATGTACAGGCTGGCCCATCGAAAACGAAACAGTTGAAAAGTTATCATTATTAGTTATCACTATTAAAAGTAATACAAGCGATACAGCTTACGGAGTCACTGCAACTAAGTACCCACCACACATAAAAAAATTGTTTGCATGGTAACACGGGATTTGCTAGTGTGCAGGGGCATTGTCCTGCAAACCTACACCTTTGGACAACATTCGGCATCTTCTCCCCATATTTTTTTCTCGTAAAATGGTCAGTAAAACGTCGGATAATAATTCCTAGTTATTGTTCCACCCCTATTCAGAAAGTCGATCATGATTAGTCCATGGTAATCCTAAAAAACTGAAGCAAGATTTTTGAATGCAACACTTTTTAGACATTGGAGAACCAGAGTGTCTCTATTCCATCGATTGTTGCTTTGTTTCTGGGTCGTAGAAATGTACCCAAGTTTCATCCATATAGTGACAATCGAACGTGATGCTTTCACCCTTGCACGCTTCCGTTCTTCTGGTCAACATTCAGACATTAGGGGATCCATTTTGCAGAAACTTCGTCATGTCCAAATCAACATGAACTATATGATGGACGGGTTCATATGAAACATTCAGTGCATCAGATATTCGTTTTAGCCCAAGTCGACGGTCTGATAAAATCATGTCATGGATTGCATCAACATTTTCGGGGACAGACACAGAAATTGGCCTCCTCGATCGGTGTTCATCTTAAATGGAAAATTTACCCCCTTCGAAGCTTACAATCTAATTTTTCACTGTCGCATACGAAGAACATTGATCCCCAAGGGTATTAAGCATATCTTTGTAAATGTTCTTACCTCTTAACCTCTTTAAATACCGGCGCTTAATACTCCAATTTTTCGATTTTCACAGTTTCGGTCGACATTCTTTTTTTCAAATTTTCTTGCGCAACTTTGGTTTGACTTTTTGACGTAAAACTTTATATTGACACTTTTAAAATGTTATTTATATCGTTGCTATGGTATCGCAATATTTTCTTTCTTTACGGAACAGGTCAATGCTAAATATGTATAGATATCAATACATCCTCGTATTATATGCGAGTATACCTTAGTAATTGCATGAATTGTATTTAATTGTACAATTAGAGACCTAATAGGTATGTTTATTACCTGCGGAGTTACTTATTACGTAACGGATAACCTTATTAAGCGGTCCGTAATACTGCTGAGTTTGACAATAATACCAATGGATTCAATATAGCGTCGAGCCACAAGAGGTGCAACAACCGTAGTACTTTAGTAGTCACATTAAAAGTTAGTTTCTTACAATTCTGAATGCACTACACATATTTATTTTCATATTAATATTCACTTGGGGTAATTAGCGATGGTATTGGGTTTGATCATTATATAATCTCTTACTATTTTATCTATTTATTTTTACTTGTTTATCATGTATTGGATTGCAGGGTTTTGCTTTAATATAAACGGTAACTTTATCATAGTGAGGACAAAAGCAAATATGCTTATAAATGGCTACCTTATTTTGTTACTTTGCGTTGCTGCAGTTTGTTTTGACTTGTTTGAAAGTTTAGCAATCCAGTTGATGTAAATGCAATGTTTAATTTTTATTGCATTGCAGTGACATCACATTTTAGAACGCATTCGGTGATGTGATTTTAGACTCTATACTGTATTAGACTTTCAAATTTGAGGTTTGCTGTGAAATAATAAAATTCGGTACCAAAGGACGTCTTTAAACTTATTTTATTTGATACAATATTGCTTTTTTATAAAATGCAAATATTAAATGATGTGTAATTATGATATTTTATTGAAAAACTTAAAATTGGCTATGTGAATGAATTAAACGCAGATTAGTTTACGAAGTACAATAAAAAAATAACAAAGTTTTAAAAGCGCATATTTTAACAAAATTTCAAAATTAACAAAAAAAAATTATTCCGAAACACAAAACTTATAAATTTTTGCCTGGCAGTTGCACATTGTGTTCTTGCATGATAACCAAGTCGTTACTTCGCTGACACAAACCACATCTGCTTATTTTGCATACTCACTCAATTTGAGAAAAGTCTTAATCATCGGCTGGTTTTCCTTTCCTCTGAAGAATTGACATAGAGAGAAAAGTTGGTTATGTCACGTAAATGTGTGTAATAATTAATAATTTAGTTTATGAAAGAAATATTATAATTGTTAAAATGAAAAGAACATAATACTAAAGCAGATATTGGAAATGTTGACCATTCTTTTGCAGACAGAGTTGAACTCTACGCTTCATGTTTTCAAATCCATTTATTAAGATTTCTTGGATTATGGCGGCACAAGATTTGGCAGTAGCATTACGAAGCTCTTCGATTGTGTGATATCTGATCGTGATAATGGTATTCTTTAAATATGGAAAACCAAAATAATTTAAAATGGTCAAATCTGGAGAAATAAAAAAATAAATAATTTTTGTACGGAAAAATTGTAACAAAACCTATTGTTTCTCGAGATTTGTGTACTGGTGCATTATCTTGCTAGAAATACCCTACCGTAAGTTCATCATCATGAAGTTCATTGATAATTCATTTCGATATCTTTCAGCAGTTATGGTTTGGTCAAAACATAATTATTTGCCCACCTTTAATAAAACGTAGTTTTGAGTGAAACACCAATACAAAAACGAAACTATTTATTCTAATGGTTAAATACGTATCAATTAGAAAAATAAAAGCAAATTCTGAATAGAAAATATAAGAAAAGAAGGAAAATAATTAAACATTGCGCTCGTCTATGTGACCTTTTTTCTGCCGAATGATTTCTTGACACAATCTGAGTATTCTTTCGATTAGACAATGGTAACGGGTCTGTGTCTCCACGCTGTTTGTAGTTGGTTCCACAATGTTGTTGTAGATGTTGGACCCGATTGTCGAATTTGTTGATTGAGATGGTCCCATAAAAGCTCGATGGGGTTGATGTCTGGACTCTGTGCGGACCATTTCATAATTATCAATCTCCCATCAAGTTCAATCTGATTGAGGTAATCACGGCGTAATTTCGAGGTGTGTTTCGGATCATTATCCTGCTGAACTCAAGTTTTGGTCGATTATGTGTGTCCCCGATGGAATGACTTGCTCCTCCAAAACTTGTCGGTAACGCTCTTTCTTTAATATCCCGTCGATTCGCACTACATCCTCTACAGTGGTCCCGGCAAAACACCCCCAAATCATGATCGAACCTCCCCCATGTTTAACGGTAGGCACTACACAGGGTTCAGCTAATCGTTCTCCAGCTGATCTCCGAACAAATACCCTCCTTCTCGAATCAAAAACTTCAAATTTGGGTTCATCGGTCCACAACACATTTTTTCCACTGTGCGATAGTCCAGTCTTTATGTTCTGGTGCCCCAATTCAACAGTTTAGTTTTATTTTGCTTGCGTAACAAGGGCTTTTTTACAGCAATTCTTGCATGTACGATCTTCTGCTGAGGTTATAATTTTAGGACATCTGGACCGTTTTTTGTTTAAAATACTGCCAGTACTTTTAAGTTTTTTAATATTGTAGTTTACTGTTCTCCGCAATAGTTTAAGTAGTTTCGCAATCTCGCGATAACTTTTACCGGTTTTGTGGTAACTAAATATTAGAGCACGGGTCTCTGATGTCGATAACTCTTTCGTTTTCGGCATAATTTCAAGTTTACCCCTTTTATACCCTTTAATACACACACTTCAATGTTAACGCTTTTAGTGGTAAAACTAAACTAATAATTCGTCGCTTTAGGGGGCACAATAATGTTTATAGACTTTCCATATTTCATTATTTGTTGCTACAGCATGCATAATTTCCGAGAAATAATTCGTTATTCCTCATTTACCTTAAATCTTAAAATGATGTTATTCCGTTTATGAGATTAAAATATTTGTTTTTAGCTTTGGTTAGGGTATACGTGAATGATCGCATGTCTTTAATGATGTTTATATTGCAGATGCACTTGAACCAAGAAATAATATATTAAGAGGTCTGAAGATTGTATTGATTTGCGCTGTAATTGAGGGTGCACAGAAACCTAAGTTTTGCAGTATTAATGTTATTGTACTGTAATAAATGAAAAAAACAACGCTTTTTAATTCAATAAGTACTTATTTATCGAAACAAAATTAACTTCGAAAGTTTTTCTTTTATTTAAAAATTACAATTACAATTTTTATCGTACGCTTATCACATTGTGTTATTGCCTTATATGTTGAAATTGAAAGCCGTCAGTTTCAAGGCATAGTTGCAGCCTTCGCGGTATGGTTTGAATTACTCGTTCCAATATTTCTGGCGTAATTTCTAGCACTGCTGCGTTTATTCGCTCCCTCACTTCATCAGCATTTAAGGGAGCCGTAACATACACTTTTTCTTTGATAAAACCCCAAGTAAAAAAATCTAAGGGATTAAGATCGGGTGATCTAGCCGGCCATGATATTGGACCACCATGACCAGTTTGGAAAATTTCGTTTAGCCACTCTCTAACAATAAAAGCATTGTGAGGAGGCGCTCCGTCGTGCATATAGAGCATATTGTGTCTTAAATTCAGTGGCATGTCATCCAAAACTTCTTGTAAAACATTGAGGTATCCAGCAGCATCTAAACGGTTCGGAAGGTAAATTGGTCCAGTGACTATATGATCTATTATGCCTAACCAAACGTTGACAGAAAACCTTCTTTCGTGACCATACTCGCGAAATTGGTGCGGATTTTCGTCTGCCCAATAGTGAATATTATGAGTGTTAAAGACCCCATCTCTATTAAACACGCATTCATCGCTCCATAGAATATGTGTTAGAACACCTTCTTCTTCGCGAATTCTATTTAAAATCGTGTTGCAGAAATACGATCGGTGAATGTTGTCATTTTCATAAAGAGGTTGAACTCTAACAACATGAAATGGCTTTAGCAGGTTCTCTTTTAAAACTGAGTGTAGCAGCTAACTGTCTAGTGCTAGTTGAGGGGTCTACTGAAACTGAGTCTAAAATCTGCTCTTCAACTTGGGTAGTGCGTCTCCGTCTTGGTCTACCAGCATTTCGATATTTTGCCTTTACCGAACCCGTTTCGCGAAGACGTTGGTCCAACCGTCGAAATACATGCGCTGTAGGATGTTTCCGGTTTGGAAAACATGCACGATACTTACGCGCAGCTTCATCCCCATTTCCATTACATGCACCATATATCAAGTGCATGTCAGCATATTCAATAAATGAAAAATCCATGATAAATTAACGAAATAAAAACTAAAACGCGCAAAAAACCGAACAAGGAACTAAATAAACCTACCTACCTAAATTAATAAACGTACTACTATTATGAATAACAGAAAATACTAGAAATTATTATTTTGAATGAGAAAAACAGCCAAGGATGACAATTAAATTTGACAACTCGAAATATGTATGCCAACTATTTATTAATAAAATCTAACAAGCTGTTTTAAATCGTTTTAAATACTGCATTCACAATACTATGTTGCCATATGTATTTAAAGTAAAAATATAGACACAAAGAAATGTTAAAAACATCATTATAATGCGGAAGGATAGTATTTATGAAAAACTAATCTTTAAAGTAACACATTATTTAACTTTTCTTTCTTTTAACAACAAAGGGATAGTTAAAAATGTGTGGTTAATAACTCCAAAACTGAAACTTTAGAGACTTCGTGTAGACGCAGGATGTAAGATAGAAGATTTTCGGATTAAGATAATCGGCTAAGAATTTAACAAAGAAGATCGCCAAGTGTAGATCTTACGCGAATTTCTCCCCACCCTATATATAGGTGTGCAAATAAGTATGGACGGTAGTGTAGGTCCAATAATTCTTCTCTCCGAAACTGATAGCCTGTCACCTATTTTTTGAGGATATAATGAAGATTCTATGAATTCGTGAGAATTTTCTGTTGACTACATTCTCTCATATGTTGCTTATTTAAATAGCTAGAAAGACGGAACCAAGCTTTATCAGAAAAATAACATTTGTCGAGAATCTCGTTATTATTTATGTTATTTAAAAACCATTGAACCGTTGACAGTACTGTGCTCTCGTACTAAAATCTCCCCATTTGAGTTTCGAAACTGCTTGAATTTGAAACAATTTGAAATCCTTTTTTAAAATAGTATGACATGTTTCTACTGACAAATGAATTTGTAGTAATAGTTTTGCGATTGGTTTTTTGGGTGAGTTTTCTATTATAGCCGTTGAAGATCCTTTATACAGTTTGTTATTCTTTTTCTAGCTGCTATTTAAAATAAAAAAGTTGCTAGTTATTTTCGATATAACCGGAAGTCAGATTAGATTAACAATATTTTAAAACAATAGAACGCATACTAAATTTTCAGAATTGTAGTAAGAGTAGATTTTCTAAACTTACTAAAATACTATACGATATTCAATTACTTTGAAACTTTGTTGCGTGTGATTCATTCTGCGTGAGTTTTCGAATAGTTTTTGTATTAAATACGAACCACACGCTCTTGCAACACCGTCTGTGATTTAACTTACGATTTTGTCACGTTACATTGCCCGCTTCAGAGAATATTAGGTACATTTTTCCAATAAGCCCTAATAAATCATTTATAATTCCCGTTGCTCATTGGTTCACCAGTTATTTTCCCGTGCTATATACTATGTATATACATCTAGCGTGTTCACAGGAATCAAATCCTTCGTCCAGCGAAATACAGCTTTTCCTCGAATCTCCGAAGCACGCGTTCCATGCTAACCTATTTCAGTCTTATCACACTAGCGACCGGCTCTAATATAAATTTAATGTCGCCGAAACGTTCGATAGAAGGTCGATGTTTTCAGCGAATTGTTTCGGACGCGTTTGTGTTTGTTAGACGGGATCCCGTGAGAGCCTCCCAAGCGGCACCGTACGAGAGTAATATTTATAATTTACGCTCCGGCAAAAGCGGCTTTCGTCGTCGTATGTATCGCGGAGGTGTGAATGGCCTAGACTCTACTTTTGTATAAGCCATGAAAATTTATGAACGCAATTTCGGTAGCCGCTAAAACGGCAATAAATACGAAACAATATCGAATTAGGCTCCTGTATTTAAGGGGCTTACACGGCTCGTTAACATTGCCGGGCAATTAGCTCGCATCCGTGGGTGTGCATTACTACCTATACAACTCGTTAAAAGTTTCGTTTCGATGATTTCGTTAGATCGCTATCTTGAGGTTTTATTATTCAGGAGTTTTTGTTTATTTTTAGTCGTAAAACGTTCGTGTTAGTTAACATTGGAAATGTTTCGGTAAATAAATTATATGTAGATCGAAGAGTTGCTTATTTTCATGTCTCACTTATGAACCTCAGTACCAAACTTAATATCGTTAATATGTTTATTGTTAATTGTGAAATGATATATGATGTGTGATTGTAGTATGAACTAGAAATGACGACATCTACTTACCTAGACGTCGTTTTTTATAGCTGTAGATTTAATTGAACTATTTGCTTTTTTCTTCAAGAAAATTTCGAGAAATACTGATTTTAAAAAGACTATTTACTTAATTTTTATTGTTTTTAATAATTATCATAAATTATTATAAAACAATAGATGATTTATCTATTGTAATATCAAATTTCTATGGTATGTCAGTTTGAAGTAGGACTTATATCAACAAACGGCTGAGAGTTTTTTCTTCAAATTAATTGTTTAGTATACGAGGGTGATTTGAAATATTTCCGACCTTACCCAGATAGAAAAATAAGTGTCCCAGCAAACAAAATTCAAATTTCGCGCAATTATTTTTAGTAACTACAACATAATCGTATAAAAAGAACTATTAATCTGAAACAAATTTATAGGTCATTTCATGTTTCAGTGTTGAAGTTACTAAAAATAATTGCGCGAAATTTGAATTTTGTTTGCTGGGGTGTGGAATATTTGGCACAAGGTTGCCGCCGTAACGTTTGCCATACAATTGATGTCGGCAAGTTCGGCAAGTGTGTGAAATACTTATATATATACAGCAAATATTTAAACACAAAAGTTGTTTAGTTTTACGAAATGTATAACGTAAAATTATTCTACGAGATACAGAGTGTTTAGTCTGCCCGTAACCATCAGTATCTTACATTTTTAAATGGAACATCCTATATATTATCACATTTTTTAATTGCCTGAGAAATTTTAAGACAACTTTATACAGGATCATATTTAATTATTTTCATTAGTTTACAAGATATTGACATTCGTTTGAAAATTTTGACATTTTGCTCTCTTCAGAAAAATGCTATTATTTCGGTAACGGGAAAAATTTAAGATTATTAAACTTAACATAACGTTAGAAGCATCACCTATGATGACAACAAACAGATGTAGACGCAAATACGTTATACAGAGTGTTTTAGAAATCAGTGTCTTTTTGAAACAATTGAAATGCGAAAACTTTCATTTTTTCAAATTGAAACACTATATTTTTATGGGTTAGTTGAAAGCGAAATTTAATTATCTATTAGTTTGAATAAAGCATATATGTAGTTAAAATTAATGGTTTTAGAGATATTTCAAATTATTTCTCATTTCTGTATGTTGCTATGTGCGCATGTTCTTTAAAAGAAAGTTTAGAGACCAAACTTTAATTAAAAATTTTAAATTTAACAGAACTACAGTACTCGGACTTACTCGTCTATCTGGATGTCAATCATTGAATTCTCTCGCAGCTTCTCTTGCTGAAAGCACACTATCGCCAACAAGACGTACTATTTCAATTTTGTCTCTTAAAGTTAGATTTTCCATGGTAATTAACACTAGACAAATTGTAATTTTTCTTTCTTATAGAGCAATGTCACTTTTGACAATTAACTGTTTCATTTTTTTTTTCATGGATAACTTGACTTTTAGAACAAATTTATGGAAATGATCAGTGCATTTTTAATTTGGTTATAGAATCTGTATTACTTAAAAGTTTTCGATAAAGTTTGGTACAGGCCCATTTTGAAGGGTGGTGAATCCAGTGACGTGCGCAGATTTTTTCTAAAAAAATCGCTAACATGATTTCTTAAAATTTTACTCCTAAAAACTGACGTACCAAGCCTTGTATTTTGTAGGAATGTGGCTCTTTTTGTATCCATCAAGCTCTACAATTTAACAGAAATCCGATTAAAATCGCACAATAAATAAAGATTTTACAGAGTGACTCGATAATAAATGAGTCACACTGTATGTATACAGGATAACGACTTCAACTATGAAAGCCTATTGATAGGGGAAAGTAGTGGGAGGTAAAATTAAATGTATCAATTTTAGTATTGTCAACTCTTTGTATGACGGGAATGTCAGTGGTTATGTCAAATACTATTAGTGCTTTCGTTTTACATCCGCTTCTGAAGTTTTGCTGCACTTCAGTTACCAACCGCGTTCTTTTTAAAAATCAAGTGATATGGAAATGCACTTTTACGATGCACTTTACTAAAATGCTTCAGATGCATGTGAAGCAGACTAATAGCGCGTCACTTGTTGTGATACGCTTCACCTAACCTCACTTAACCTCTGTATAATTATACTTAACGCGCGAGAAAATTAAAAAGTATTTGAGATAGCAATTGAAATATGCAGAACGTGGTTAAGGTATATACAAAATGTAGAAACACAAGTTTTTGCATTGATAAATTTGTACTTTAGGATGCGTTTTTTGCCGAAAGCGATGAAGATGTGTGGGTCGGAACTTCAAGCAGTTCTGAATCAGAGCTCAGCGAACCTAATATTAGAAGAATTGATATAAAAAACAAACTGTTTGTTGAAAAATATGTTCGACAGTATGATGACATAGAATTTCTGGAACATTTTCGGATGTGCCGTACCACAGCGGATCATATTATTGGCATTATTACTGCACATAATGTATTTCCTGTACATACCTTTGGACGTGCAAAATGCTCTGTGGAGAAAGGTTTTTTGTTAACTTTGTGGTACATAAGTAACACAGAAAGTTTTCGCCAGGTTGCTAATCGATTTGGTATCGCAAAATCCACCGCACGTGAATATGCGAGTCTGGTAATTGATTGCATTATATCGATTAGCTCACAGTATATAAAAATGAATGTAATGAGTAATCCCTCAAAGAGTTTTACGAAGATACCTGGAACAATTGGAGCAATTGACGGGACACATATAAAAATAAATAGACCTCAGGCAGATCAAGAGGTATATGTTAATAGGAAAGGCTACCATAGCATTCTTTTACAAGCTGTATGTGATGAAAATAAGTTATTCACAGATATATGCTGTGGAGAACCTGGATCTTTAAACGATGCAAGGGTTTTAAAGAGATCACAACTGTACAAAAATATTACAGATAATACATTACTTATGCATAATAAATTTATCTTAGGTGATTCTGCCTATCCCAACTTAAGGTGGCTTGTCTCACCTTATAAAGACAATGGTCATTTGACTGAAAGACAGAAATATTTTAATCGAACCCATTCCTCAGTTCGAGTAGTAATTGAGAATGCTTTCGGCTTGTTAAAGGGTCGTTTCAGAAGGCTAACGTTTTTTGAGAATATAGATATCATATTTATAAAGAAATGTGTGACAGCAGCATGTGTACTCCATAATATTTGTATGACATTTGACAATTTGCATATAGAAATTGAGGATGATGCAAATAGATCAGACGAAGAGGCTTATGATTATGTTCAGGATGAAATGGAGCTAGTCCAGAATAGAAGAGAGGAAATTTTAAATATTTTATAGAAACTTTTATTTTATATTTTGAAAAGAAGTAGGCTACCTACACTCGTTAAGTTCACAGGGTAGGGATTGTGGGTATGACAGCCAAAGATTCCAACAATAGTAGTCTATTGTTGGAATCTTTGGCTTCCATACCCATAATCCCTACCCTGGGAATTTTATTTTATACAAAATAAATCTATAGTAACTAAGATAAGAGTATTAACAATGTTAAAACACAAAATTATTCTATACAAAATAAATATTCTTAATAATAAAACAAGAAATATTCTTATATTACAAAACTTAACTTATATCACATCACATTCCTTTGGTTAGGTATACTTAAAACAAAAAATTATTCTATGCAAAATAAATATCACGTATAATAACAAAAATAAATATTCTTAATAACAAAACAAAAAGTAGTCTTATAATACAAAACTTAAGCTTTATCCCATTTCTTTTTTTTATCTGTACATATTCCTCTAGAGCATTAATCTTTCTTTCCTTCAACTCTAATTTTCTCTTTAATAAGTTTTTTGTTTCCACTTTATTCCTTTCTTTCTCCTTGTAATATTGTGTTTTACTTTTGAAATATTCTGCACGATAATTTGTCCTGGATTTTGCCGTAGTAGTATATCTATTCACATTGTTGTCGGAGGTAGATGGTGCATTACTTGTAACCGATGATGAAGCAGAAGAATTTGCTGCTTCATCTTCTGTAACAGTAGTTACGTTTATTGCTTGAGACAATATCATATTTGGTTTTTCTCCAAGGATTTCATCTAATCTATCAAAGAAAAGAAACTTTGATGGACTTCTGCCTGTTTTGTGTCTATTGTCTATGCAGCTTTTATATGTTCTCACCAAGTTGTTCCATTTATTTCGGCATACTGATGCATTCACCTGGAAAATTAATTTAGTGTTATAATTGTAAATTGCTAGAAATAAATTCTAAATGAAAAAATTAAAAAAATTGTTCACAAAAAAATACATACAGCAATGTTGTTGCTTTGCAAATCTTCAGCAACATGCTCCCAAAAATGTTTTCGTTTCACAGCATGATGCATTTCATCATATCTACTTTCTATGCTTGAGATTAATGCCAAAATAGCATCTTTTGGCCAAGTTTTATTTAGGTATTGCTTCTCAATTTCTTCCATGTTATTTTCTGTTACCTCTGTATCTTCTTGTGAACTGTAAATAAACATTCTATTACTACAACCGAGTATTGACTCAATATTCTGAGCTACTATAAGTTTCCAACAGCAGTACTTACGGCATATTATGTTCTGTGGTTCTCTCTACAGTATTTATTCTAAGTATATCAGGAGAAAGTATTTTTATTTGCCGTAATTGTTCTAAATAATTAGCAAGAAAAACACCATCCTCTAAAAATATGTTTATTACTTGTTATACATTACAGGTATACATATATTATAAAATACCCAATTTTCTAACAAATTCCAATTCCGTGATAGGAAATGTTAACTCTTGTGCGACGTCGTTTATCAGCAATTTCAAGTAATAGTGTCGGCCTCGGCTTCCATGATGTTCAAATGAAAAACGAATTGTTGATAAGAATGGATAAGAACACAGTGACTGATGATGGAAAACTGAAAACATAACCTAAATACATAAGCTAAAAAGAAGCGTTCGCTTATTACTTGTGTTTCACTAGTTCATTGCATTTCCGTAGTACTTCAGTTGACGTCACAACTGAAGCGAAGCGCATGTAAAACGAAAGCTATATATGGCAAATTATAAAACCACTTTCTAATTTGCACTTTTTCATTAATTGTGTATTCCTAGGATAAAGTTTGATGGTTCGGTAAAGTATTTGTCATGACCACTGACATTCCTGTCATATAAAAAGTTGACAATAGTTTAATGGATACATTTAATTTGAATCAGCTGCCGGCCGTATTTGGATTTGCTCTCTGCAGATGCTCGCCGTTCTCTAAAAAAAGCTATTTAGAAAACAAGATATGCTTGAAAATCAAAATCTTACCCTTCTTAATTTTCGATGTTTAGCTTGGGAAAGCCACTCGCTCACAACTTTTCTTACTTTCTTTTCTTTAGCAATATATTTATCCTTTTCACAATGATATATTATTTATTCTTTTCTTTTACGATGAATTTATATCTCGATATTGTGCCAATATCCTACAAATTCTGCTCCTGCTAGTAGGTCCTCATTCTTCAATTGCGAGTCTAGTCAAATTGCAAAATCATGCGATTTTTTCATTCAAACAGAAGCAGATAGAACGCTTTATTACTCTAATTGAAGACTGAGAATCCGTCAATTGATAGACCTGCGTACGATAGGTACAGTCTCTTTCTAAAGTAAAGACTTTATTAAACCCTACTTTTATACCTGTGATGGTCAGTTTTCCTAAATATGTAATATATAACGGATACTTTTAGTTATTGTTAGTTTTTCAGACTTTTATTAGAGACAATTTTTAATGTATATTATAACATACTTATTTGAATATTAAAATAATATTCATTTTATTGACGTATACACCTTTATTGATAAATCTTACAAGAAATCCGTCCCAACAAAGATCTTTTTTTTATAGAAAAACAAATAACTGGTATATTGCAAATCCATTATTATCCCTTTAATAGTCTCGTTACGAAGAGTCCGGTACATCGCTAATCTATTTCTAATTACAAAATGCAATATTTTGTAATCATGGGTTTAAATAGAGTAGATAGATGATAACGCAGTTAGACAATAAACCTAGCCTAGTTATATAGTTGTCATTATAAAATGTATTTTTAACATAATACTGCTTAATCTTTAAAATCATTGTGAGATTTTAATAAACAATTGAATTTACTGTTTATTATAGTAGGCAAACATAATACAATAGACAAAATAACACTTTCTTTAATAGATACATATGTTAATTATTATAAAAATCTTGTAGACACGGTAAATATATGAGCGCTCGCCAATCATCAAGAGGGCTGTTCATAATGTTTGAGAAAATTTTCGTGAGCAAAATTATTGCAAAAATATCGTGAACTCTATATAGTGCTATATTTGTATTATTAATTTTTTGGGAAAATTCTTAGATAATCTAATTTTTTTACACTGAGAGAAACGTATTGTACAGAAGCGACAACAATCTGTATGTTACTACAGGTAAAATAAAAATTACAAAAAATACTAAGATTATAATATGTTTTGTAACAAATACAATAATTTTTTTATTGGTAAACCATTTGGCTTGTTTAAAACATGCAAACGCGTGAGTAAATCGATCATTAAAACACGCGCGTGTTTTAAAGTTACTAGGGGCAACGTCAACAATTCAAAAATAGGTGAGGTATAAATGTCTCCTAATTGATTTGACAAATCAACCTTTTACAAATAAAAAGTTATTAATAAATGTGTCAAAAACTGCAATGAGATATTTTATAATATTTTATCGAAAAAACTCTTACTTTAAAGGAATGTAAAATGTGCAATTGATATTATATGAAAGATTAAATCCTCGGTTTTTTAAATCAGGGGGGTTATTCTCGAAACAGTGGAAAAATAGCACTCCCAGGGAGTAAGTTTCACCGCTCACTCCTCGTTACTACTTGTTACGAAAAAGTGAGAAAGTCCACTCCAGAATAGGAACTATTGAAATTGTAGGCATTTTTTGACAATTCTCTTGAAATTTCCATTCGCTCAGATTCGAGAATGACCCTCCAGATACACCAATCTGCACTTGCTATATTTCAAGCACTCCGGCTTCACTGTCGTGCTACAAAAATCGCACGTGTTTTAACGACCCTATTGTCCACTCATACTTTACTATACTATTCTTATTGTTGTAAAATACATTCTCGTATTGGGCATGATAATTATTATACCGGTGCAGATATATTTCTCTGTTATGCGAGAAACACTAACCAAAATGACAGACGTCAAAATAAGTAGTAAGTAAGTATGTAAAACAAATAAGCTAAGCAGCCTTGCTTCCGTAAATTGACGTATCTGAGCATTTTAGGTACGGAGGCTAATTAAATCGTTAAAACTTATTCTCCTTCCATTTTAGATATAGGAACACCTAATATAGATCAAAAATAATCATTTGTAAAATCAGAATATCTAAGAAAATATATACCGTTGTATAAAAAAAAAGCGACTTTCCGAAGTTTTTTGTAAGCAACTGTTTTTAAACACCCTATATAATATTACAGAGAAGAACTTCAAACTCTGTATAACTACACGATATCAGCTGTGTATATGCAAAATTTCATTTGTCTCTTCTGCTCCTACGTGACGTAATATCACTATAAAGTAAGATCGGTATCTGTCACTTTTTTATTTAATTGCGAATAACCCAAAAAGAATGGTTTCATATTTAGGTATAGCATACATGAAATATGTGTAAAATGTATCTTAGAAGCTGAATTTGTAATTAAATTTATAGCATGCTATTTAAAAAATCGAAGTTGATGCCCACTTCCGGTTAACAGGAATTCAAATTCAATATTTTTATACAAAAATATTTTCACGTAATACTTCATATTCAACTATATCCGACCACAAAATTTGGTTTCAAAATCCAGTTTCGTTTGTATAATACTTTTAATAGGCCGTTCTCGCCAATAACGCCGTATATCAGTTATTTGTTTTTAATTTAATAGAAATCCTTGTTGGAACGGATGTGAGATTTGTCCATCAATAAACGTGTATGCCTCAATAAAATGAGTATTATTTTAATATTCGAATAAGTATGTTGTTATAATATGCATTAAAGATTGTCTCTAATAAAAGTCCGGAAGACTAAGAGCTCTTTCACACTGGCGATTTAGCAGTGCGAGTTAGCATCGCGATTTAGTCGCTTTCTATGCGGTTCTATGCACAGTCAGCCGCGCTAGTGAATCGCTAGTGTGTATAGGAATAGGGAATACATCGGTAAAATCCGTGAGCGATTGTCGCGCTGTTAACTCGCGCTGCTATAAATCGCCAGTGTGAAAGAGCTCTAACAATAACTGAAAATACACGTTATATATTATATATTTAGGAAAACTGACCATCACAGGTATAAAAGTAGGGTTTAATGAAGTGGTATATTCTACCGCTAGCAGGTAAATACACATATCGAGATTTAAACTTATAATTA
Source organism: Holotrichia oblita (assembly GCA_023690525.1). NCBI lineage: Eukaryota > Metazoa > Arthropoda > Insecta > Coleoptera > Scarabaeidae > Holotrichia > Holotrichia oblita. The sequence goes on along the minus strand of CM043015.1, from coordinate 48,192,051 downwards.
CACAGGTTATATATACGTTCGATCTGTATTGTATCCCCTGCAGGTTCTTTCTTGCCGAAGATGTCCGATAAATATAATACGGTAAGCGGAAAGTATTATTGATATGAATCCATCAGCAGCGGGAGACATTACTTTAGAAAGAGACTGTACATACCTATGAACCTAACCTAACCTTTGATACCTAAATATTTTGCATTAAAAAACGTGCAATACACACTTACAGTATCAAAAATACGGCTATTATAATCTTCGATCAAAGTTGCCTAAGTAAAATAATCTATAATACCTAACGATCCAAGTCATCGTAAAGCGATTCAACTTGATATCTTAAAAAATCATTCAACGTACTAATGCTGCTGAAACTGTTCTTTTTACTTATCAATAAAGCCTTTGATAGATAAAATATAATCATGAGGTAAAATTAAATTTGTATGTAGCTACTTACCGTTGAAGTTGAAATATTAATTACCACGACTGCTTAAAAACTTATAGATATATAGACTATATAGATATAAAATTGCTCAAAGTATGACACCATTGACGAGTTGCTTTTATGGCGGATGACGAATTAGAAAACCTCCAGTTGCCGCGCTTTTTAAAAAAGTAGTATAGTTATATATTTATAGTTGTATTTGGGGTTATCGTTACATACCTTAGTAACAAATTGTAAAAATAGGTCGTTTAAAAACCTAATAAATATACAGTGTGTCCCCCGATTACTGCCCGGAGAGGAAAATTTTTTTTATTTTTTATTTTACGTAGAAAAGTTATTCTTAATAAAAAGTTTTGCTTGTCGAAATAGCCACTTTGCAACAAATAAATTTGAGCTATGATCTACAGGGTGTTCATAAATTAAGAATATAAGAAAACGGTTCAAGAGTGAAGTACATTCATGCTTGATGTAACAGAAAAACATTATAACAAAAAGTTGTTTATACTTAAAAAATAACAAAATACAAAATTTGAAATCAAAATTAGATGAAAACATTTAGGCAATAGGTAGCACAATATCTACATGATATTAAATACTAAAATGCTATTCAAATGTCATTCCACCCACGTTTACGCATAATTCCACCCGTCTTTCGAACTCCTTGTAGCAATTTCTTATTTCTTGTAACGGAATGTCCGCGACACATTGTCTAATTTTGGTTTTTAGTGACTCAACATTATTCCCGAAATTGTTACTTTCATACACTTTTTGCTTTAAACGTCCCCAAAGGTAGAAGTCCATAATCCTTAAATCAGGACTTCTAGGTAGGTATGGATTAGGACCATACCTGCCTATCCATTTAACGCCAAATTTATCATTTAGCCAATTACGTACACGGAGAGTGGAGTGTGAGGGACAGCCATCCTGCTGAAAATAAGTTCTTCTCCTTTCATCTAAAGGCATATCTGATAATGCTTCGTAGAAATAATTGTCGAGCATTTCCAAATATGCATTTTGGTTTAAATTTCCGGGGAAGAAATTAGGACCAATTATACCATGATATGAAACTGCACACCAGACGTTTGCCTTTTTCGAATACTGGCTTCTGTTATGTATACGGAAATTTGGATTGTTTGTAGACCAATATCTGCAATTTTGAGAGCTAACTACCCCATTCGTAGTAAAAGTGGACTCATCGGAAAAAATAATGTGCTTTGCGAAATTTCTATCTTCCAACAAATGCTGTCCAATCCATAAACAAAAGTCCAAGCGTTTGGAATCATCACCCGTTTCCAGGTTATGGGAAAATTTCGGTTTGTAAGGTTTAAAATTGTTCGACTTGAAAATCCTTTGTAAATGGCTTTTACTCAGTTCTAATTTTTGCGCACGACTCCTGAGAGATAACTTTGGGAAATTTTCAACGTCATTTAAAGTGACTACAGTAGCAGCATCACCTTCGTCATACTTTTTTTTTCTTTTTTCCTTTTTTCCACCGTCCCTGTTTCTTGAAATCTCAAAACCACTCGTTTTACCGCAGAATGCTCAATATTAATATCTGGCCACCTTTGGCGACACACTTCGGCTACACCAGAATATGAGTATTGTTCGCCCAAACCATAACAGCGCACAATAAAAATCTTCTGTTCAAGAGTTAACATTTTTTAATTATTCGTAACGCAATTTTTAAATGACACACAACCACAAAAAATAGGAGCTGTCAATTAAATAATACGGTCGTAGATTGCTTTCCATTGTTTCTCTCATGGTCGCATTGTCGCATTTTTAATATCATGTAGATACTGTGCTACCTATTGCCTAAATGTTTTCATCTAATTTTGATTTCAAATTTTGTATTTTGTGTTCTTTTTTAAGTATAAACAACTTTTTGTTATAATGTTTTTCTGTTACATCAAGCATGAATGTACTTCACTCTTGAACCGTTTTCTTATATTCTTAATTTATGAACACCCTGTAGATCATAGCTCAAATTTATTTGCTGCAAAGTGGCTATTTCGACAAGCAAAACTTTTTATTAAGAATAACTTTTCTACGTAAAATAAAAAAAAAAAAAAAATTTCCTCTCCGGGCAGTAATCGGGGGACACACTGTATATGTAGGTACTTTGTGTTTGTGCAGCATTCGTCAATAAAAGATGGGTATTGTGGTTACGCATCTATTGACAGGTACTCACCAAAATTATTTGGACAGTTTGGACTCGAGTTGTTTGACAATCGTTTAAGTGAGTCAATATGTGAAAATGGACAAAATCCAGTATCGAGCCGTCATTAAATATTTGTTTTTGAAAGGCAATTCGCTAACACAAATTAAATATGTGTTGGACGCTGTATACAGTAGCCCTGCATCATTGGGTACCGCACTTGCTCATGTTAGACCGCGTTCGAATGAATAGTTCTAACGCTCTGTTGGCGGAGTTTAGGCGCAATAAATTAGGGTTTTGGCGCCCATTAGTTATTGCAGATGAGACTTAGATACACCATTATACGTCCGAAATAAAAATACAGTCAAAACAGTAGACTGCGAAGGGGGACTCGGCTCCAAAAAAAGGCAAAAACTATTTTTTCGGCTGCGAAAGTGATGGAGACTGTCTTTTGGTATAGTCATGGAGTTATCTTAATCGATTATTTTCAAACAGGAAAAAATTGTTACAGGAGTATAGTATCATCATTGCTTGACTCCAAGTCCTATTTGGACGGATTGAAGAGGTGAGAGTATTGTTGGGAGAAGTGTGTACACTTATAACGAGACTATGTAGAAAAATAAAAATAAATTTTAGAAAAAATGACTTGTGTCTTTGTTAGACCGGAAACTTGTCAGACCACCTCGTTTTAAACAAAAATGATAATGATTACCGCAGAAAAGGTTAAGATAATACTCGTTCTTGGAAAATGCGATAAAAATTGCGTAGCGATATCTTAAAAGAAGACACACAATGCTTTTTGAAAGATTTTTGGCTACAGGAGTGTTAATTGTGCGAAAAGACATCGCCCAAAAGTGGTTACTGCCGTGGTTCTTCACGCCTGTATGGACCAACCAGGCTTGCGAACGGAGTTGAAAACAGATTCTTTTCATATAATAATCAAAATAAATCGTAAAAATGAACAAAAGAAATAGCAAAGAATTTGAAGAAATTTCTATTCGACAAGATTGTTTGAAATAACTGAAATAAAACAACTTTTATTTCAAAGCTTTTCCTCTAAAGGTCAAAAGGTGAACGTTATCACACTATTGGGACATGCTCTATATGTATGTAATTACTATATGTACCTACAGCAGACAAGAGAATTATATCACGATGTAGAAGAAAATAAGATACATATACTTTACTTGACTCATTTAGATAAACTACGCTGTTATGAAGACAAATTTCATTGTACTCTAAAGCAGATTGAATTTTCAAGATTCATTCTAGCCAGTACATTATATCCCAAACAATTCGCAAGTCCCTCGTTTATCCCGGTGCAGGTAAATTACATCTCGTCTGCACGTAAAGAGAACATCTGGGCTTCAATTTATTCCGCATTCACTCCACGGAAAATATTCTATGAAATTTTGATATCGACATAATACATCATCATCTCCGTATGTAGTAGGTGGATGCGTTCTGCATCATGCATACATCGACCAAATTCAATTACGTTTTGTAAATATAGACGTTTTTTTTTTATTTTGAACGTAATTAATAGGTACGTGTTTTCTTGTCTATAGAACTATTTATTAACAAACCATCTAAATTATTCAATCTACAAACTATTTATACTTATTTATTTAGTTTTTATATTAATACAGTAGAGATAAGTAAACCAAGAAATAGTAACTGGACTTAAATTTAATAATCGGTGTTTTATCTTTTATTGGAAATAACGATTCTTCAGATTGCTCGTCTAAGTTGGTCAGTATTGAAACACAAATCTGATTCAACATCTTTAACCCTGTCGTATTGTTCATGATTAACATATATTTTGAAATTAAATTTTTTCTATGACGTTCATTAATTACCAGTAGCGTATGATCTTGGACAAATTCCAATCTTGCTTGTTTGTGTTACTTTAATAAAGATTTGTTATATTTGCCTCTTAGTTACTGATAAATGCAATTCAGATTGTATATGGCTCGAGACTACTCTATTGTATTGTATAGCTGAGCGTCAGGTTATCCAGCATTCCTCCACACTGTAACTTAGTGATTACCCAGTTCCATTATTACTTTTCCAAGTGCCGTTGTTTTTATCTCCTTTGGCGTTAGACGCGCGTTTGCTCCGCAGATGCTGAAACCTTAGCACGATTAATGTCTTGGTCTTGGTTTTGCCCATCTTTTTTCTTTAGAAGACCATTAAGTATTTTTACTTCTATCTTTCAAACTTCAAGTAGTTTCTTGTTGCTATTTGGCGAAAAGTATATAATTTTCGTTGCCTGAGATTGTTTGGACATTGTCCTCCATTAGGCTTTTGAGATACTAAGCGTTTGGACCATGAAATCCAATTTCCACTCTTTTATCCATATTGGAGATCTATTTCTGTAGCAGGACAAGCGACCCATTTTCGAAATTTGGTCCATCGAGAACCCATTCCTCGTAGTTTAGAAATAGCACCCTGAATGGTCGCTTATAATCTAGTTTGACAAGCATGCTGTTTATTGGTTTATTTAACGATTCTACGTCTGTTTGGAGATCTTCTGAAATGTTTTGGTTGAGGTTAAGTCGCTATAAGTTTTATATTTATAACGTGAGTATATAATTCATAATTGGTATTTGCTGAGAACGGTAGTTCTCGCCTCCGGCTCGCGCTTTAAACTGGTCACTCATTCGCGAAATATGATTTCACGCACTTGGTTCGTAAATAACTATTTTGCATCGATAAATGTCCATGTAAGCTCGTGTAGGCCGTTTTTGTGAATCTGTTGATTTGGGAGGCAAATTGATTATAATTAAGAGACATTTTAAATGATCCTTTCTTACTTGATTTACGATACGGTTGGCTAATTTTTTGCTTTTGGTATAAATACTACCTTAACACCTCTCCATACTTGTGGGATAAATACGCCTGGATACAACTTGTTCTATCATTCAATTCGTTAGGACTGGAAATATGCCATCTTCTCTAAGAGATTTGTAGGATTTTATCCACTTAATCCTTTCAGTCCTCATTTAGTCAGTTAGATTCTTCCATGTCTTTCGTTTCGACTTAACTAGGAAAGGGAGTCCGAACTATGACTTTTAACTTTTCATTGGGTTGTTGGTGTGGCTTTCATCTTTTTTTTGTTTTGTTCTATATTATTTAGGTGACAGTTTGAGAGAATTAATTTATTTTTTTGATCCTCATGATACAAGATTTCTGATTTTGGCATTTCTCAATTACTTACTATGTTTCGTTACGGCTATTTTATATACTTTCCAATTACTTGTCCAGTTGGCTTTTCTGAACAGCCTTCTCGCGTTGCTTCGGGAAAGAGCACGTCTGTACTGTTGCAGGTTGATTTACCATGGTCTGCCACTTTTAACGAGGTGTTAACGGTATAAATTCCAATTGGTTCTCTTAAGTATCTTGTGAACACCGTCTTCATGTTATGGCATACTTACAAGGTGTTATATGGACTTTATTTATATTTAGCAATAAATAAACCTTTAACGAAGTTTAAGAACTTCTTTGTATTACCTAGCTCTGGAAATACATGCATATATATGTAAATACCTCTTACCGTTGTTACTTCCCATATAGATATATCTTGCCGTTATGATAATTACAAAGTAATGCCTCAGTTATATCATTGTCTCTAGAAAAGCAATCCTTGACCATTTACAACTTTTACCCTTATCACTTTGTGTATATATACAGGGTGTTAGTAAATAAGTGCGACAAACTTCAGGGGGTGATTCTGTATGCAGAAATAATGACAGTTTGCTATATAAACGTCCGTCCGCAAATGCTTAGTTTCAGAGTTATAGGGTGTTAAAGTTTTTCTTAAAAACTGACGATTTATTTATTGCTCTGAAACCGGTCGAGATAGGCAAATGAAATTTAGTGGGTTTTAAGAGATGGTTATTGCGCATTTCTTGACATCCAACCAAGAGTTTTATATTCATCATTGGCGTGCATACGGGTAATGATCTTAATTTTTTAAAGAAAAAAAAATGGTACGCCACTGAGATATTTCAAATTAAAAATCATTTTTGAATTTGCCATTCAATTTGTGATGAGAAACCTCTCTTGCCTTTTTTTCGTGTGGGGCGCCGTTTTTACACAAAAAAATAAAACATCTTAACGTGTATTTTTCATTTCTTTAATACATTATCTAGTAGGCTACTGAACTACTGCACTCTTTAATACATTAACATTAAACTAGAACAATATCAGAAAATAACACTAAAAAAATGTTAAGTAAGCGCAAAGCTACAACAAATGTTGAAAATGATCTCCCTCAAACATGACACAACTTTCAACTCTTCGCCTCATTGATTGTTGTATTCGCGCAAAAATTTCTGGTGTATTTCTTATTGTCTCACAGCCGGCTATAATTCGATTCCTAAGGTCATCAACATTTTCGACGGGAGTGGAATAAACTAATGACTTAAGAAAACCCCAAATGCAAAAATCTAAAGGATTTAACTCCGGTGATCGAGCATGCCAATGTTCCGTACTTCCCCTACCTATCCAACGATTTGGATACACTGTATCTAAGTGATTACGTATATTAATGCTAAAATGAACTGGTGCGGCATCATGCATGAACCATAAGTGTTGTCTCAGCTGTAGAGGAATATCTTCAAGAAGACTAGGTAACTCTTGCTGTAGGAAATTAAGGTAAGATTCGCCTGTTAGTCGTAGTGGGAGGAAATATGGACCGATTAAATGAGCATCAATTACCCCAAGCCATACATTGACTGAAAAGTGATGCTGAAAATGAGCTTCAAAAATTCCATGTGGATTTTCCTCAGCCCATAGGTGATTATTATGGAAATTTCGTATGCGCTATCGTCCAAAATTAGCCTCGTCAGTAAACAAAACGCCATTTAAAAAATTAGGAATTTGAGCGATTTGATGAAGGATCCATTGGCAAAAAAATAGGCGGGGAAAAAGTCTCTAGGTAGTAGAGCTTGTACACGTTGAATATGAAACGGATACAATTGTTGTTCTTTAAGAATTTTGAATACAGTGAACTGGCTTACATTCAATATGTTGGCGATTTTTCGAGTACTTGTTTCAGGTGACTCCGCTATTAACTCGAGAACTTCTTCTTCTAGTTGCACAGTTCGTACTTCTCGAGGGCGCCCGCAGTCAGCCGTTTGTTTCCTAAATGTACCATCTTCGCGCAAGCGTTGGTGAAGACGAGCAAATATTGTGTGATCAGGTATCCTACGTCCTGGATACAACTCAGTATACAATCGTCCAGCTAGCGGACCATTTCCATCACTTCGACCATAGACAAAATGCATGTCTGTTAATTCTGCATTTGAAAAGTTTTCCGTTATTTTCAATAAAAGAAAAATTAATTACTTATTAACAATAATTTTATAGCTAACTAAAAGCTTAATAATGATGACTTGCTATTTTGACACTTCGTTAAAATATTTGTATTTAACAATACATTGATATTGAATGTCGACAGTAGCCTACTAGATGATGTATTAAAGAAATGAAAAATACACGTTAAGATGTTTTATTTTTTGCATAAAAATGGCGCCTCACACGAAAAAAAGGCAAGAGAGGTTTTTTATCACAAATTGAATGGAAAATTCAAAAATGATTTTTAATTTGAAATATCTCAGTGGAGTACCATTTTTTTTCTTTAAAAAATTAAGATAATTACCCGTATGCACGCTAATGATGAATATAAAATTCTTAGTTGGATGTCAAGAAATGCGCAATAACAATCTCTTAAAACCCACTAAATTTCATTTGCCTATCTCGACCGGTTTCAGAGCAGTAAATAAATCATCAGTTTTTAAGAAAAACTTTAACACCATATAACTCTGAAACTAAGCATTTGCGGACGGACGTTTATATAACAAACTGTCATTATTTTTGCATACAGAATCACCCCCTGAAGTTTGTCGCACTTATTTACTAACACCCTGTATAGGGAAAATATAAAAGTATGTAGGTGGAATTGTAGACATTTGATTTCGATCCAACTTAAAACATACCAGTGTACTGGAAATCGCGTTACTGTATAGTGCAAACGGCCCTAGCTTAATTCGGCATTATATATTTATGCTGCCCTACTTACACATCAACTACATAGCTGCATTCCTTTGTTGCCAAGAATCTAAACAACTAGCATATCGTGCAATAAATCGCGTGCGGAATATCCATGTTATTACGATCTTAAATTGCATCCTGAGATTCTTGTCGATGGAACAACTATCTTCCTGTACAACTCACATTGCTTGCACATAAAAAGCTGCTTTATCTCGAATGAATGTCCTGGAGTCAAGATGATCCTTTTTGCAAACTAGAACCAACGACTAATCGATACATTCATCGTCACAGAAAGAATTCTCTTCGCGTCTAGATCAATTCTTCTGCGAGATGGATACGATGTGACAAGTACGGGAACCGTGCAATCTTTTTTCAAACACTTGTAATTACTAAAACGTACGTTGCTTGCGCCGGTCCTGGGAACGTTCACATCTGACGTAATTAAATGAAACAGTTTGAGGAGCAAATTGCCAGCCTCGAAGCGTATTGATTGCAGGAGTTTTAATAACATAACTGGTACATACATATGTACGTTAAAAGATGAGGAACGGTGTAAAATGATAATTTTCCAGAAGTTATTTTGCTTTACCAGATTGTATAGATAGGAAATTTAGCAAAATATTATACATTTTGATGTATATTTTTGGTTATACTGGAGATGATCTGTTTTCTGTATACATACATACACGATTTTGGCCTATATACAATCGTGAGTAAATGAAAGTGCACGCTCTTTATGTTGGTATGCTGAAATCTCAAAATTTACCTAATGTAAGTAGTACTTTTGAAATGTCTGTGTTTTCAGTATAACAGTTGACAGTATTACAGTATAATTAATGTTATAACATTAGTAACATTACCTTGACAATTTGAAATCCTAAGTAGTAACATTTACGCAACTAAAATAGTGCGTTTACTAGCATTTGTTCACGATAGTACATTGTTGAAAGTTTGAAAATTCATCTTTCATCTTTTGGGACGTTATTGAGGATACTTAGATAGAAATTAATTTGACTTAACTTACATAAGTCGTACCTTCGTATTCCGTTTTCTCTTCTTTCTCCTTTATAAAACTCGCGCTTTTCTCGATTTAAACGAATCTTGTTCTTTCGCCATCTTGCTCATTTCGTATTTTGTAGACCTTTTCTTTTTCGTCTGTCATCTTGAAGAGCTGCATTTACGATATCATTTATTTCAGCCGATTCGGAACTTACTGAATCTTCTGAACGGTATTGACAATCAAAGTCGTTGTTGTCATCGCTTCTATCTACAGTATGCGCCAAAATATACAACACTGAAATTACTGAAGTATATTACTTATTACTTATACATTATTATGTCTAAAAAATACATGTTCAAAATGTGCGCCATGGTGTTGTAGGCACTGTTCATAACGGTCACGCAGATTTTCATATTCGAGAACACAAGTTGCTGCATATTCCTGAAAAGCGAGAAGATCTTCTCACGTAAACGATTAACAGTTCTGGGTAATGCGTCCTTCAAAAGTTTCCTGCAGCAATGCTATCGATTGTCGAGCAGTGTGACTGGTCG
>CM043015.1:46936718-46981352 GCA_023690525.1 Holotrichia oblita | reverse complement strand
ATTATTTACTACCTAGTATACTTGCATGGTTCAATCTGTATAATTATATTTCCAACTAATTTTAATTGACATAAACATGTAAAATTTTATGTGAAGTAACAGTCTGCAGATTGGAACTGGTATAGTGTGTTCCTAGATATATACAGCTATAGTCCATTTCAAAATATTTAAATTTTAACAACTCTCTTAAGGAATTTATTTACGAATTTTATTTTTATTATTATTTACAACGTACTGTCTTCAACATTTATTTTTATTTTATTTTCATTAAATAACTGTTTATGCCTACAAATTTACTTGCGTTTGACATTATCGAACTACCTCGAACTACTTACTTGCCTTCTGTTTTCCTGGGTAAGTATCTATTTAATCTCGATGATAAAGAAAACAGTGGCGCACCCTTTTTAACATCTGTTCCCACAACCGTCTTCACTGAGATAAGTCGCCTTCGTGGATTCAACCCCCACCATCAGGTAGGTCGAAAGTGTCGGTGCCTAACACCATTCCGAATATCTTTCCGTGTGTCTTTCCTTACTTTATTTATTTTTATTTTCGTCTCTGTTTTTGAAACCGAAAGCCGCGACGCGCGCGCCCTGTGTGTGTCGTGTGTGCGTAACACTGTATTTCATGCGATTGGTCAGTAGAGTCAAATTTTTCACCTTGATGGACTGTATTAAACATTTTTTAGTCAGATTGCCAGTTTTGGTGCTGGGTCTGGGTGGTACATTGGTTGTGTACAGATTCCAACGCTTTCGTGAGCAGCTACATCCATATAACAGCACTACGCTTCATTTAATATAAATCATAAACTGATTTTATTTTAAATTGTTTTTTAAGAAATTTATTATTTTCGAAGAAATATCATGTACGAAGTATTTGATGAAAAACGGGAAAATGCACTTTTCAACCTTCCTGGTTAAATTAAACTGCTATAAGAGGATTCATTATTTCTGACTGGGGACGCAAAGCTAGTGACAATAGAACAGCATGCTTCTGGACACGCGCATAGAGAAGAATATAAAAAAACTTCGCCATTGCATCTTGCTTCTACTTGAGTCTACTTCCACTTCTAGACAAGTTAAAATTGTCCGGTTACGCAATAACTGAGAAAACGTTTGTAGGGCAGAACTTATTTGGATACTGATTAGGTTGTTGCCTGAAATATTTTTGCGTGTCTACTTCTGTCCATTTAATTTGCTGAGACTTGATTGCATATTACCTATTTATCGCGTTTTATTTAAAGATCGAATTGCAAATTTCATAGATGCTCAGCTGGGAGAAGGGTAACCAGGTTTAAGAATAATTATTTGACTTGTTACTGTAGCCTAGTCTACTTCTCATATTTTAAATGACGAGTCATGATAATTTCCAGTACAATCATTAAAATTTTTCTTAGAACTATCTTGCAGCGCTGGTAATTCTAGCCGAACTTTTTGTTTGATATTGTTAGAATTTTGAAGTCGTCGATTATAATAACATGTTTTGTAAGTTGACTACATATTTAAAACTTTCGCTTTACAAAAATGGTCACATTTTAAAGTTATTTCGGAATAGTTGCAATTGTTTCGTAGTATGTCAAGAAGTATAAAATAATTTAATAAAAGTTAATTATGTTTTTAGCAAAATAAAGCAACACTTTAAGATCGATTCTGTACACTAGAAAATCTGTTAGTTTTAGCATTAAAAAGAGACACCGATAGCTATTTTCCACGAGGTAATTAACCAAAAGAAATTTTGACTGCAATGCATTGCTTAGGAATATCTTTTCGTAGTTTATTAGCTTTCGTAGATACCAACGCTTTACATAATATGGAAGGAGGTGCTTTTCTGCTAGAATTATAGTAAATTCGTGCTTTGGATATGCAAAATTGGTAACAACTTAATTTGCTTCTATAGTAAGGAAACGTGACCTGTCAAAGACAATAGTAACTCCTGTTAAAGGTTTCCCATATTCATTACATATGCTATGTACAGGTTAAGTTTTCTCCAGCTAATACAGATACTAAGATAAATATATTTCTTTTGGCCAACACACCGTTACAGGAAGGAGTCCGGAAGCAATCTTAAAGCGGTAATATCTATTTCTCCGCGTGTCAGAACGTGTAATAAACATCACTATAAATTATCACCGGTAAAAGCTTAAACGATCGTAAAGATATATAATATATAACCAACTTACAGCATTAACGGGCTATAAAAATTACTTGCCGCATATTGCCGACTGTGAGTCGACGATATATTTACGCGAATTTTGCCAGTTATTCCTTCACGGAACTTCATAGTATACAGATGGTGTAGCGTGATAAAGTACGAGACGCCATATAGTCCAAACAAATTGAATGTAAGCGTTGAGCTAGTGTGAGAAGTGTATAAAGAAAAATAACAATACAGATATATAACTGTCGCGTGCCTTCCAATTTATTTCTTGGATGATAAGTAGACTTATTATTTTCTGGTTTTAAAGAAGGAAGAAGTTCTACTAGCTCCTTCAATTTTGTATTATATTTACTTCGTTATAAATTTCATTTGTAATACTTTATCGAGTAATGTATGGATTATATTTTACAGTGAAAATTTCATATCGTTCATAATTTGTAAAAAATACTATAATCCAATAGAAAGGTGATAAAATTTGTTATGTTAAGGAGTTTTCGCTATTTATGCAGGTGTTAGTGCAAGGAATTATTGGTTTATAGTTACGATTTAAGACAGTTAAAATCTCCAGAAGTTAGTACCTTATTTGGGTTAGGCGCTGACTTATTCGGTGTTCTTCTCTAGCTGATCCTCCATTTCTTTCTATTATGCATCGCTCTGGATTTTTCCAATTTCGATCAGTGAGCTCACACACTCCCTAACCATAATCCTCTAGATCTATCTCTCGATTTCTTTTTTTTTAATGTAGCTTCTAATACGTGTTTTACTACTTTGTCTTCTTTCATTTGGTTTATTTGGTCAAACCATATTAATTGTCCTTCTTCTATTGACCTAAGCTGTAAGTTTTGTTTTTGTGCTGTCTCACCCTCATTGCAGTAAATTTTTGTTTAGTTTGTCAGTTACAATCAATGGGCGGCGAGTACGACGCCAACCTCTGCTATTGTGCACCTCTTGAGAACTAACTAAAAACCCTAGTCGAATTGGTCTGGACCACTGCATATTCTAGTATAGAAAGAAACCAGAAAAATAGACTAGAAAGAAATGCTTTAAATACCTTTCATGGAGTTAGGTTATCAATCAGTAGGTAAGTACAGTGTTAAAACGAAACATGGAGGATGATAGGATAGGAAGCTGCTATAGCTTTGCTGGAACGAATTATCCAGTAACAGAAATCTGTATATGAGGCAAGTTATTGGAGAAAGTACTTGCAATCCGTGGGCCAAAAAACCTCATCGCATCAGGGTTTTGGCATAATCTCAGAAAACCCCATAATCTAGACTATGGTCTATTCTAATTGTTTAATTTTTGAGTTTGTTTATTCTAGTCATTCGATTTCTATTCTTGTTATTCACTTTGGTCGTTAAGAATTCTACTCATAATTTTTTATGTATGTATTATTATGTATGTATACATAGGTATGTATTATTATGTTATTTCGGTGACGTTAATCAAAATTCATTAGTTAGAGTAATATATTAAGCACTGAAAATTTAGAATAGATTGATTTGTCAAAATTACACGCACACACATGCTACTGCTATTTAGAAAAACTTAAAAAAATAAATAAGGAGGTCAAGAAAAAAACAAGAAAAGGAGAACGTTTTTGGAAATTGATTGGAAAAAAATAGAAAAGTCAGGTGAAGGAGAAAAGTTCGTTCCAAAAAGAGCTTTAAAAAGATAGAAGGACAAAAGGAGACGAAAAGAAAAGAGAAAGTTAAAAGTTTTTTTCCTGAAGAAGATATAAAAGTTTAAAAAACATTTAAAGTGTTCTTAACAGCCCCTGGAAAAATAATTACGGAGACATTAAGAACAGAGCGACATTTTTTTATGTACACAATAGTTTAAGGCAAGAGAGGGTGGGTTTAGACTAAAAAATTGTAAAGTGTATTTTTGCTTACTTGATTTGATTTTTGACCTAAGAGTATACATTATATATATGATTAATTTAATCATTTGTTTATTCTTGGTGAGCATTCTACAAATTGAGTCAAAACATTGCAGTGTTAAATAGCGTACATTATGGCGTTTCTTGGGGTTGTGCTGAAACTCTGACGTGCTAGAATTTTTTGACCTCGGATTTGGATTCAGCAAACACGGCCCTCACAATCAAAAAAATGTCTTAGCATTCCCCAACACCTGGCAGAAATTATAGAGGAGGTATGGTTCTCTCTTTCCTTGTTCTATTTTTTCATTGTTCGAAAAACCAATCTCTTGGCTTTTTTTTCTACAGGTGTGTTTCTATCTTTCTTCAATCTTTGGCCATGCTTTTCTTTGTCTTCCTTGTTGTTTAAATTTTTCTTTTTTTACTTTTCTCTTGCCATTGCTGCTTTTTTGCTCCTCCAATATATCCTAGGATATCGAATTATTATTATCGTTGATTCACAAGTGGTTACATTTAAAACAAATCTCTTGAATTCAGCCCATTTCTGTATATATTTCTTCTTTCTTCTTTCTTCTCGCACATTTTCTGCATACTTTCCAATAAATGGAGTAGAAACAAAATTTGCATACTTTCCAATAAATGGAGTAGAAACAAAATTTGCTTCGTCGATTGATTGCAATTTAGACGGATGCAAGCAAATTTTAAACAATTGCCTTTAATACTTTTAAGCAAAATAGGTTTTCGCTTCTAGGACGCATCCTTTTAGCCTAGATCATACTTGGCACACTTCGAGGCTTTTGTAGTATTAAACTGTCTGACAAATCGGTAGGTAGTCACTCACTTTTTATTTCAATTCCTTAAAAGCTGTATTTTAAGAGCACATTTAAAAAACACATATTTTTCCTATTTTTTATACTATGGCATACATTATACTGCTGTGTATCTATACATTTTTGGAATATCTTACCTAATTTGGCAAGCTTAATTCCATTATAGAAGGCCTTTGAAGATTTCTTTTGATTGGGAAAATCCATATTTCTATATATTAGTCAGTGGTTTTCTCTTCTTTTTCAAATACAGTTTTAGTAAGTACATTGAAAACTAACCGTGGTACAAAAACTACCGCTGCCCTAAGTTTCATTTAGTGAACAAATTCTTTTTGTTTATGTCATATTTTGTTTTAGACGAGAACTTTGCACTTCTAAGCAGAGAGCTTTGCCTAAACAAATTGACGAAAATGCAAAATCTAGTTTTCAGAAACAGCCATTGTTACCAGTAATTTGATGTCCATCTTCTGGTATTGTCTGGAGGAAGTGAATAAATAATGATTAATTACATACATGGTGATTCCTGAAAAATATTTCAGATCTTTTTTAAAGTCTTATTCATATAAACATGTTCTATTGTTTTCACACTTTCATTTGGGGGTGGAAATTAGTATTCTTTTCTAGGTCAAATAATAATGAAAGATTATATTTTGGAATCGTTTAAATTTGGAAAAATAGAGACGAAATTCCTATAACTACGGAATGATAAGAATTGAAAGGCATCTTTACTTCATTTACCAAAAACTGTGTTTTTTCTCGTTTTAATATATAAATAGATTTATTGCTCGAGTTCATCTAACAAATTGCGCGTTGAAGGTTGGTTAGAGATGGAGAAAAGAGGGATATTGTGATGAAAGAAGAGTTTCGGATGCCGGAGGAGAAAAACAATTCGAGGAAAGAAACACAGGATTCATAAATTATCTTTTCAATAAATGACTCCTCGCTTCTGCCGCGCACAAATTAAACCAATTTTTTTCCTGCGTTGTCGTATCCTCCTTCTTTCCTTTTGTATTTTCTGTACGCCTACGCTGTTTGTTCTTATGTCTATATTAAGTATTGCATTTGTTTGAGAAAAAATGGTGATATGATCTCCATGAGTCACGGTTGTAAAATAATTAGTGTTTGATGTAGAAGCAGCGTTTACTTTCGACCTTAATTTTAACGACTAAAAGTTCTAATTATAGAGAGTCAACAAGGTATGACGACGCACTAGTAGTTAATTTTAAATTCTTCAAAAGGTTCTAAACAGTGTTTTCATATATACATATAATATATGTACTTAATTTATTAAACATTGTCATGGTTGTTATCTGATACTGCTTAAATTTTTATGATCGATTTCAGTCTTTTCAACGCAGGTTCCCCAAACTTTAGAATCATTACGATTTTAAACGTTTACAAAGTTTTAGAACATATGTTACTTTAATGTAATTGTATGCAGGAAACTTTAAACTCTAAATTACATGATCTTGCTTTATTACTTAAATTTATGCAAAACTACTTCGTGCAAGATAATAAAAGACGACAACGGAAAGTAAACAAGAGACGATCCAGCGATAAAGACATTTGCATCGCTATCTTTTCTTGTTTGAGATACGCCTGAACTATATAATTCAACATTAACCGCACACCTCTATAAAAATAAAAACGGTCTCCTTTTAGCAGCCAAACAACATCTGCCATGGTAGTAAATTAAGCTAAAACTCTTTCAACTTACTACGAACGTGCGCAACCTGTAGATGAGTAGAGTTTTAAATCTGGCAACCGTGTGATGCTGTAGGTATAAGAACAAAAGCGAGCGAACACAATTCATCACACATTTCGCATAAAGTTAATGGCCTGTGAGTAGGTGCTTTCAAGGAAATGCAGCCGGCAAAGATTGGTGGCGAATACCGGAAAGCAAACAAAGCAATGGAAACGGGTTAACTGTGCCCTAGGCATCCATAACTGAAGAGCTCGCCACTCAATCCGGTTTATGACTCTGCCAAATTAGAGCCGATGTTGTATGATTAACAGCACCCCAGTTCGCCCGGAATGGAAGTAAATCTCCAGGTACAACAACGTAGAATTGTAGCTTTTGTGTGTGTGTTCCCTTAGCGTTTCTTTTTTGTTATTCCTTCTTTTTTCTGTTAGCGTAAATTGGTGAGACTAGTAAATGGTCGATAAATTCTCTTTAATGAAATGTTTTTGTCTTTAGAAGGTAGTATGTTTTTGATGTATTTACTTCGCGTTGTAGGCTATTACTTGTGGTTTTACGTGAAATGTACACACTTAATTGTTTCATTTCATTTTCTCAGATCTTATGAAAGCTTATTCGTAAAATATTTTCGGTTACATTAATTGAAACATTAAAATAATTTCCTTTATTTTTTGATTCTAGTATATAATCTGTTTGAATCGAAAGAATCTAATCGAATGTTACGTCTTGCACGAAAGGGTTGTTCTAAGCTTCGTACATGCCTAGAGTTGGAGCCGACATCCTTACAGACGTAGTAGTAGTTGCCACGCGGTATATTGGGAAAAAGTTAAACCGGTTAAACATACCTGCCTAGCGCTAGTTCGCTCGAATCTAAATCCTAGGATGCCACTGGCTATACTCAGTACTTAGACAAGATTACATAGAATCTAGGTTAAACAAATTCGTCAAGAAATAGAGAAACCGAAAGAATTCCGAGTAGCTAGGTTTCTACAATTCCGAAATAAAAATTATTATTTGATGAAGCAGTAAACAAAAGCGCGGAAGACAATAACTATCTAAAATTATCTTTATTTAAATTACTATAAAAAAATGAATGCTATACGTAAAATTTCAATTACAATAAATCAGAAAGCTGAAAGCTGTTTCACGTTTCAACAGCAAAGCTGTCATTATTAAGGCGATAATAAAACTAAAAAGTTTGGATAATGACAGCTTTGCTGTTGGAACGCGCCGGATTTTAGTAAATAATTATTTATGATATAAGTGTTAAAAGTGTGATTTTATTTTGTGAGATGGGAAGATTACGAGCGTAGCGCATTGAGTAACCCTACGAACAAAATAACATCACTTTTAACAAGTATATAATACACTATTTTTTATACAACTGTTTATATTGTAATGTGAAATTTGATTTATAATAAATCAAAAAAAAATTGAGTTTTACTCTTTAAATTGAAATTTGGGGTTTAAAAAAAAATTAATCTCAGAGGTTCGTGAATTCTTGGCTCTACAGCAGGTGTAGAGAACAGAATACGAGAGCTTACCGTACGTTACAAAATACCCAAGTGAAAAAAAAAATTCTAAGTTAAAAAAAAATTACAAGACAAAAAGATGTTTTACAAAAAAAAATTAATTTTATTTTCTTCAATAAACCTATAAAAATTTGTTTACACTGTGCAGAATGACGTGGCAATCACCACAACTAAATTATTATTTATAAAGACCTTATTTGGTAGTTTTTGAAATTTTGTCCAACTTTTTGTTGGGACTTAGAAAATTTCTGTATAAAAAAAAATTAACTTTGAAATTTTTTATTTTTTTAAATCTGTTTAATTAAAATAAATAAATTTTACCTTTTTAACTCAATTTACTGAAATTTATTATTTCTAAAAAAGAACTATTAAAAATCTTTCAAATATTATTTTTGTACTTTACTGTTTTAATTTTCAAGAAAAATTTTTTTCTTAATTTTTTTTACAACTTAAAATTACTCCAAAGTTAAAATTACTTAAAAATTAAATTACCTTATTTTACGTGTGAGTGTGTATGCGTGTGATTTCGGAAATTTCTGTCTTCGCGCGCCTAGACGGATGTTGGATGGACGACGTCCTCTTCGTAGAGGTAATTAAATTTTTTTTAATTTTTATGTTTAAAGTACTTTTTCGAAGATAATCGTTGATTTGGGCCCACGGTGCACCGGGGTAATTTTAATAAAATTTTCGTAGAAAATTAAACGCTCTGTTCGACGATCTATGCAAAAAGCGGAAGTTTGTTGCTCTCGCACGGCTTTTTATAGGTGATTCGCAATTGTCTCTAAATTTCATCAGAAATACCTTTTGATAGTCATCTGTCAATCACGGCAATCAACGATCGTTGATGGATTAATTTATGCGCGTCCGGTCGAATATTTGTTGTATACAGGGTCACCGAAAAGTTGTAGATTTTAATTACCACCTACTTTTTCTTCTTAAAATGCCCCTAACTGGCTGGTCTTTCTTCTTGTGTGTGTGGAATTTAATTGTGTGATTTGGTTATAATATTGATGTGTGTTTGTGTACAAATTAAATGATATAAAATTTATTAATTACCTACCTTATAAAATATGAGTGATAATATTGTGGTGTATTTAACATCTTTCTGTCTTTGTCGCTGGCTGGACTTAACATAAGATCTCTGCTAAGCAACACCCCCCTTCTGCGTCAGATGGCTACTGAGGCAAACCATGACATCGACTCGCACATATGCGAAAAAAATACCGATGGTGCAAACTTGAAGAGTTGCGCATCCTCTATCATTTGATAGTGTAGAATTGGATTTAAATGAATTAATTTTAAACAAATACCTCGCATGTGTGCAATCATGTTAATGTTACATATTTTATAAAATAGAATTAAATTGAATTAAAGAAATACACAGATAAGATAGTTGGTTATAGTTTAATGAATATTAAATTAATTTAGTGTTTTTTTATCTTTTTAGATTACCTACAGCTGGATGATCATCTGTCAAGTGACAAGTGGAATTGTAAACATTGAATAAAATGTAATATAACATTACAATATAATATAGATAATTAAATGATTTTTCCGTCGACCGTGTATTTACATCCATCATTAACGTTCTCAAAATCATACATTAATGACCCTTATTACTGCATGATTTTCTGTTAATGAACGAATTTGATGGTTCCCATGGTAACCAAGGAAATCAACTAAATCAAACAACGTCAAACTAAAACGCTACTCACTGTCATTATTAAGCGTGAAACAGAATCGAACGGTTTTTTAGTGTTTTGTGTTGCGTTGAATTCTTCCAAGCAATGAAGGTGGATGAAAATTTTACATTAACTTCGCCGGAAGTGGCAGAAAGTGCTAATTCAGCATCATTAAATTTACTACCGCAAAAGAGCAGAAATCTGTATGAAAAAACGTATGCCGAATTTATATCTTGGTGCAATGAGAAACAAGCAAAGCATTATTTCTCCACTTTAGAAAAATATACGGTCAACGGAAAAGTATTGTAACTAACTCTTACATTAAATTGCGATTAATGATCTCGAACATTAACGCGCTCGCTGCGCTCACGCGTTAAAATATCTCGATCATTAATCGCCTTCATTAATGTACTTGTTGGTTAAATAACTATAAGACTTCTACAAAATCTTTGTTGACATAACTCAATTATTAATATGTCATGAGTCAGAAATGTCAGTCACGGTAACGCAGTGATCGTGTAGTGATATTTGAGAATTAGAAACGTCAAGAAAACTGAAAAAACTGGATTTTGATGAGATTGATTGAAACTATTGATGATGTCCAATCCATATTATATAGTAATTGTTGTAATGCTAATGTATACAGGATAACAACTTGAACTACGAAAGACTATTGATAGGATGGAAGTGGAGGGGGATGTCAGTGGTTATGTTAAATACTATGATAAATTATAAAACCACTTTATAATTTGCACTTTTTTATTAATTGTGTATTCCATTAGAATAGTTTGATGGTTCGGTAAAATATTTGACATAACCATTGACATTCCTGTCATATAAAAAGTTGACAATAGTAACATCGATACATTTAATTTTGACTCCCACTACCGTCTCCTAACAATAGACTTTCGTAGTTCAAGTTGTTAGGCTGTATATTAATATTTACAAATAATAAAGTAACTATCACTAGTGTTAAAGTAATAATAGCACTAGCGTTAAAAATATTTTTAACACGCTATGATATAAAACTAAATTTTTAATCCGATTAGCTTACATTAAAAGTGTCACTTTTAGCGACAGTTGTATAAAAAAGTTTTTTGGTGTTTTGCGGGTTGAAGTGTTTAGGGTTCTACTTACGCACCAAAGATCCATTGTAGAACTTCACAATTTACACAGCAAGAGCTACAGCGGTTAGTCTTGCTAAGCAATATACCATGATAAGCCGCTGTAGCTGCACTTACAACAAAAAAAGGAATATAAGTTTTGGTATTAAACATTAGCAGATTAAGCGAAACCTTTGATCGCTGATGATAACCTCAAAATGAAGTATATTTGGATAACCAATGGAATTGTTGTTTTTTAGATTAAAAGTACAATGCAGTGCTGTGGAAAAGTCCAGAGATAGACAAATATAACAAACGAGAGTTGGCAGTTGCTTGTTACTCAAAAGGAACTTCTGTCTGGAGTCAAAATTTTTGTACATCTCCTAGAAGGAGCGCCAGTCTTTGCAACTAAATTAAAAGTATTATATATGTTTGAAAACGGGCATAAATGGTAAATATTATAGCCACAAGATAAGTATGGCATTTTCAGTGATAATGAATTTCTTGGTTGTGCCTGTGTATTGGCAAATGACATATTGTCATTAAGTGTTTATTGTCATTAATTTAAGCTGTTCTGTGGAAAAAAATGTTACTGTACTTACGGCAATATGAGGCTTTGTTGTTCCGAAGAATTTTGTTGGGTTGATAAATAGATAATCAAAAAAACTATTTACGAGGGCTGTCTGACAAGTTTCCGACATAACAAACATTTCTTCCTACAATACACACACCCTGCACCCCGCATCCTCACTTCTTCAACCTGACCAAATAATAGTCGATGTCTTTCTCTGCGAAATAACTGTTTATGAAGATGAGGAGCTCCTCATTTGACGAAAATCTCTGTCCTCTGAGTGCAATTACTGGATTAGTTGTTGCTTAGAACTAAATCTGGTAAGTACGGATGGTGGTTAAGCAGTTCAAACTGTAGTTCGTAGATTTTCGCCATGGCAACTGCTGAGGTGTGCATTGGTTTGGTCAAACAATTTTTTTTCTGCAAATGTGCCAGTTTCTCAGCAATTTCCGGCTTTAGTTTGTCAAGTAATGATGCGTACTATGATTCTGTAATGGTTTTTTCTGTCTCAAGATAATCGATTAAGATAACTCAATGACTATTCCAAAAAACAGCCGCCGTTACTTTCCCAGACCAAAAACAGTTTTTAACTTTTTAGAGTTACCCCTTCACAGCCCACTGTTTTGATTGTAATTTTTGTTTCGGGCGTATAATGGTCTATCCAAGTTTCATCTACAGTAATTAATCGGCGTCAAAACTGAAGTTTATTGCGCCGAAACTACGCCAGCAGAGCATTGGAACTGTCCATTCTAACACGCTAACGCGTGGACAGGTTTCTCGTGCTTAAATCTAGATATCTATCTAAAATATGTGACAAACACGTTATTTTGACATGTTCATCATAACTTCTGTTATCTCTCACGACTTTAAGTCGACGGTCGTTCAACACTAAAATCGCTAACGGTCACCGACCTTATTGTCGAGTGCAAATCCCATTCACATGCAGATAATATACAATTTCAATTGTTTCAAAAACCATGTCAGACATTTAAAACTGAAGATATGGATTGTAATTAGTAAAAAGAAACTGAAACGTAACTAAATGTATACGAGTTTGGGTACAGAGCAAATAAAGTACGCAGAGAAGAAACAATTTTCTGTAATAATAAAGTTTCAACTAGATACATAGTATAATAACAACATTTACAATGTTTCGTAACATCTATGTTTTGTTTTCGCTTCTACTACATTTTCAATTTTAGAACGGTTTAGTATATACTTAGATACTTTGAACAAAATATAACGAAAATTTCAAAGCAATCTCCTAATAAAACAAAGAAGGAAGCTACCGTAAACGTTTTAACCCAAGTAAGAATATACACACTGCATTTTCGTATACGTTCATAAACCTTTCCCACATCTTTTATTGTTTTACCCCATTTCGTAACGCCACGCTAAAAGAGAAGAAAAAAACATATACAAATGCCCTGAGTTCGTTCTTTTCCAGGAAAACTGTTCGGCAAAAAATATCCTCGGAAAAAGGCAGCAACCTTATTCCCTTTAGCCTATTTTATTCCGTTAAACGTTCCACGCATCTGCTTATATCGTAGGTGTGGTAGGCATTTTTCTTCTATCTACCGATCTCGCATACGCATTCCCTTCCCTCGGTGCATAAAACCAGGTCAAAAGGATTTCCCAGCACAACCACAACAACTGGAATAGAACAAAGCGTAATAAAGAGGACAGCGGCGGCTCGTGCAAATTGGCGGAGACTGTTTAAATCTTATGTTGTAAATTAGTTTATTTCAATTTATTGAATTTAAACATACGTTTGTTTTCTATAGGTAGGTGCATGCCATGGACTTTCCTCGCTATTCTGTTTCAGACCTATCCTTGCCATGTGTTGCCCAAGGTGACAATGCCATGTAAGAAAACCTGTGAGGATGTGTAGTCTTGTTCTACTTAGTTCTAGCAAGTGATTGCTCTATGCTTTTTATAGTTTCCAAAGAATATTTTGGAGTGTCTCAAACCACGGAGATTCTCCCAGAGGGATACTTTGTACCTGTCCTTTCTATCTGTGAGTTCTTTCTTATAGATGCTCATCCCCAGACCGCGAAATAGTTGCAGTCCCACAAACAAAGATGTGGTAGCCTTCCTTACTAACACATTACCTTCTTTGCTGCTTCTGATTCCAGTATGTCCTGGTACCCTGCATAATGCAACTCTATGTTCTTTGCTAAGGTTGTTTCGTCTACTAAGGCACTCCCAGACTAATTTCGAGTTGATGATGTTAGAACTGAGCCCCACTATGGCTGCTTAGCTATTAGACAAAATTGCAATGCTTTGCTTTCAATAGTTCTTGTCCATGTTCAATTGAGCACATCTTCCGATGACCTTGCTCTCCGCAAGGAAGACGCTAGGGAATAACCCCATTGGCTCTGAGTATTTGGCTTCTGGCTCGAATACTCCTGGATCTGTTGCTTATTTGATGGTGTTTTCGTTTAGGGAGTATGTGGACGATTCTCCTACCCATTATCTCTTGTTACTTAGCTTCGTTGAATACTTTAACTTTGCTTTTACATTTACATTTACTCTTCAAGAGCATTGTTTGAAATGAGCTATCAATTGTTCCATTCTCAATATTATTCAATTTTATTGGCCTGTAAACATTTACTTAAGTCTGGCAATTGTTAGACATCAGCTGAATTTACCATTGAACCATTGAGTTGATTACACTTATTGATCTGAAGTTTTAACATCGATAATTTCAGACTTATCGTGATGACATCAATGTGTAATTTCGGCCAAAAAACTAGGAGCGGAGACGCCCAAGTAAATAAGGAAAATTTGAGTCAAAGAGCACACATCTTCTCAAAATTTAGAGACATTACTTATGAAGCCCCTTAGATGGGACAATATAAAACACAATATTAATATTAAGTTCCCATATTCAATAGAGCGGAAGATATTACACCTATCTTGCCAATATTTTGTATCGTGTATAAAATTTCATTTATGTAGACTTTGTAACAAAGTATGTAGTTATCGGCCACTGTCATGTAGTGAATATGAAACCAATCAAGTTCTCTCTTAAATAAATAAGTCGAAAACATCAAGAAATATGAAAAAAACACTGAAACAGGTCTAAACTTGTCTGAAGCTAGAAATTCTTTCGCCAACAAGGAAAAATCACGTCCTCCTTCCTCCTAATCGACCATGGATTGAGCAAAAAACAGAAAATATCCCCGGAGAACCTACCTTTATAAGATGTCCTCTAAAGTGTTAGATATAGATATAGTCTCTCCTACATGAAGGTTGTTGCAAATTGTATGTAGAATCGAAAACTGCAATATGTCACTTGAAACTTTAATTTGCAATACTGTGGTGGGAAGGAAGGGGGGAGGGAGGGGGGCAATACAAAATTTTACATTATTAGTGAAAGAGTGTCCTCTTTAAACAGAAATCGACCTGTCTCAGCGTTTATTCGTATTTCTTGACGTTTTCGATTTATTTAAGGTGGATCGTTTTCATTGGAATGCTCTGTATATTATAAAGCGCGCACTGTATGCAGCAAAATCTGATTTTTTGCATCATCTTTCATCCAAATATGTAAATAGAAGGTGAATATTTACTTTTATTACATTGACATCTATATGTAATTTGACGAAATATTGTGACACTGAAATGAAAAATACGAGCTTTTAGCTTAAAATATACCATAGTATAAATATAAACCTAGTTTTTTGTTAGAAGTTGTATCTCAATTTAATGTTATTACCTGCACCATTTGATTTTCTATCGATGACATTCACCATCTCGTTTGCTTAATTCTGATTGATGCAGTTATAAAATCACAGCCCGTAGTAACATTTGAAACACTAGTTTAACGAACATAAACCCTAAACAAAATTGCTATGTTACTAAAAGCACTTAAGCAATAAATTTTACGTCTTATTCATAATTGAGCATTCGTCTATATAATATAGGTACCTTCATAAAATTATTTTAAATCAAGTTAGCTCCGTTTGTTTTCGTTATTGAGTCGCCACTGGTGAAATACAGGAACAAACCAAGATAGACCGAAGCGTAATAAAAGAGAGTATATGTACCGCTCTAGTGCCTCGGTAAAATGGAAAAAAAAGGAGGATGAATACTTACAAAGCACGTGAAGGACAATTTGCGAGGTTACATCTTCTCCAACTCCATTACTGGCCGTGCATTGATATATCCCCGCTTGGTGTCGGTCTACCTTATCCAGGACCAGCGTTTGCGTAACCATCGTCTGTTCGCCGCCCGGAAGCAGGTTATTCTTGCGGGACCACGTAATCTTCGGCACAGGATTGCCAGAGGCTTTGCATTCCAGTCGCACTGGGGATCCTTTTTCACTTCGACGCGTCCATTGGAGGAAATGTAGTGGATACGCGGGGGAACTGAAATAATTAAGTATTTTTGTGTTAGTTTTGCTATGTAGAAATATATGGTACCCTATGGATAGTCGATGTAATAACAAGAATAAGGGTAGTAGGTTTCACGAAAGGGTCAGTTTTATAGATCTGTTAAGTGAAAATTATCATATCTAGTATACATGTTTGTCAATATTATTAATTTATACGAATATGTTGAATAAATTGGTCCTTGCAGTTTCCAAATTTAAATAACATCCCTGATCGATTTAACCGATTTTTATAGAAAAACTAGACTGTCTATGTTACACCACTATTTAAAAGGGCATCCTGGCAGTATGTCAAACTATGAACCAATTGGTATACTACGTTCGCTAGAATCTGTGAAGGCATGTTGCTTAAAATTCAAGTTTTACCCGCCTTAATTTATTCCCGGAAAATTTAAAAATCGTAGCTTAATTATTTACACTGATAGATTATTTGATGTTGCGGATCGTTTGGTAGACATTGTAAGAAAGTTACAGTGCATTTGGTGGCTATGGATTTTCACCTTTAGATTATATAATCCAACGAAAAAGTGGTCTGTACGAATGTTAGAGCACTAGCAGCTATGTCACGTACCTACCAGATTAAAATATAGAAAGAATTCCAAAAAGCCAAATCTATGCCCGAATAAAATTCTCGATTTGCATGATTTTAAAATTAATCTAAAGAGGAATCAGGAATGCAGTAAATAATGCAGAAGAGGACCATAAAGTGCAATCTTTGTGATTAAATTAGTTTAGATTAATAGTTGATTGTTTATTGTTGCCTCTTTTCACTGCGACCCATAAGATCTATTACGAGCCGCCTTAATCCGGTTCTGTATAATATTTTGCAATGTCAAAACCTATTATTTTATAATTTGTTAAAGTGGTAGCAGATAGGTGCTACTTAAAACGTACAATATAACTCAACTGGATTTGTTTGACCAGAAAATAGTATTTAGTCTGCGGATCTTCGCCAAACTTTATACAGGGTGTATACTGACCCAGGACAATCCAAATCTACCATCGAAATGAAGCCAACCCCTAGAAAGGGATGGTGAAATGCTTGCATACGGAATTGATGCGTCAAAAATACAGCCTTTGAGTTTTTGAAGTGAAGTAACCAGTTACGTAAATACAATCTACATATACAGGATGTTCCTAAATATCATGTACATAAGGAAGGGGATAATTATTTGGTTTATTTTGTGCCTAAAATTTCATATAAACATAGGTCTGCAAACACTTCGTTACCAATCTGCAGGGTGTCGAAATTTCAAGATTTTTTCACTTTTTACTGTATAGCTCCTACAGTTTTTGAGATATTGTGCTCAAATTTGGAAGGTAGGTTACGCTATAAGGCCTGCATTATTAGCCATGCCAAATGATGATGTAAATCTACAGGGTAATATTTTTTTCGGGGTCATGCCCTCTTTTCTCACCCTGAACTTTTTTGCGATGCGCCACTCCTAGATTCTAAAATACGCAATAAATTTTTTGACTTGTTTAGAAACTTTTTGATCTCTTGTATGTTTTTCTTATCTCTGACCGTTATTGAGAAAAAAAATAGAAAACAATTTTCTGTAATTCGCCAGAGAAAATTAAATTTTTTAAAATGGTCTAGCAAGCTCTGGCTTTATTCAGATAATCACTTGAGTTTATTAATTTGACAACTGACATTAGAAATCGTAACTTGTGTTTGTATAAGTAAAGTTTTAAATTGCAAACTGTAAGGTGTAAAAGTATTTTAAATACTCGTTAAATTTTGTAAATATGCCAAATTTCACTAATTCTGAAATGGCTGACATGTATTTCATCTACGGCCTTGCGACTGGAAATGCAAGAGAAGCCAGGCGTCTGTACATGGAGCGCTATCCGAATAGAATGATACCCGATCATCATTTTCAAATATTCACGTACTGTTAAAACACCATAGATCGAAGAGGCGGTTCTGAATGAAATAGACAGACATCTTCGCACCAGCACCAGAAAAATCATTTAAATATTAGTCATCAAGTTGTTTGGTGTATTCTACGTGTTTCCCTGCTATACGCTTACCACATTCAGAGAGTGCAGGCTCTTTTTTCCCGAGACTTCCCTTTAAGGATTGATTTCTGCCTATGGTACCTTAATAAGCTAGCAGCAGACCGCATTTTTAATTGTAAAATCCTTTTTACCGATGAAGCGAATTTTTCAAGGACTTCAATTACGAATTTCCACAGCAACCACACGTGGGCAGATGAAAATACACATGAAATTGTACAAACGCATTTTCAGGAATAGTGCTCATTAAATGTATGGGGTGGTATAATTGCAGATAATTTCATTGGTCGTTGTTTTTTGCCTAATCGACTTACTGGTCAGTCATACAGGCTCTTTTTGCAGAATGAATTGCCTTTATTACTTGAAGACTAGCCCTTTTTACTTAAAAATCAAATGTGGTATATGCACGATGGCGCCCCATTACATTTTTCTATTTTGGCTCGGGAGTATTTAAATGAGGTATACAAGAGATCAAAAAGTTTCTAAACAAGACAGAAAATTTATTGCGTATTTTACAATCTAGTAGTGGCGCATCGCAAAAAGTTCAGGGTGAGAAAAGAGGGCATGACCCCGAAAAAAATATTACCCTGTAGATTTACTTCATTTGGCATGGCTAAAGATGCAGGCCTTATAGCGTAACCTACCTTCTAAATTTGAGCAAAATATCTCAAAAACTGTAGGAGCGATACAGTAAAAAGTGAAAAAATCTTGAAATTTCAACACCCTGCAGATTGGTAACGAAGCGTTTGCAGACCTATGTTTATATGAAATTTTAGGCACAAAATAAACCAAATAATTACCCCCTTCCTTATGTACATGATATTTAGGAACACCCTGTATACAGGGTGTCCACCTAGTACGCGGAAGTCCAATATCTTGGTTGATATGAGAGATAATCGAAACTTTTTAATTTCATGTGTCTACTTTTCTCAAACATAAAATAATGCCGATTATACAGGGTGTTCCATTTCCTCTGCACAGACAGCAGATTTGTTTTTAAAATACAAATCTATATTTTTTATCATTTATTTTGAATCTACATGAAAAATAAAAGAGACTTTATGCATGGTTTTCATATGAAAAAACTGACGCTCTTTGAGATATTTGGCTTACTATGTTTTTCTAGTTAATTTTAGTCAATTATAATATCGCAAATTTTGTGGTTACGCTAATTAACAGAAAAGCTATTTTCAGACCAAATGTTGAAGAAAATGTTGTCAAATTTGACAAAGCAAAATACGAAAAATCTCCGTTTTTGTTTTTCCGGCATAATGGATGGCTTCCCTCTTCACCTGTAGGTGCACGGGATGTAGCGTGACTCGTTTTCCTTTTATTTTTGGCCACTATACCAGTGATGCGTATGTGACCATGGGTCTGACTATCGTCAAGTAACTCCAGAGGACCATCTCAGATTTTAGTCTTCAGGTTTTGTATACATATTTATCAAAAGGCAATTAGACAGTAGCAATAATAGTAGGCACACTGGTGTTCAGTTTTGTTTTTTTGTAAAACTATTTGAAACCAAGCAGTGAGGACTGAATGAACTACATTCTAGGTTCATTACAAGAAGAAAGGCGGAATAGGTTAACAATATTGCGGTACTTTTCAATTACTTTTTTTTACGTATTAATACATTTTAGTAATGTTAACATTTAACAAATTAAGAAGTAGGTATAATTAATTTTCCTTTTAACATTATTAAATAATGGTAATTGGTACAATTGTGGAGGAACTAGCTTTAAATTTACAATCGTACTGTATATTAGAAATACAATTCT
Organism: Holotrichia oblita; assembly: GCA_023690525.1. Classification (NCBI taxonomy): domain Eukaryota; kingdom Metazoa; phylum Arthropoda; class Insecta; order Coleoptera; family Scarabaeidae; genus Holotrichia; species Holotrichia oblita. The sequence goes on along the minus strand of CM043015.1, from coordinate 46,961,712 downwards.
ACTAGTTTCTATCCAACTTTCGTCGATCGGTAGATTCTGGAGTTTCGGATGTGAATTCTTGTGTGTGCGCCGTGCGCAGGAAGGAATATATTTTATAGGATGGGCTAGGCGCGATAGGATAATAAAGGACTTCATATGAACGCGGAACGTTCCTGAATCATCTCTGAACGTGCATATATCATATTTATGGTTTTTAGCTGTTCAAAATCTCCGACTTTCGCGCGGCGAAAGAAGCACGACTAGAATCGGTCGAGAAAGAAGTTCGGGAACATTTGTCATGCATATTAAAAACGACAGCTAGGTCAATGGGGAGAAATGAGAACTTAGATAAGGGAGAAGTTTTCCGCTATTAAATTTAATGCTTTTGATAATATTAAAGATCCCGTATTTTTAAAATTAATTATAATAGAGAAGTAATAATACTCAGCAATATATGAATCTGTTATGGAAATGCTGAATATTGTAAGTCCATAACATATAAATTTTACATAAAAATGTAATTTAGGAAAAGATTCAATAAATTACTTTAAATCGTTGTGACCTCTACTCAAGCACCGATTACATTTATTGAAGAATATTTCATGAATCTCGAAATAACTCATGAATCTAAACTGACGGGAGGAAATATTTTATGCATATCGCTTTTGCATGTTGAATGAATAGATTTCAGAACATGATTACTGTGGTAGTACTCTTCAGAATTGTAAACTCGATGATTATTACATTTCGATCAATATTACGATTTACATTCTTTTAGTATTTTACATTAAACTCGTGGAAAAATTCATATAGTAATAAGTAAGTATAAAAAATTATTATACTCCAGAATTTATATTGGGCGACCTGAAATGTTTCCAGAATTGACAAGAAAAACACGGTATTGTGGTTTTTTATTTTTTGATGTAGTCCCGTCGAAGATCAATACACGTTTTCGAACGATGCCCCAGTCTCTGTGCAAACCGTCGGAAAAGTTAGATGTCTTGAAGTCTGCAATGTAATCATCTGTAGCGGCTTTCAGCTTTGGGAATAGGAAACAGTCGCTGGGGACAAGGCCCGATGAATATGCAGGACGAGAGACTAATTCTTAGTGCAACTCATTCAATTTGTACACGACGATGCGGGTTCAATGAGCCGGTGCATTGTCGTGGTGGAAAAGCACTTTTTTCCGCTGCAAACGAGGTCGTTTCTCATTCAATACTGCATCGAATCCGGTCAATAAACTGCTCTAGTGTTACGCCGTGATCATCCTTCCCTTCAGCAGATAGTCGATGAGGATCATACCTTGGGAATCCCAATAAACGGTCTCCATGAATTTTCTGGCCGATGGAACGGTCTTTCGGTGCTATCTTCGGTGCCGATTCGCCCGGAAAAGTCCAATGTCTCGACTGTTCCTTGATCTCCGGTATGTAGTGGTGGATCCAAGTCTCATTTACGGTTATGAAGCGCATGAAGAAATCTCTTGGATTGCGTTGAATCCTGGCCAGACACTCCCCCGATTTCGTTCTTGCTCCGGTGTGAACAAAAATTTCGTGTAGGATACCAACGGATTCCTCTGAGCTGCCCGTTGTCTCTGCTATTTCTTTCAGCTTCAGTCGGCGATCGGCTAACATAAGATCATGAATCTTTGGTACGGTTTTTGGGTATCCATTGCCTGGTTCGTCACCTGTGGTTGTGTGACCAGGTTTGAATTCGCTCGCCCGGAAGCTGATGGTCCCAAATGATGGAGTAGATCCGCCATGAACCTCTATTTCCGTGGCCGTTTTCCCAGCCATCCAGGAGTGTTTTATCACTGCACGAAATTCGATTTTATCCAATTTTGCGAAATCGCTTGACTTGCTACACAAAACACACCCTTAAGCAACAACTATTGACTTCAGAAACATTTCAGGTCGCCGTTGTATTTTTCGAGATTCTTTCAAACGAAAATGTGTTGGAAAATACATGGATATTAAGATATTATCACAACGAATTTCTAATAGAAAATATACTAATTTGTTGTATTAATGTAACATTAGTTCGTTACATATTTTGAAACAGTTCTTGTTGGATTAACAGCTGAAGTTTACTAATATTGTCTGTAAATAACCTTGTTAATATACCTATCAGCAGTGCACAATTAGAGGTAGAATTAATTTTAACGTTCAAAGCTGCAATACAACGTGAAACACATTTACATTGATGACTCACTATACAGGATAACAACTTGAACTACGAAAGCCTATTTATAGGAAAAGGTAGTGGGAGGTAAAATTGAATGTATCCATTTTACTATTGTCAACTTTTTATATGACAGGAATATCAGCAGTGGTTACGTCAAATTATAAAACCACTTTATAATTTGCACTTTTTCATTAATTTTGTATTCCATTAGGATAGTTTGATGGTTCAGCAAAGTATTTGACATAACCACTGACATTTCTGTCATATAAAAAATTGACAATAGTAAAATGGATACATTTAATTTTAACTCCCACCATCCTCTCCTATCAATAGGCTTTCGTAGTTCAAGTTGTTAGCCTCTATAGGGAGAATTTAAACTGGGGATAGAACATATTTATATATTCTGCGAACTTGTTTAGATAGGTTTAAGAAAGATTTTCTTGTTACAAATATTGATTACGCAGCATTATCCTGCTTATGTTTTAGAGCAGAAAATAATTTGGTGAAATCATAGATATAGAGGTATATAGAACGCTTATGTGCCGTGTGTGCAGCTTTCTGAGTTGGGACAACATTGGGGCCGCCATTGTCACACCATTTAGTTACTTTTTTAGTTTTATTTGATGTTTTCACTGTGTTAACGTGGTTAGTTGGTTAACTTGGTGTATACATTTTTGTTTGTTTATATGAGATTTGAGGTTATTGTTTACGTGCTTGTAGTCTCGTGTTAGATATTTTGGTTAATATTATCTGCTATTTTTTATTTTGGACATACATACACTGTTTTCATGATGTTTAATTTAGCAGCTGGTATTACATACCTAATATTGTATTGAATATAACTAGCTTGAATGGATTAGACTTATTTCTCACCTTGTGTTATTGTTACAATAAAGAAGTGCTTTCTGAAATCATGCAACAGTAAATGAGTACATTTTGTAGCTTCTTTATAGGTGTTCTAAGATTTTTTTGTCTTGAATATTCTCTGTGTGTTGACGAAGTTAGCTAAATTTAACGTAGGTACTATTATGTGATCAGTTATCTTGAGTTTCAATTTAGGCCAACGGATATCAAAATTAATTCTTACACAACATGAAACATATACTACGGAGGTTTTGAAATGGAGCAAAAGGGAGATCTAGTGACAAACAGATAAGCAAAAAAAAAAGAAACGTCAAAAAAGAAAGTAGAGAATGAACGAAAAGACATCTGAAAAAGGTGAAGGAGAGCAGATACTTTACTGAAACAACAATATGTGAAATATAATATAATATAATATTTATAAGATAATATTGAAGAAATTTAACAAAACTAATAAAATATAAATAGGTTTAAAGTATTGCTTACGGAAGGGAAAAGAAAAAGAAGCTTATTTGAACGGAGGAAGAAACGCAGGTGAAACATATCGCAAAAGGATGATTTCATGCACACATAGGTACATAAATATTTTAGTATCGTATAAATCTTTTAGCATAAATCTAGGAAAAGAACACTGCAATATGTATATGAAAAATAATAATTGCTACTGCCATTACACACTATTTATTTACCGTTTATTATGACGCTATGAACTTACAAGGCCACTGATAGAAGTCCTCCAGCCAAAATATAATTTCATATTATTAGTACATATAATGACTTTTTTATGTATCTCAGTAAATAAATTTTCAAAACCCGCCATAATCCCCATCCTAATGGTGTCACAATGGTGGCTTTAAAATGATCGCACTTTTTGTAACCTATTAGCATTCTAGATACCTCTAGATCTATGGGTGAAATCCAATACGATTATGAGTTAACCTTTTGTTACCTTTCGCTTTTCAGATTTAATACCACACTAGCACTAGTCACTTACTAGTGACATCAGCGTCCCTACGGATACACTCTCCCATAAATTTTAAATGGAATGACCCATCTGTGTGGCACCTCAAATGAAAGCTTATTTCAATAGGATTACGGTGATCACTTGTTTAGTTTTTGCTTAATTTAGCATCGAAAAGTAATCAGTTTTGTTTTAGAATACAAATAGTAAGTCTTTAATGTGACAATAACAATTAAAAAAGAATAATAATAAAAACAAATACTTAAGAGCATTCACAATAACTGTTCAAAATGTGCACCGTTGTTCTCCATGCAGTAGTAAAGCCGGTTTTCAAATTCTTGTTTCATTTTCTCAAAAGTTTGCCGTTGAATATTTCTACAAGCGTTAATAATTCTTTGACGTAAATCATTTAAATCTATTGGTTGAGTTTTATAAACTACTGAATTTAAATGACTCCACAAGAAGAAGTCAGGACTTGTCAACTCTGGTGATCGCGGAGGCCACTCAATCGTTCCACGTCTACCAATCCAGTGATTTGCGTATCTGTGGTTCAGCCAGTTACGAACATTTGCAGCATAATGCGGAGGAGCACCATCTTGCTGGAAAAACAATTCGTGTTCATCGAGGATTTGGTTACCTTCTGCATCAAGCTGGTTTTCGACTTCCTCAGTTATTAGGGGATCGATGATATACTCTAACACATTTAAATAAATGTCACCAGTCAATGTTTCTCTAAAGAAAATTGGTCCAAAAATGGAATCACCTAGTATTCCTGCCCAAACATTAACCGTTTGAGGCTTTTGAGTATGTTCCTCTCATATAATATGGGGATTTTTATCGCTCCAGTAGCGTACATTGTGTTTGTTCACGTGTCCATTTAAGAAAAAAGCGCGATCATCACTAAAACAGATGTTCTTTACCAAATTTGGATTTGTAGTAATCATTTGGGTCATAGTTTCGCAAAATTATAGTCGGCGGTCGCAATCGCCCTCACTAAGCTCTTGCACTATTTGCATTTTAAAAGGGTGAAATTTTCGCAACTTTGTGACTTTACGTACCGACGAGTAAGAAAGTCCAGAGGATGCTGCAACGTGACGCAAAGAGCTGCTTGACTCCATGGTAAAATTCCCAATTACATCCATTTCCGCCACTTCATCTACTATTTTAATTGCACGCCTTTTCTTGTTCACTACTGATCCGGTTGTTTCAAATTTTTGCACAAGTTCGCGAACGTATTTATGATCCATATGCTTGTCTGGATGCCTTTCCTTGAAAATTCTTGCTGTGCCACAAGCGTATTGCTCAGCACCATAAATGTAAATAACTTCTACCCTCTCAGCAATAGAGTACACCATTTTTATGTAAGAAGATGAAGTTGAATGAAAATTACTAATGTGACAGTTGTAATTCGTATGTCAAATTGTTTCCCACTTGAATTAAAAGTAGACGTATTTTTGGAAATTTTTCAATACCTTATAGTTTCTGACACATTTGAGGTGGGTCGTTTTCAAAAAATACGTATATATACATACAGAACAGTAACATTTACCGTAAAAGTTTACTCCTTTGGCTTGCGGTAGGTTTTAAAATTAGTAGTAACGTTGATTTTATTTTTAGTTTTACCCTAACATTACACTGAAGATGTGTTGTGATAGAGTAATTAAAGTTGATATAGCATTTTAAAGGACAAATTCTAATTATGAAATAATAAATGGATAGTTATAACGGTCGAAAATAAATATTACTTTAAATGTATCGTTTATTTACTTTTCTTCAGAGTTATTCAACAAGTATATATTGTAATACCTATCAATTTAAATAATTATATATTTTTGTTCTCATTCATTGTTACAACATTAGAACATAAATTCAATTTGCAGTTCTATGCCTACCATTGTAACGAAATAATTCCATCCTAATTATTATTTTGCTCCTCTTAACCCGCGAAAAATAAACTGAAAATGGTGATAATTAGTACACGTTGTAATAAGCTCGACGAATTATTGCAGGAACTCAACGAAAGCAAAGAAAATATCTCGCGTTTTCTTGATGAAAAAGTTGAACATTACTCGAGCCTTATACATGTATATCCCCATCCTTTTCCGTCTTCCATTTCAGGGCGTAATGGACAAATTTAATTACATGACGGTCGATGGACTCTTCGCGCAAAACCGTGCAAAAGAATTCCTGTTACCGCTCTCTACCTCTCGTACAATTTTGGGAGAGGTGTGCTTCTCGTAATTCTCGAGCTTTAAGGGTGGTCTGGGTCCAAGCGGTGGCCAAGTGTATGTCGGATATATTAAGTTAGGATAGGGGAGAGGCTTTGGGTAAGTGGAGAGCGGTCTGCTGTAAATGTGAGTGGATTTAATGAAGTGATCCCACGGACGCTAAATGTACCACTTAGTATCGGAGTGCACTTATTTAAAATACGCGTTTCTGTGTGCTGGTTTTTACGTGTCTGCCGTCCATCATTCCTGTTATGTGCTTTTACCTATTTCATATTTTTTTTATTAGCGAGAGTTTTTTTTCGAAAGCGACACTTTTTTTATATACATATTTTCGTTCTTTATTTTTATACTGCGTAGCCTGTATTTTAAGGTAAAATGTATTTGCTCAATAGAGAAAGGGTTTTCTGACGCTGGGTACTAGTAAATGAAGTGAACGGGGACGTGACGATTTTACCCTTGAAAGGTGAAGATAAAACTTTTTCGATATTTCCACAATAGTGAACATAACCACAAAGTCCGGAAATATGCAATGAATACAATAATATGCTCAGTCAGCTAATTTTAAACTTTACAGCCGTCTAAGAGTAATGGATTTTATTAAGCAGAGGTGTTATGATGCATAAATGGTGAGTGTGGTGGTGGAGGCAAGAACACAGTATACCAAAACTTGCTGTGTTGTGTCACTCTAGAAATGTTTTAGTAAGGTCTTAATATCCAGTCTCTAGCATTGGGGAAAATACGAGGGCGACCTGAAATGTTGAAATGAAAAAATGAAAATTATGTGAAAGTGACTAATAACTTAATTTGAAATTAATCCAAAAAAATGAGAAAATGAAAACAAATTTCTTCTTAATTTGCCTTTCAGCAATAACGAGTATATCCTTAGTGAGCTTCAATGGTAGCTTGGCAACGTCTTTGCATGCTGCAAAATGCAGATTATTAAAGTTTTCTTGCGGAATCTGTTCCCAGATTTGTGGAAGCAAATTTATCAATTGTTCCATTGTTTGTGGTTGGGGATTATGATGATCCAAAGCTCGCTGCAATTGATCCCAAGCATGGTCTATGGGATTTACATCAGGCGATAGAGCAGGTATAGCTAAATGAGGAATTTCATTGGTTTCAATTGCATCTATAACTGCCATGGATTGGTGTGGACGAGCGTTATCGTCCAAAAAAAGGAAATCAAAACCCACAGCGTCATGAAACTCTGGCACAATGTTGTTGATCACTTGATTCAAGTATACTTCTGAATTCGTGTTGCTCGGAATAAGCAGCAAGTCGGTACGGCCATCATAACAAATGCCTTTCCGAACATAAACAGTGCCTACATTCGACATGTGCTCAAAGGTTCTCGGCGTGCAGAAATGGTGCAGGGGTACCTATTGATGAGCGCTCTATTCGAGGTCTTTCTTCAACGGATCCAGTTCCTTGAAAACGGAAAAAGTCTAGAAATGACACTTTGGCTAACTTGAAAAAAAATTTGCGACGCCGACGTCACTATATCGTTGACCACCCTGTAGCAAACCAATTGCTCTATTTGCTTCGTCAGATGTTAATTTAAGTCTAGGCAATGGGAATTATCAACGAACAATATGTTGATACGGAATTTGCACAATAAGTCAACAAATTGCCAAGTAAACCAAATAACCAATTGATTCGTTAGAACGAACTGAGAGTAGGTTATTTGGAACACTAAACACTTTAACCCACTGAACACCAAACAAGTTTTAACTAAAACACCGACGCGTTTCAACAGCAATGCTGTCATTATCAAGGCGATAATAAAACTAAATTAAAATAAAATCTACAAAAACAGGTAACCTAAATGTTATGCACGGTCAATCCGATACGCATCATTAATTTCCGATTAACGAAAACAATGACGAATACGGTATAGGGCCATTGTCACAATTCATTACACATGACTTATTTTTATATATTTCTAAACTTTCGAAAACATTTAGAAACTTACAATTGTTTATTTGTCTAATTAATTTTTGTTGCTGGAGGGTGAAGTATTGATTTCATTTGATGTTAGTTCTCTCTTTCCTAGTGTACCGATTCCAGGCACCTTGACATACCTCGAGGACTTGTTGCTTCAAAATAGTTTGAGTCAACAATGTATCCAGGAATATATTCGCTTAACTGACATCTGTATGAAACAGAACATTTTTCAATTCAACGGGGGTTTTTATGAACAGCTGGAAGGAACGGCAATGGGTAACTCCTTGTCGCCCTTTTTGGCTAACCTTTTCATGAGCCGTTTTGAAAAGGTCTTAGAATCTGAGAGCGAATACTTTCCTGGGGTTTGGTTGAGGTATGTGGATGATATTTTCGCTATATTTGACACTAGAAAATGTAATATTGACGATTTTCTCAATAGATTAAATAATCGGTTCGAAACCATAAAGTTCACTTGTGAAAGAGAAGAAAACGGTCAGCTACCCTTTCTAGATACTTTAGTAATTAGAAATAACAATAGATTAGAGTTTGACGTGTATAGAAAGGAATCCAGTACACTTCGCTACATTCCTTCAGACTCCCATCATTGTGTTCAACATAAAATGGCAAGCCTGAATTTTTTGGTCCACAGACTTCTCACTTTTCCCTTGAACAAGGCGAGATATGAGAAAGAGCTTAAAATTATAAAAGATGCGGCCAAGTGTAATGGTTTCCAGTCTCAGCATATCTATAAGTTAATTAGGAAGTTTAACTATAAGAAAACTGTGAAAGAATCTACGACTTTTCGAGAGGATGTTAAAGCTTCACCCATTGTGACCCTCCCTTACGCTCCCTTTATCACTAAAGGTTTGAGTAAAATCTTCAAAGAGCTAGATCTCAGAATAGTTTACAGTTCTGGGACTAGTTTACGAAGTCTCATCGGTAACCCTAAAGATAAAATACAACCTCTAGAAAAGTCAGGTATGTACGAAATCAATTGTAAAGATTGTAATCAAAAATATATTGGGCAAACCAGGAGAGCAGTCTCAACTAGATTCGAAGAGCATATGGCTCATCTTAGATTTAATAGAATTGAGAAATCGAGCGTTGCCCAACACATTTTTGAAACAGATCACAACATCGATCATACGAATGTTATATTAATTAGACAAATAAACAATTGTAAGTTTCTAAATGTTTTCGAAAGTTTATAAATATATAAAAATAAGTCATGTGTAATGAATTGTGACAATGGCCCTATACCGTATTCGTCATTGTTTTCGTTAATCGGAAATTAATGATGCGTATCGGATTGACCGTGCATAACATTTAGGTTACCTGTTTTTGTAGATTTTATTTTAATTTAGTTTTATTATCGCCTTGATAATGACAGCATTGCTGTTGAAACGCGTCGGTGTTTTAGTTAAAACTTGTTTGGTGTTCAGTGGGTTAAAGTGTTTAGTGTTCTACTTCTGCACCAAGAGATCCAGTGAAGAACTTAGTAGGTTATTTGTTAATTAGTTGCCGTCACTGTCAGTTTGAAACATTTTTCAAAATCTGATCTTTTTTTTTTTTGTGATTTTCATGCTATGAACTTTATAGGTTAGAACTGTCAACGGTTGTTAGGATAGATAGGGTAACCCTACTCGCAATAGATGGCGTAGTCTTAGTTGTTATAGATAGATACTTTATTTATATACTGTGGTATGATATACAGATTGATGGAGTTATAGGTTTATATGTACCATGCGTATGACACCACACTAGCGCACGCATATTTTACATGTATACGTATTATCTGTAAGCGTAGCAAAGTTACAATAGTGGTTTTCGACTTTCAATCGTATTAGTGCGGCAGGAGTGTTGTAGAGGTGTACATGTTTGCTTTTAGGAATTAGTACTTGTAGCGTGATTATCTAGTTTTCCAAATGATGTATCTATGCAATAACATTGAACTGAAACAAAACTCTATAAAAATTGTAACTAAAATAAAATTCTTATATTCAAAACCAAACAAAATTCTATAACGAAATTTACAAAAGCTAGCGAGGAATGTGTTTCTCTCTTTCAAATACACATCCTCCTATGACAGCATAACAGCCCCACTCTGTATCACATACATAAACACGTACAATCTGTATATACATATATAGATCAATTAAATAAATAAACATACAAGTATAACAAAATGATAACTCATTTAAAAATTTTACATACTGATATAAATAAATCCATTCAATTTGTTAGTGTACAGAGCCGTCGTCACAATAGAACTCCTCCAAAGAATTCTTCTTATTAAAAAATAGTTTTAGACGAGACCTGAACTGGTGGGCTAGACCGATTTTACATTGGCAGGCAAAGCATTGTAAATTCCAACTGCCATTCAAATGTGGGAGGCATAAAATTTACTGGATCTGGAGAAATCGCATGTAATAAAGTCTGGGTATCCTGTACTGTACATATGAGTATCCGAATTCGTCGGGAATTGTTTCAAGTTATGATGAACATAACACGCCGCTAGCAGTATAAATAAATTGTAAACTGTGGGGATCCCCAACTCTATGAAGTAGTTTCTACACGAATCAGTTGGTTTTAGATTGCAGATTATACGTATGGCCTTCTTTTGCAATAGCAATACTGATTTTAGTTTCAAGGTACTGACCCAGAGCAGCAATCCGTAATAGAGATGCGAGTTGAAATGAGCATAGTAAATAGCAAATTACAGTTGTTAAAAACCCATAGCTCTATAGTTAATTTTTTTCCTAGTTCATAATTTAATCGAACATAACCCTTTTCGTTAATGTAGAATATCTTTCCCGTGCATACATGGTGCACATATTCATTTACAAGTGACCTTAAATATTGTGAGGTTAAACACGACGAAGCTGCCGCGAGGCCGATAAGAGCTGGTAGCATAATGCAGTGCTTAATAGAAACAACCATAGGTATTGAAATTTTGTAATGTTACATTGTCCTTCCCATATCCTGTGTGAGGAATAATAATCTAATAGTAACCGATAATTACGATTTTTACATTTCCCTAATGATTTATCATTATTGTTTCTATTGAGTCAAGTTTTCGGAGTAGCTTCCTAATCTACATGATATCTAATGGGGTAAGAATTGATACTAGTATGGAATTTCGAAACCAACATAGTGTAACCTCGAAACTTGTCGGAAGTTCCAACAAAAATTCAGGGAATCCCGTCGCTCGTATCCGAAGGCTGGGTCGTGAGTTCTTATTTTTTTATTCAAAAGAGGGCGCCAGCTGTGGCTAACAGCAAAGGAAGCCAAGGAAACAGCACGCAACAACTCAAACACAATTGTTTTTAAAATAATATTTAATAAAGTAAATTTAGAAATGTATAACAATGTAATAAATGTAATGACGTATACTATGTATATGTGAACCATAAAAGCAATATAATAAACAAATATCATTAGCTATTTTGAGATTTAGTACAAATGCGTAACTTTTAGATCTCTACCAGAATTAAATTAAAATAATTATCACAAATCACTGCTATCAAGTAGTGCTCATTAAAATATTAAATGGTTGATAAATAAGCAATTAGCTATTTAAAAAGTTGTAACAAGAACTATTCTAGCTCTATAACACTTGAACGCTAACCTATATGATGAACATATGGTGACAGAATAACAGCTGTTATCTCCCCAGAACGTACTGTCAAATATGATCGATAACAAAAAATCAATAGTATTTAGTAATATAGACGCCAAGTTGTAATAAAAGATGCTTATAATACTAAACAATACCCTGCCGGTATGTAGACATAAATCTAACACGCAGGTAAGTTATAAACATAAAGTTATCAACAATAAGCACTTAGCCTAAATCAAATTTACAGCAGGTTATAATGAAATTAATAACAGCAAAAATTATAGCAATTAACAAACGAAGTTACTACAAAACACAATGCATGAATGAAAATGATTACAGTAAAATAATGAATTTCACTTTCAAGGTAAGCGTAAAATAATTACATTAAGTTTCAATAAGTCAATCGCTTTCAAGGTAAGCATGAAATAATCAAAGTGAAGTTACCTAAACCCTGGACATAACTTGAATAAATTAATCACTTTCAAGGTAAGCATGAAATAATTCACATGAAGTTACTTAAATCACACATAGCGCACCATTACAGTATCGTAAAATGAATATGCGACACAATTCAACACGAAGACAGACAAAATCTTGAACTAAATAACGTGGCAATAAAACATAAGCGACAAACAAGTTGGTACGTCTCAGTGGCTGGTTACACCAAACAAATACGGAATAATCCTACCTCGATAATGGGTGTGCGTGGCGAAGTTGACGTTGCTACCTATGATCCTACGTTAATCGTAGCCGTCCCTCGATCCACAACGTTTAGGATATAGCCTCCGAAATCAGCAATAAACTGGTACAATATGTTCTGTAGGTTATTTCTATGATCACCATTCGGTATGTATTTCTTTTAGCCACCGGACCCTCCGATAAAATATTTCAGTCGACAATTAAACCATGGACATCGCAAAGACCATTAAAATGTATTTCCACCGGAATCACACATCCGTAACAGAATGGTAGACGAATATGAAAATACTCCGAAACCCAAAAAAAGAAAGAAAGAAGGGAAAGAAAGAGCCTAAAAGTCGTAATAAGAGATTAACATGTGCCCAATGCAAAAGTAAAAAAATTGTTAATTATTAGTTCAATAAATCAAATATCTTTAAATGAAATACTACAATATTATCTGAAAATTATCCTCTAAAATCTAAGGATGTGAAATCACTAAAAATAATTAAACAAATTTAGTGGATTATCTAGATGTTTTAAGCTCACTACACGTCTCCACTCGTCGACATTCAGTCACCAAGAAGGTCGATCTTTGTGCAAAATGCGTATGCGTTAAATCTCAATGCACACAAAAAATTATTATTTATAATAATGCAAAAAATTATGAAATGTATTTAACTTATTCAATAAACAAAATTTCTAAATATTAAATAATTTACTTGTAAATATCAAAATGATAAAATGTGAATTTGCTGTGAGAATATTAAACATTGTAAAATTAAGTTCAGGCACATGGTAACTCCTACATACAGCGCCGGTCAAAATAATGTAACCGTTACAATAGGATACATATGCTAGGTTTAGATTATATACAGGGTCTGGCAACGAAGTGGGGACGGAAGATTACACGCTTATTTGAAAGTTTGTCAAATATTTAGTCGTCGGATATTTTTCCGCACCCTCAAGTGCACGTTTTAAAAATATTTTGTTTTATACAGGGTGTTCCAGATGGCTATGCCAGACTGAAGTTGCATTTTTTAAAATGGAACACCCTGTATATTAATAGAGAAAATGATCCGCGCTTGAAAGCTGGTTACAACGATATAATGTTGTATAGGTCTAAAGTTGATAGTTTCTGTATAAACAATGATTTTACTTGATAAATTGATACATTTCAGTAGGCTATTCTGCATAGAGAAAAACAAAATATTCGAAACCAACGGAGTAGAATATTTTTTACTAGTATGGACTGTCGTTGCTATGTGAAATAAATTCTGCAACTGCTCGCTTTATACAGGGTGTTCACAATTTTGCAAAATCGAAGAAATCTCGACATTTTTAAATGGAACACCCTGTATATTTTTTGCCCATTGGAAAGTCCTTTTACTACGCTTTCTATTGATACCTCATTTGATGCACCTAGGTGGATCATTTTCTAATTATTTCTTCTTAAATTTGGATTAATGAGAAATGCTTATGTTTTTAGTAGCTAATTTGCACTTCAAACCTACTGTAAGATTGGATATTCAACAAATAATCCATAAATGGTCTATAACAAGAAGAAACTCCATTTAGTATGATAAACAATTGATTTTCACTCAGCGGTGAAAGCAAACATTAAATTAATATAAAGTAATATAGCATTTTCAATAGATTCACTGCTGATCAAGTTATCTGGTGTTTTAAGCTTGTATACTTAATAACCAAATTGTCAAAAATTTCGTTTTGTCTTATACAGTATTTCGTTCAATCTTTAAAAGCAGTTGTTATATTGACTAATTTTAGTAGGTACCTACTCAAGAAATGGTAAATATGATATTTATTCTTGAGGAGTGTACAAGAAATTGTCTCCTAGCAAGTAGAGTATATGCAGAGAGATTTCCAAACCTTGAAAGAAGACCGGAAGCATTTGAAAGATTATTAGAGAAATTTATAGAAACTGATGGTGTAACCTATAAGAAGGGAGAAACAAATAAACCGGTAATCAATAAACAAAGCGAACTGGCCGTATTATTAATAATACAGGAAAATCCACATACAGAACATTTAGAGCGAGTAAGGCTAGCTAGAAAAGAGATAGATCGAGAGTGGGGCGGTTGTAAAACATATACGGAATTAACGCATTGGCGAGCGTGCTATTCCGTGTATGTTTTACAACCGCTCCACTCTAGATCTATCTCTTTTCTAGCTGGCCTTAGTCGCTCTAAATGTTCTGTATGTTCTGTATTTCAAAGATAACAGTTATTGAAGGTAGGAGCTTGCGTTTGTTGAGTATCTACTAAAATTAGTCATTACTACAATTTCTTTTAAAGATTGAACGAAATACTACCATAACACAAAACGAAATTTTGTACAACTTGGTTATCAGTATACAAGCTTAAAACTGACGCGTTTACTTTATATTAAATTAATGTTACCTTTCACCGCTGAGTGAAAATCAATTGTTTCTCATACTAAATGGCGTTTTTTCTTATTATAGACCATTTATGGATTATTTGTCGAATATCCGATCTTACAGTAGGTTTTAAATGCAAATTAGCTTCTAAAAATACAAGCATTTCTCATTAATTCAACTTTAAAAAGAAATAATTAGAAAATGATCTATTCTAGGTGCATTAAATGAGGTATCAATAGAAAGCATAGTAAAAGGGCTTTCCAATGAGCAAAATATATACAGGGTATTCCGTTTAAAAATGTCGAGATTTCTTCGATTTTGCAAAATTGTGAACACCCTGTATAAAGCGAGCAGTTGCAGAATTTATTTCACATAGTAACGACAGTCCATACTAGTAAAAAATATTCTACTCCGTTGGAAATGTATCAATTTATCAAGTAAAATCATTCTTTACACAGAAACTATCAACTTTAGACCTATACAACATTATATCGTTGTAACCGCCTTTCAAGTGCGGATCATTTTCTATATTAATAAACAGGGTGTTCCATTAAAAAAATGCAACTTTAGTCTTCCATTGCCATCTGGAACACCCTGTATAAAACAAAATATTTTGGTGCGGAACAATATTCGATGACTAAATATTTGACGAACTTTCAAATAAGCGTGTAATCTTCCGTCCCCGCTTCGTTGCCGGACCCTGTATATGTTACTTTTGTTTATCTATTTATGTTTGTATCGCACTGTTCTGTAAAACCTTCAAAACTGAATGGTAGAAGATTGAAGAGAATGAAACAACACGGAGGAAATTGTGCGACCAGTAGTTTTAAGCACAGAGGGTCGCAATAATGAGTTAGGAGGATATAATAATATACAGCGTGTCGCACTCTAGACGGCACCACCGCAGTATTTTGTTAACATATTATCGACTTAATTTTTTTTTATTTCTGATCGTACCTCTCGCTAAACTGTAACTTTAGGGTATGTTACTTTCCCGATCACAGTAAAACGCCAGCTTACTACGATTTAAAATAAACAGCAAAACTGCAGAAGTTATATTAGGGATTTTTTTATAAAAAAATTCTGTTAGTAAAAGTTGTTCCGAATTATTTGAATAAGCTAAATCCAAAATTTTATCAAAAACAAAAAATCTTGAAAATTTTCTCAAAAAAATTTTAGGTCCCGTTAATTGGAAAAATAGTCTCACAAGTTTGCCATGACATCATTAAGACACCAGAAACAATTTCTAATCTCATTTACCAAATTGAGTGTTTGTTGCTGTTTCGTGTATACCTACTTAAAATCGTTGAAAATTAAATAAAATGGCTATAAAAAAAACTTTGGCTGATAAAGTTGAGATAATAAGATTAGTGGGCGATAATGTTCGTTCAACACGGGAAGCTGCTCATGAACTTAATATCAGACATCCAGGCCGTCCTCCCATTACACATACAACTGTACTGAGAATCAACAATTTGTTTAATCACACCGGTAATGTAGTAAAATCAACTGCAAGGATTTGTAATCATGCTGAAGATGATGTTATTTTAAATTATATCGCCGAGAACCCTACAGCCCCCAGCCTAAGAACAATTTCCTCAGTTTTAAATTAATATTTTAAATGATCGAAGTTTTCTAAAGAAAATTCTGTTTACCGATTTACCACAAACGGAGTTGTTTCATCGCCAAATTGTAGGTATTGGTCTGCAGATAATCTACACTGAATAATAAATTGTAAACGTCAGTATTGCCAAAAAATTAATATTTGGTGTGGAATTCTAAACAACAGGATATAGGACCATTCTTTTTAAAAATATGCTCCAAGAAAAATGTTCCAAGTTTTTTAGAATACTTAAACAACCATTTATGGGATGCGTTACATGAATTTTCAGTTGCATTACGACATGAAATGTACTTTCAGTTAGACGGGGCACCTATACATAATGTAGTTATGGTTAACTGAAAATTTCCATGGAAAATGGATAGATCTTAACAGTCCCCTAATGGAGTGGCCACCTACATAGATCCCTTGTGTTGAAGTTTAATTAAAAAAAAAACAGTAAAAATTAGATTTTTCCAAAACGGCTTGAGATATCATATTGAAATTTTAGGCGTGTTAATAGCTGTGGGAAACACATACTTTGCAATACAACACGATGTTTCAGTCGTACCAGTGGCGTGCGTATTGGCACGTCCCAGACTATTTTTCAAGAAAAAAATAGGACGCCGCTGATTTCTTTAAAAATAAAAATGTTTTTATTCTTTGTCCTATTGTGAAGAAAAATGCTCTCTTAACTTTTTATCGTACGACGTCCCGCTTTTTAGTAAAAAAACATTTTAGTGCATATCCATTTATCATGCGTACAAAAATATTTTTAAACAGTTCTGTTTTATTCACTGACAAATTGAATGAGTCTCGTGATTGATAATTTTGTATGTGTCAAATTTGTTGAAGTTCCTTATCATGAATCGCTATACGAATGCCGAGATGACCGACATGCACTACATTTATGGACTTGCTGATGGCAGTGCATTAGGAGCTACGCGGTTGTATACTGAAAGATTTCCTGGCCGTATTGCTCCTGATAGAAAAACTTTCGAAAGTATTCATCGGCGTCTTTATAAAACAAGCACATTAAGACGAAATGGAGGAGCAGAAAGGGCATGGACAGCAAGAACGGTAGAGCTGGAAGAGGATGTCCTAGACATGATTGAAGAAGATCGAGGTACTTCTACTCGAAAAATTGCTGACGCTTTGGATGTAAATAATGGGACTATTTGGCACATTCTGAAGGAAAATTTGTTGTATCCATTCCATATACAACGCGTTCAAGCACTTCTTCCTGCTGATTTTCCTCCTCGCATTGCATTCTGTCAATGGCTTTTGCACAAAATGGTTCAAATCCCTCAATTCCTGATGATGATTCTGTTCACCGATAAAGCGAAATTTTCAAGAAATGCAATACGCAATTTCCATAATAACGATGTATGGTGTGACCAAAATCCACATGAAATTGTTGAAGATCGTTTTCAACATCAGTTTTCTTTGAACGTTGGGCTTGGGATTGTGGGTGACTGCCTAATTGGACCGGTATTTTTACCAGGGATACTTACCGGAGAGGTGTATCTCAACTTTTTGGAAAACACGCTTCCTGGCTTTCTGGAGGACGCAATTAGAGATGCAGTGTGGTATATGCACGATGGCGCACCAGCCCATTTTAGTCAAGTAGCTCGTGATTTCTTAACACAAGCATACGGAAATCGCTGGATTGGCCGAGGTGGACCTCACTTATGGCCTGCACGATCTCCGGACTTAAATCCCCTGGATTTTTTCCTGTGGGGCCATTTGGTGTACGCTACTCCATTGGAAAACGTAGAAGCCTTAAGAAATGGAATCATTGCTGGGTGCAATTCAATTAAAACCGATCTTGGTGTTTTTGAGAGAGTTCGCCAGTCAATGAGGAGAAGATTGGATTCTTGCATCCGAGCTCGAGGTGGTCACTTTGCACAGTTTTTGTAATTTTTGGTTGGTAAAATTGTTGGTTTGCTAAAATATTTGTTTTTGCCCTTGAATAAAACCCTTGTTCTTTAAAAATTTTTTCTGTAATAAATAGACATGCACTAAAATGTTTTTTTTACTATAATAAAAAACGGTACGTTGTACGATAAAAAGTTAAGAGAGCTTTTTCTTCACAATTGAACAAAGAATAAAAGCATATTTTTATTTTTAAAGAAATCAGCGGCGTCCTATTTTTTCTTGAAAAATAGCCTGTGACGTGCCAATACGCGCGCCACTGGTACGACTAAAACATCGTGTTGTATTGCAAAGTATGTGTCTCCCACAGCTATTAACACGCCTAAAATTTCATTATGATATCTCAAGTCGTTTTGGAAAAATCCAATTTTTACAATTTTTTTAAAATTAGACTTCAACACGCTGTAGATCGTTAACGAAGCGTTTGCGGACCTATATTTATAGGAACTTTTTTGTATGAAATGACCTGAGCAATCACCCCCCTTTAATATTGCCGCATCATTCTTAAACACCCTGTAGAAAAATACCAAACAAAATCGAAGAACTTTGTGACAGAATAACTCAAGCCTGCCGAGAATTAAGTCAAGAAGAACTGGGAATGGTCGTCGCAAACTATAGAAGACAAATAGAAAAATGTATACGTGCTAATGGTGATTTAGTTGAAAATAGTGTTATTTAAGCAAATAAGCATCGTGTTTGTTATTTTTTATTATTACAAATTGTTTCTAGTGTCTTAATGAAGTCATGGTAAACTTGTGAGACTATTTTTCCAATAAGCCGAACTTTTTTTTGTTTTTAATAAAATATTGGATTTAGCTTATTTAAATTATTCGGAACAACTTTTATTAACAGAATTTTTTTTGCTGTTTATCTTAAATCGTAGTAAGCTGGCGTTTTACTGCGATCGGTAAGTAACATACCCTAAAGTTACAGTTTAGTGAGAGGTATGATCAGAAATAAAAAAAATTAAATCGATGATATGTTAACAAAATACTGAGGTGGTGCTGTCTAGAGTACGACACACTGTATCATGACGTGCTGCCTTAGTTTTGTTTATCTGGAAGCTTCATCAAAAAAAGGAAGTTATTTATCCGCCTAAATGATTTCCAATATTCGCCATGGAAGAAAAATAAAAACGCTAAAACAGAAAATTTCTCATTTTCAAACGATATCATTGGGTGTGATTAAAGCATCTCTCTGTGGAGAATCGGAGCAATGAAGAAAAGAAGACGGGAATCACGCGTAACTTCATTATCTCACTGTTTAGACAAGCTATTGAACGAGCTAGCGAGCGAGCTCAGCAAAACGGCAAAAGAGAGTGAAATAGAGAGGCGAAGCCGGAACATTTTTCTCAATTAAAGGGTGTTTCCTTCAAACAGGGCGGGCGCTTCTAAATTAAAGATTCCTTCATTTACGTTAATCAATGCATGCCTTAATTATATTAAAATAGGACCGTTATCAATTTAATTCCGCGATATTTAAATTAAATTTCCGGTCAAAGAAAGTCTCGCTGTAATTAAAAGCGGTCGTCCCGGCGAATCCGACTCCAACCGACGGAATAGAGAGAGACCTCAGCCTGGCGGAATGTACTACTCGGGGAAAAAGTTTTAATTTTAAAGAAGTACGAAAACGACATGCCGGACTGAGTTAACGGAAAGTCTTCGTTTTTGAGTTCGAGCTCAGCTTCACATTGTTTTCTTGATCGTTAGGTACTTTCTTAATGCGTCGATGCTGCGAGAACTCGCACACATTGACAAAGTGCACCTTAGAATATAATAATCCTCTGTATTTAAACTGCAATATACTGAAGAAAAATTGGTTATTCAATACAGAAAAGAAATTTCATTCTTTGGCGGGGTAGATATATCTGTTCCTTTAAAATGATGTAGAATCGTAATTTTTACACGAATTTAAAGCAAATCATACAAAAGAATTAATAAAACCTTAAAAGATAAGCGAAAAAGAAATCTAACTCGCGAACACTGGAGGTACCTGAGAACAAAAGCCAAGCCGTTAGCTTTGGAAAAATCAGCGGAAAAAGTTAATTCCCTTTGTTTTAGCGACATTCACGGGAAGAGCATGGCGAAAAAAGCGAGTACATTTTATAGACGAGCGAATATTCGATCTGAGCGTCGGGCGTACAATATCACACCTCGCCGAACACCTGTCAAAGCATTCGGCCCTGTCTTTTGATATTTCAGCAGCTAACGCCGGTATTGTAGGTAGATGTATCCAAAAACTCGCTTCTGTAGCTTATAAACCGTCCACCAGCCCCGTTCGCTCGATTATTTCACGCGTGGTACATCACCTGTTCTACGTCACGGCTGCAACGTCGCCCCAATATCGCAGCTGTATCAGAAAAAGAAAACACGAGAATATACGGGCTAGTAGAGTTTTGGCGCGTAATCCAACGCAGTCGGTGGTGGCAAATGGCATGGGGAGCAGAATAAGGCGAAGAATTTTCGCGCGCGCAAAAGAAATTGACTTCTATTATAATACGTTTTTGTCAAGTGTTGCTGCTTCGCGAATACATTTGAATTTTGTAATGAAGGGGGAACCGCTTTCCTTTTTCTATCCTATTTTTTCCCCACAAGTCGGTCGTCGGCGATTTATGACGGCGTGTTTCGCGTGCTTTTCCGTTTTTTTTTTTTTTATTAAGGCATTGTTACTGCGAATTATTCTCGAAGGTTTTACGCGTTTATTTCCGCTCAATGTCAAGGGAATTGCTCCTTAGCGATATGATTTTTAAAGGTTTTTCTTTTTTGTACGGTTGTCTGCTAAAGAAAAACGAGGATGTGAATGAAAGGGAGTGTATAAATCGCTAGCGATTGTTTGAAATTTATTGGGGTTACTGGAGATATATGTCAAGCAGATATAAATACTTTTATACACGATTTCAAGAACAAAAAAAATAGAAATAGAGGGAATTGCAAAATAAACTTTTTTGTGCATATGCTTATAAAGTAGCTATTTTGCCTATCGCTATTTATCTATAATATATACACCAATGAAAAATATATAAAAACATAAATAATAATATTACATACGGTTTCTATATGTTCAGTAAATAAAAAGATGATCATCAAATTGTACGCCGAGGTCTCTGATTCTAGGTTCCCGTGAGATACTGACATGGTCTACACTGTAGGAATAAGTGTAACAGGTGATTTGCACCTTACAAACAGCTTACAACTGCACATTTGTTAATATTAAGTCGGATCTTGTTCTCCGTGCACCAATTGTGAATTATAGCTATATTCCGTTGCAGTAGATCACAGTCAGACGGTGAAGTGATTTTATAATATATTTTTAAGTCATCCGCATACGCCAGGACTTCACAAGATAGAGATGTTAAAAGATCGTTAATATAAATATTAAATAGTAAAGGTTCGAGATTTGATCCTTGTGGGACTCCTGATGTTGGTGTAAAAATATTTGAAATGAATCCATTGTAGCTGACGTACGCAGATCTGTTGTGCAGATAGGAGTGAATTAGGTTTACAGTTGCCCCTGACAACCCAAAAGCTGATAACTTAGAAATTAATATGGCGTGATCGATGATGTCAAATGCTTTCGCAAAATCAGTGTAAATCACGTCCACCTGTTGTCTTTCATCCAAATATCGGCTCACAAATTGGGTAACTTCCACCAACAGTTGATCTACCTGTCATAAAACCATGTTGAGATGAGGATATGAGAGGATTCGCGCACGCATAAAGTTTGTGTTGAGGCACTTGCTCAAATACTTTAGCACAGGTAGATAATATGCTAATAGGTCGATAATTCGATATGCAATTTTTGTTACCTTGTTTAAAGATGGGCACAATTCGACTCGTTTCCCGAATTCGGAGAAACGCAGATGTCTCGACGCTTAAATTAAAGATTTTTGTTAGCGGTTCACTTAACAAGAAAGCACAGTCTTTAATAAAAAAGTTCGGTAGACAGTCATGACCGGAATGACCATCAGGTTTAATTCTTCTCAGCACGTTTAGAACTTCACCTACATTTATAGGCTCTATTTGCAGGTAATCAGATGTCGACTTGCTTAACGCAGAGGTGTTAGTCATTAAGGCAAATGGTTGGTAACCACTTGAAAAGATTCAGCAAATGCTTGCACTATGCCTGCGTGGGGCTGGTGAGCAATTCAGATCCCGACGTCATTTGAGCGGGAATCCCTAGACTTTCCCTTTTTCTGGTGAATAAACTTCCAGAATAAATAAAATAATAATTAATTATCTTTAATAATAATTGTCTGGCTATGAAGAATTCTTATTGCGCCTATGGCTCGTGAATCGATTTAAGATATTACTTTCACCTTTGAAGTTTGGAAAACCACAGAAATTCAAAATCGGATAGAGAATGTCGGCGTTCGAACCCGGTATCGCCGAATTACGAAGCAAATGGACTAGCCAGTAGGCCAGTAGCCCAGTAAAGCGGCCTTTACACCGGAGTTAATAACAGAATTGTTAATAACTTTTGTTATTAACCGCTGATATCAACTTCCTTGATCTTTACCGATTCTCGATGGATAACATAAATCCTGTTACAAACAGGGATTTTTCTGTTAATAACACGTTATTAGCTTTTGTTACAAGAAATTTTTGACGATTTTGTCAAGTTAATACCATTTTGTTAATAACTCGTGTTACTAACTCCGGTGTAAAGGTGGCTTAAAGCTAATGGAATTACAAACATAACTTCTGCGTTTTGCGGATATGTTATATTATGCTTATTTTATTTATTAATTACTCAAGGGATGGTAAATTGATTACGGTAATTGTTTTTTTTTCTGAACGTTAGTGTGTTAGAGCATATTATACATTTAGTAACGCCCAGTAACGTAGTGCGTTACTGTTTTTGATTTTCTGTATTCTTGTTCTTCTGTATTGCTGCTTTTTTGTCATTTCTTTTGCTTCCTTAAAAATCATGAATAGTACATGTTTACCTTTCATATTTGTCAGAGCAATTTATAGCTTAGTAGCTGCTGAATGGCTTGCAAAAGAAAATTCTAAATATACATATATCTGTACAACGTAATTATAAATCACGACAACTAACTTCTTAGTAGCCTTCATCGTATTCAGTATTGTCAAAAATGTAATGAGGTATTAAGAAATATGTTAGATGTCGATTTTTCTCTTAATTACTTAGTAACCACAACATTTTATAAATTACATGCAAGAAAACACTAGAACAAAGCACGTTGACAATATTTTGAAAGCCTTGTAATAAAACAAATATGAAACTGAATTACAAGTCGAATTTTAGAGCATAACTATAAATAGTAAAGGTTTCTCTCTTAAATTTTATTTTATCGATGTAACTTTTCATCGATTATTTTACGTATCATAACTTCATAACTGTATTTAGTATAGTTGCGCTTGTGTTTAGTTATTTAAATTAATTTGTAACTGTAGCTTGTACTGTAAATAGTTATCTGTAACTTGTAACTGTAACTAGTTAATAAGCACAGCTCTGTCCAGAAGTAGGTAAAAATGAGAGATTTTTCACAATCGCTGATTTAGGTTTGCTTTTAACAAATTGCTTACGAGAATCATAGGAAGCGTCTTTTCACTGTTTCATGTCGCTAACACAATATAATGCTCGGAACCAAAGGCTAATTTTGTAAGTTTAAAGTTTTCAATAGTATCTCTACTTTCTATTTTTATTTTAAGAAGTCGCCACCACCCAAGCTATTTTGTATACCTTTACTTATCACATAATATGGACTTTTGGACAAAACTCACCCAGAAGTTAAATAATTTGTAGTAACTTTCCTTCCTGTTTGACTTAACTTATATCTTTAACTTTATATCTTTTCCGAGCAAAATCCAATTCTCAGTTTTTTCAGTTTCAAATTTGATCATCTTCGAAGTTTTCTTTCCGATTCTTTGACGTTTCTCATCAAATTGTCATTCGGTCGATTAAAAATACCTCCAAACAAAATGTCTAACAGAGCTAAATAAACTTAAGAAATATTGTGCAAGAATTAATTACACTACATGTATTCAATCAATTCTCGACTCATTGGTTCCAATAAAACTATTACTAGAATTGCTATTTCACTTCGAGGTACTGATGGTTTGCTTCATGACAACCTGTAGTCCATTGTTCATGGATTCTACATTGAATCTGTACAGTCACTCTGACATACTACTGGTGCAGCTTCCGCTCATCCAAATTATGTTTTGCGATTTAGTTGAACTTTTTTGAGTTCTGTTTACCTAAGCATTTTTTGGCCGTAGAAAAATTATCGGATTCTCTTCTGTCTTCGAGGAAAGTCAAGTAACTACCAAGACATCGCTATTATCGAGTTTGGTGACAAAATGCTGCCGCAGGACTAAATATTTCAGTAAATCAACGCAGCTGGCACACTTCTAGACAAAAAAATAGTTTGATTTGTCTTCAAATTGGAAATCTCTGGAAAACATTGGCAACACAGATATGTACATAACATGATGATAGCGCCAAAGAATTATCTGCGACAAACAAAATGGTACTATCTTTCCAAGATATATGTCAAAGTTACATTTTAATAACCTCAAAATTCTCATTACGCCTTCATTTCCTTCTAACCATCAATATTCCTAAGGAAGAAATTACATCGTTT